>CM053029.1:468559966-469060820 GCA_028564925.1 Lithobates sylvaticus | reverse complement strand
GAATTACAGGAAAAATACGGTAAAATGCCCTGGGATGCATGGAGATATAGGCAGCTCCAACATTTTGTAGACTCTCTCCCAAAGCCGCTTCGCTCAGATAGGAGACTGGATAGATGGGAAAGACTAGTTGACAAAGTCAGATAGATAATAGACAGGGGCTCTCGAAAGTATATAGTCTACTGATAACCCCCCCCAGAACTGGATTCCCTGTGTCTCGTGGTGAATTGGGAAAGGGAATTAAATCATCTGCTGCTTGAAAATATGAGAAGTAAAGTCTTTGACTACACCCACTCAACTTCAGTGGACACAGGGATATAATAAATGAATTATAAACTATTAACAAAGTGGTATTATGTCCCAATTAAATTACATAAAATGAATCCCAATCAATCACCTTTATGCTGGAGGGAGTGTGGAGAGACAGGTACCCATGCACATATATGGTGGCAGTGTCCTTTAATTCAATTATATTGGAGGGAAGTGGTGGACTGGATAAAGAAGATTAGCGGGTCTGTAATGGAATTTGACCCTTGGCAATGCCTGTTCCATGTAACAGGGATACCAAGGAAGAAATATAGAAAAGCTATTACACCATTCCTGCTGAATGCAGCAAAGAAATTAATTCCGAAACAATGGAAGATGAAAAACACTCCGACAATAAAGGATTAGTTTAGGGAGATAGATAAAATTAGATGTATGGAAGAAGTAATACACCTGCAAAACAACGCAGAAACAAAATATCTTGACACTTGGAAGTGTTGGCTGGAATTTAGACTATCTCAGGCTTATATGAGTTATGTGGGGAGTAATTAGATGCCTTATTGTTATCCATTTCCCGATTCTCCCCTATCCTTGCCTCTTCTCTTCTTTTCTCCCCCCCCCCCCCTTTATATTACCCCTCCTCTTCTCTCTCACGTGCATAAAAAATTAGCACTTAGGGAGTCAACAAAAATAAAATAAAGGGGCTATGTTACTCACTTAGTCACTACCAGGAGAGGGAGTGGGGGAAGGGAAAACGGAAAATTGTATACTTACCCTTCCGTAATTTTCCTTTCCTGTTGCATCACATGGCAGCATACACATATGGGTTGTGGCTCCGCCTCCGCAACCTGATAGGACCGCGTAGCTATTAAACCTTGAGAGGGTCCCCGCCCCAGTACTTTTGTCTCATCGGTCCACAGAATGTTGTCCCAAAAGTCTTGGGGATCATCAAGATGTGTTGTGGAGAAATTGAGACAAGCTTTGATGTTCTTTTTGCTCAGCAGTGGTTTTCTCCTTGGAACTCTGCCATGCAGGCCATTTTGCCCAGTCTTTTCCTGATGGTGGAGGCATGAACGCTGACCTTAACTGAGGCAAGTGAGGCCTGCAGTTCCTTGGACGTTGTTTTGGGGTCTTTTGTGACCTCTTGGATGAGTCGCATTTTGTGTTTACTTGTGTTGTCCTTGACTATTGTTTAAATTGGTTTGATGTTCCGAAACACTTAAGTGTGACAAACATGCAAAGGAACAGGAAATGAGGAAGGGGGCAAACACTTTTTCACACCACTGTACCTCACCTCAGACGGGTGGGTAATTGTATGCTGCCATGTGATGCAACAGGAAAGGAAAATTACGGAAGGGTAAGTATACAATTTTCCGTTTTCCTGTCGCATCATGGCAGCATACACATATGGGGATTAACTCGCCAAACTGGGTGGGTCTGAACACAAATATTTTATTTACAAGGAATTGAGGTATTTGAACAGATAATTGCCTCCCAAATTCCACCGTGGACAATCTGGCCGAGTCCACTTTGTAGTGCGTAATAAAGGTACTCTTAGAGGACCATGTGGCTGCTTTGCATATCGTTTCCGAGGAGACTTTGCAGAAAGCTGCCCAGGAGGTCGCCATTGCCCTTGTGGAGTGTGCCCTTATGCCCTCAGGTACTTGAGTTTTACTGGAAGTGTAGGTTCTACTGATGGTTTTTACCAGCCACGCTGCGATAGTGCGGGATGTTGCTGCTTGACCTTTCCTAGGGCCATATGGAATGACTAGGAGGTTCTCCGCTTTCCTTAGGTCACTGGTCATTGAGAGGTATGCCAGGATGTTGGTTTTTAGGTCTAGTGGATGTGGATTCCCCTGTTCCGTGGTTAGAACGGGAAGACAAATTTCCTGATTGAAATGGAAGGAAGACACCACTTTTGGGATGAATCGGTCCGATGGTTTCAGGACTATCTTGTCTGGGTAGACTGTCAAGTATGGTTCGGAGGCCATCAAAGCGTGGATTTCCGAAACTCTTTTAGCTGATGTAATTGCTATGAGGAAGGTGGTTTTTAATGTTAAATTCCATAGCGATATTCCTTCAACTGGAAAGAATGGTTCGCGACACAGGGCATCCAGTACCACTGAAAGGTCCCAGGTCGGGAAGGAAGGTTTTTTGGGAGGCCTTATTTTCAGGCAGGCCTTCTGGAATTGCTCAATGAGTGGTTCCCTTGCCCATCTTACGCCCGTCATGGCAGATAAAGCTGACACGTGTACCTTTAGGGTATTTGACCCAAGACCCTTGTCAAGACCTGGCTGCAGGAATTCCAGAATCTGTGCCACTGTTGGAGATGTTGGATCCCACGCTTGTGTTTGTGCGACCGCGAGGAATTTTTCCCAGATTCTCCTGTAGGTGTTGTTGGTGGTGACTTTCCTGGCTTGGAGGAGAGTGTCTACCACTTTCTGTGAGCAGCCCTGTGCTACGAATCTAGACCTCTCAATCTCCATGCTGTCAGGTGTAGTCTTCCTGGACATGGGTGGAGGAGTTGACCTTGGGATAGTAGATCCGCTGCTATGGGCAGCGGTAGTGGATCCGCTGTATTCAGCTGGAGGAGAGTCGTGAACCATGGGCGTCTCGGCCAGAAGGGAAGGACCGCTATCACTGTGGATCCCGAGTTCTTGAGTCTGAGTAGTAGCCTCGGAATAATTGGTATCGGTGGAAACACGTAGCCCAGGTTGAAGTCCCAGCTGTGCTGTAAGCAGTCCGTACCTTCTGCTGTCGGGAAGGGTACTCTCGACAAGAACCTGCAACACTTCGTGTTGGATGGAGTTGCTGCCAAGTCTATCTCTGGTACTCCCCAGGTCTTGGTTATCAGGGAGAATGCTTGGTGACTCAGGGTCCATTCGTTGTTGGACACGAAACTCCTGCTCAGGGTGTCGGCTATTTGGTTCTGGGTCCCTGGCACATATGCTGCCCGGAGACCCAAAAGGTTCTGCTGTGCCCACTCGAAGACTGGTCGGACTTCTTGTAGCATTGATCGACTTCTGGTACCTCCTTGCCTGTTGATGTAGGCAACTGCTACTCGATTGTCCATCTTCAGTAAGACTTCTTTGCCCTTCAGGAAGTGGCTGAAGGCTAGGAGAGCTTTGAATGCCGCCCTCATTTCCAATATGTTGGATACCATATTGTGTGTACTGAACGGCCAGCAGCCTTGGACTGCGAGGTGTTGGTAGTGTGCTCCCCAACCTTCCCCGCTGGCATCCGAGGTGATTACTTCCTGGGAGAGAAGGACTATGTTCTTGCATCTCTTTAGGTTGTGTGGCCTGGTCCACCACCATAGTGATTGTTTCACTTCCTCTCTGAGCACAATTGGTTGGGACATTGATACGCCGTTCCACTGCCTTAGAAATGACACTTGAAGAGGTCTTGTGTGCCACTGAGCCCATCGAACCATCGGGATGGTCGCTGAGAATGAACCCAGAATGCTGAGACACTCCCTGGTGGGGATTGAGCTGGCCGAAAGCAGCCTTCTTGCCTTTTGGATCAGTATAGGAATCTTTTCCCTCGGGAGCTCTATAGTGTTGAGGAGTGTATCCAGTTCTGCTCCTAGAAAAACCATCCTCTGTGTGGGATTTAGATTGCTCTTTTCCCAATTGATCAGCCACCCGAATTTCTGCAGGGTGGAGATTAACATCGATCGATGTGTAAGGAGGGACTCTTGATTGTTTGCGAGTAGGAGGATATCGTCCAGGTAATTGTGGACTCTTAGACCTTGTTCCCTTAAGCCCCATACACACGGTCGGACTTTTTCATCAATTTGGTCCGATCGGACAAGGTTGTTGAAAAATCAGACCGTGTGTATGCACCATCGGACAGTGTTCGTCGGTTTGTCCGTCGGACAAAGTCTTATCTCCTGCTGGAAAGATTTGCCGTCAACCCGGTCCGATCACACCAAATCCGAGCGTGTGTACGCTTGTCCGACGGACAAAGTGCTACGCATGCTCAGAAGAAATTCTGTGACGGAAGCGCTCGGTCAGGTAAAACTACCTTTCCTAATCGACACAGCACATTTGTCACGCTGCAATGTTAAAATGTCTTTAATGCAGCGCATTCTCTTTTTCTTTACAATGCAACAAGAATGACATGTTTTAGCTGCTCCTATTCACCCGCACTTCTCACAAACGTACTTCTTTATTACTTTGCAGCATTTATACACTACATGTTTATTTTTACTCTGAACGGAAAAGAATCTTTGTTATTTTTTTACCATGATTTGTCTTTTTTTTTTTTTTTTTGGGGAATACATATTTGAATGTTTTTTTTTTTTTTTTTTTGGAGGGGGGTTGTGTGTCTCAAATTACCAAAAACACATTATTTACATTTGTATTTCTTGCTTAAATTTACTAGGAGGTTGTTTGTTGTTGTTGCCCCTTGTTAATTCTACTTTAGGATTAGTGAAATGTACCAGCCTACTCAAAGAAAAACTGTCATTGTAGCAAAGTAAAACACAATAGTCAATGATTATTTCAAATCAAAAAAACCTTTATTTAGGTCACACCAACAAACCAAAGAGGAACGCAGCCATGGTGAAACTTGGGGAATTTGCAAAGTCTTGGCCCCCCACGGCAACCATCATTGTCCAAGCGTAGAAAATTGGGGGCCTGAGGAGTACGTATATTAAGGGGAGTGCAATCTGGTCGTGAAGTCCAAAGTATCCGGAACTGCAGCAGATGCCATCTAGGTCCCCAGGCTCTGGTACTACAAGAGGCTCCATCTTCTCTCACACCAGACTGATTGCAGGTCGTCACTCTCAGGTCTTCCTTCCACGCTTCCTTCCACGCTGTGGCTGTCGTGCTGGTGGGGTGGCAGAAGGAGGAGGAGGAGGAGGAGGAGGCGGAGCATGGTAACTATGGCAAACATGTGTGACTGGGGTCATCTCCCCAGCCCTACCCTTATTTAGGACATGGAGGATGAGCCCCTCACACATGTTGCGTTGCCCCACCTCCATACCCATCATTTTTGTGACAACCACCGAGCCAAAGGTCTCCTCGTCGGCGGGTGTGGCATGTAGGGAGTCTGAAGCCTCTCTGATCATCCGGAGCGCTGACTGTGCCGCATAACCCCCCCTTCTCGCCCTTTTGTACGGAGGGCGGAGGGGAGGGGTTTGGGTGTCAGTCAGGCTCCGAGGCCTAGCCCCCTCTTGGCTGCCACTACCCAGCTGGTGGCTGCCACTAACCCCTGCCTCCTCCTGACTGCCACCTTCCACAGCCACCTCCTGGCTGAGGTCTTCCTGTTTAGGAAAAAGGGACATAGTTTCAGTTATTTGTTCATCAAACACACACAATTCTCATCTAGTGACTGGTGCAAAATGTTTACAAATAGAAAACCATACAATTCTCAGCCCAGCAGTTTAGATTCTGGCCCCAAATGTCTCCCACACCACTGTCTGTTGATATGTCAAACACGTTAGGAACTAAGCAATTGGCGATCCTGAATTAAGTGAACATCATTCATTATTCCCATAAATGGTAACAAAACTACTATACCTGGAACAAGCTGGGCTCCTCCACCTCTTCCAGACTGGAAGGCCCAGGTTGCTCCTCGGAAGCCTCATCAGGGGTGGGCTGTGCGCAAGGAAGCGTGGAAGGAGGAGTTGAGGTTGGCTCCGTGACATCAGCCTGGTCCTTCAGAAAATGGAGACTCTGATAGTACCAGAGCTTGGGGACATAGACCTCATCTGCTGAAGTTGCAGTTTCCTCAGACTTCACGACCTTCTTCCTCTCCCTGATATACGCACTCCTCAGGCTGCCAATTTTCTTTCTAATATCATCAACAGTTGCCGTGGGGAACCTTGGCTTGACAAATTCCACAAGTTCCTCCAGGGCTGCGTGCCTCTTTGGTTTGTTGGTGTAATGTGGGTGTATACCCTGCCACAATATGGGAAAATCCCTGTATTTGGCAATGAAGAGGGGGAGAAAACTCATGTCGTTGAATCCCTTCATATCAATCTCTGCAAGACACAACAACACACCAAACCCTATAAATTATGTCAGGCTAAACTCTCCTAATCTTCTCCATAAAGAAGCCTCAAGTTCAAATCAGTCTAGGCTAGTTATGTACCAACGTTAAATTGTACCTTCGTTTGTAGCGATCGTCTCGTGTGAGTTTTCTCTCCCCTCGTCTCCCAGATCGTGGCTACGACACAGGCGTGTGACGTTTTATATACACTGCGCATGCTTCAAACTCCGCCCGCCCCTGACGATCTTTCTCGTCTATTCCCCACCCCTTCTCTTTACGGCGTAGTGGGGAGAGCACATGGCGGGGACACAGCAGGTGCGCCACAAATATCCCACCAACGAGGAGGAGGACGAGGAAAGTCCGGAGGCAGAAACGTCCCGATCCCGGAACCTGAAATTCAAGGCCTCCAATATGTCATTTGGAGAAATGTTGGAGATGGTGGACATATTAAAGAGGAGCGACTATGATGGGAAGTATGGGCCTTACCTCAACCCCAATGTCCGCAAGGCCAAGATCATGTCTAAAGTTGTGAGAAGGCTGTACAATAATTTTGGGGTACAACGATCCAAGGAGCAACTCAGGAAACGCTGGTCAGACCTGAAACTGAGGGAGGCCGATCAGTACAGAAAGATCAAGAGAATTCTTCAAAAAAGTAAGTAGTTGTGTTTTGTGTTTGATTTCTTGCTTGCATACTGCTCCATTGTGTTTTGATTTTTACCAAGTTGTACATTCCAAAATGGCCACTTTCAGGTTCGTCTGTGCATTCGATCGTACTCAGCCTCGATCTTTCTGCCACTGTCATGGTCGTGTGTGTGTGCATTCGATCGTACGCAACCTCGATCGTTCGGCCACTTATAATACGATGTTTGGTGTTTTTTTGGGGAGAGGAAGTTTGTTCTCACTAGAAATGTCATCAAGAATGTAAAGCCAATTTATTCAATGTAAAGGAGAGGTCACTCAGTAGCTGTTTACCCATCTGGACTCTAGAGCACTAGTGCTGGGACACCCAAACCCCCTTTTTATTATGCTTTTCCACACATGTGCTCCAGTGGATACTAGAGGGGGGTCTCCATCACACAAACTTCTACCAAAAAGCTAGTCAGTTTAGCACCTTTACAAAGTGACTTCATTCATGTAGTTGACATTTGTAACTGGCCAAACTAAAATAGTGTCCGTCACTTTCAAGCAATGTTTGTCATTTCCTATTTCTGCCCTCAATAGCTTGTGTTGCTAAATCTTCCTTTTGGACATTCTCATAGGGGAGCGAAAACTTGGGCCGTCTGAGGAAACCCCCAAACCAACACCTACCAAAAAAGGGGAAAGAGCAGAAGCAGAGGAGGAGGAGGAGGAGGAAGGAGAGATCATCGAACTTGGAGAAATTGTCACCACAACAGGTGAGTGTGGGAGAACACAGCTACTGGTAAGCTAATCCATGTATGGCTGCCTCATTTCCAACACCCCATTTTTGTTTGTTTGTGGTTTTTAGGTGACGTGGATGTTGTGGAAGAAAAATCGCACTTTACCACAGAGAGTGCCCACGTACTCATCGGAGAGATAATGGTCTGCAATAGAGATCTAGATTACATAAAGCAAAACATCAATGATGTTCAACAAAAATTGAAGAACATCATTGATGTTTTAGGAAAAATATGAAAACGCACCAAGTAATTAACACACATTTGTGCCAGCTTCAGAACACATTTGCAACTTAAAAACTGTCTGAAATTTGGAACATGCACACATTGTGTCCACATGTGCTAGCTCCCACCATGGTGGATGAATGGCAACGTTTTTTTGGGGGTGCAAACACTTTACGAACTACGAAAGTGGTTGTGGTGAAGGGGTTGCACCCCCAAAAAACGTCCATTCATCCCCATGATGGAAAATGGCACTTTTGAAGCTTCTAGGCATGTGTTTTACCATCTAATGACCATTTTCAGTCCCAAATTGTGTGCATGTTCCAAATTTCCACTTTTCGGGGGTGACCCCCCCATGTGATGAAGGCAAGATCAAACACACTTTGAACATATAGTCATGTCTGATCTTGTCTTCACTTTACAAAGTTGAACTTTCCAAGTTCCTAGGTTCTGTTTTGCTCCATGCCTGGTTTTACCAATTGCGGAATGTTTGTAAACAATGTTGTAAATAACCAAGATGTTGTCAGTTTTGGCGTGAAGATTGTAAACGCACTTGGAATGTTTTCCTAGTAAACTTTTATTTTTCTAAATGTGTGGCTTCCTTATTTAAAAAACACAATGCATTATGTATGTAAAATGAAAAGGATATGGGGGGCAATGGGTGTTATTTACTAAAGGCAAATCCACTTTGCACTCCAATTTTCTTTCCCGGGGAACTTTTTCAATGCACTTGTAGAGCATAGCGGATTTGACTTATGTAAATGACACCCACAGTGCTTTGTACGAAAACACGGAGCACAGCATTTTGGAGAATACACACATGTCAGACCTGGTGATGAAAAGGAGTATTTTGGGTGTCAGTTATGCAGTACAAACCTTCTCTAGACCAAAGATTAGGTAGCAAACACACAACATGAGAATAATCTTTTTGGGAAGAAGAGACTGTTACCTCCTTTTGCCCAGAAAGTGCATTCCCACTGTCGAAGGCAAAGGGAAAAAATGTCAAAGTAAAATAAGCTAAAAAGAAGACTGAAATGACATGAAATCATAGGTTGGTTAAAATATCAGATTTATTAAAAAATGCCTCTCACACATCGTCAGGCAGAGCAATGGCCCCCCTACCCACAAAGTACTGCATATATTGGTCCCGGACCACACGGGCATTTAGAGGGGGCAAGCCTGGACGTGCCACTCGAAGGGCTGTGAGTTCGGCATTTGGAGGGCCCTCCACATCTGGGCCAACGGGCACCACATAGTTCCTGTTATGTCTTTTGAGGAAGTTGTGCAATATGCAACAGGCAAGAACTATGTGGTTCAGTTTGTATTCCGCCAAGTTAAATGCCGTCAGGAACAGGCGGAAGCGGCTGGCCAGGATGCCAAAAGCGTTCTCCACAACTCTTCTGGCTCTGGACAGCCTGTAGTTGAAGACCCTCTGGTCCGGGGTGAGGGTCCTCATCGGGAACGGCCTCATCACATGGGGAGTCAACGCAAACGCTTCATCTGCGACAAAGACGAAGGGGAGTCCTTCGGCATTCTCCTCTGGAGGTGGCAAGCACAGACTGCCACTTTGGAGACGCCAGTAGAACTCCGTGTGCGTAATGGCCCCACCATCCGATATCCGGCCGTTCATCCCCACGTCCACATACATAAACTCGTATGTTGCCGACACCACCGCCAACATCACTACACTATTAAACCCTTTATAATTATAATAGTAGGACCCCGAGTTGGGCGGTGGGACGATGCGGACGTGTTTCCCATCAATTGCCCCTCCGCAGTTAGGAAAGTCCCAACGGCTGGCAAAGTGGGAGGCCACAGTCTGCCATTCCTGTGGCGTGGAAGGGAACTGTGGAGTGAAACAAGAAAAAAAAATTAGTCACTTTGCACCTAAACATTGCAAGCAGATTAGACAATCAACATCTTGGAACAAGAGCATTGTCTAAAATTGGAGGCTGGAAAGTATTTGCACAGAAAAGTAGAGGCTCCCCTTCACAGATTACTCACCCCCCCATCAATCCCCCCACTTCTGATGGGCCATTGGCACTAACTAGGGGTTTTGGGGGGGGGGGGGGGGGGGTGGTGGACAGCTAACCCTCTGCACTTCATTGTGTGGCAAATGGCTCAATAATGTGGGCTAGTTTGGCCAGACCCTCTGTACTTAACACTATTGGCAGGCCACAGGAAAGATCAAATAACATTTCACCCCCCCCCCCGGCCCCCCTCCCCCCCCCCCCCCCCCCCAAAAAAGGCAGGCACAGTGTGACATTATTAAATTACCAAGCAAGCTAATAGGAGGGAAAGAAGACAAAAAAATAGGAAATGGAATGTATGGAGGCAGTCCCTTGCACTACATGCTTTGCTGAATTCATCCCTAAAGATGCGCACTATAAAGAGGTAGGTATATAGTGTGTATGGACCTTGGGAAAGCCAGCAGATAAAGGATTGGTACCATCTGACAGAGCAGTTGGGGGAGGGGGTTCCTAATGAGTTTGGGCCCCCCCCCCCCCCCCCACCAAAAGAACAAAAAAAGGGGGCTCTACATGAAGTAAACCACACAGCAAACATTTGTGCATATTTTAGGGGGTGTTTTGGGGCAAACAATACTATGCAGCAGACAAAAGACATTGCTTAAGTGACTAGGCCATAGGTGTCTATTGGGGCAGAAGAGCATGCTGGTGAGGTAAGTGAAGGGAAAAATGCATGAAGGAGAAAAGGGGCACAGCATATTAGAACATATTGCAATCATGGTAATTAGGGAAGGAGGTCAAAAATACAAGTCATTAGCAAACAGAGCATACATAGAAGGGAATAGTAAAGTAGAAATGTTACCTTAATATAGTCCTCCTGCAGGACCTGAATGATGGCAGAACAGGTCTCTGGAATAATGATTCCCAGGGCCTGGGGAGAGATACCTGAAGAGAACTTCAAATCCTGAAGACTTCTCCCTGTCGCCAAGTACCTCAACGTGGCAACAAGCCTCTGCTCCGGAGTAATGGCTTGTCTCATGCAGGTATCCTGCCGGCTGATAAAGGGGGTCAGCAAAGCCAAAAGACGGTGAAAATCGGGGTCCGTCATCCTGAGAAAGTTCCTGAAATCATCAGGATTATTCTCCCGGATCTCACGAAGCAAAGGCATGTGCGAGAACTGGTCACGCTGAAGCAACCAATTCTTGGTCCACATACTCCTCGTCACTCTGTTCATGGACGGGTCTTGGGTCAAAGCTAAAAGCCCGACACCAATTCCGCGTACAGCACGAACTCGGCGACGAGTACGCACGGGAAACATCGCTCAGAAGGTCACAAAAGGTCGGCTGGTCAGAACGGACAAACAGAAAGCACCGATAAACAGCAAGGCCTGAAAGAACGAAGTGAATACCAGCAACGAGCAGACAATAAGCAGTGCAAATCAAAGCGTCCTATATCAAGATATAGGCCGCAATGACCAACAAATGCGAACTGACTACACGCACTAATAAACAGATACGCACGACAAGCACAAACTGAAGAGCAGTAACGATCTGAGTCAGAAAACTGAGAAGCGCGAATCTTAAGTCACCAAACTTCCACTAACTCTCGATAAACACGGGATCAGCAGAAGGAGCCCAACGGGTGCCTGACGTGGTGCTGAACTTCCCTTTTGTAATCTCGTGGACGACGACTTACGTCACGACGTTCTTCCGGACCGGATATTCCGACAACGTAGTCCGACCGTGTGTACGCAACGCCAACATCGGACAAAGTACGTCGGACAAAGTCCGACTGACCTGGTCCGCGGATTGTCCGAGCGTGTGTATGGGGCTTTAGACTGGGATAGTGGAACTTTTACTATCGCCTGCTTTTGGTCCAAGCCTTGAATATATTCGGTCAATAGTAGTCTCTTGTCCTGAGATGTCGGTAGTTTTGTTATACAAAACCTGCTCCTTGGCCGTTTTCGAAAACTCCACTTGTGGCCGAATTGGATAGTAGCTACTGTCCATGTATCCTTTATTGTTTCCGCCCATACCTGCTTGTATTTCATGAGTCTGGCTCCTACCACAGCTGGTTGAGCGGACATGGCGTCAAAAGGATTTCTGATCCCCTGAGACAGGGTTCTTGGATTTTTGAAATTTAAGAAAGGAAGACTGGGGGTTCTTCCAGCTCCTCCTGTACTCTCTGCCGGGTCTGTAGGACTTCGCCTCCCTATATTTGTTAGGTAGGTTCCTTCTGAAGGTGGGCGGTCTTTGTTGTTTTGGCCTTCTATCCGAAGGGATAAGGCCAGATTTTCCCCCGGTTACTTTTGAGATAGCCGAGTCTAGTTTCTCACCAAAGAGGTTTGTTCCATCAAAGGGAATCTTGCACCAATTGGATTTTGAAGATGGATCCGCCGACCAGGGCTTTAGCCAAAGTGCCCTTCTGGCCATTACTGAGCTCAGCATTGCCCTAGATGTAGATTTTATTATGTCTACAGATGCTTCTGCGACAAAATCGCCTGCGAGGGATAGCTCCTGGAGTGCAGATATTACTCTCTCCTGCCCCACTCCCTCCGTCACTAGTTTCTCGGCACTGGAAGACCAATTGGAAATAGCTTTTCCTACCGCTGCCAGCGCTACTGCAGGTCTGCATGCGCCTCCCGCTGACAAATAGGTTTTTTTGAGGTCGAGATCGATTTTCCTGTCCAATACGTCTTTGAACGTAACTGCATCCTCAATTGGAAGTGTCACATGCCTGGCAAGTCTCATCAGTGAGGAGTCTACTACTGGTGGGGATATCAGCGGGTTCACGTTAGGCTCTTTTAGAGGATAGAGTTTTGCTAGTCGATTGGCAAGACTAGCTTTTTTCTCCGGCTTTTGCCACTCTTCCTTAATTAAGTCTTCCAGCTCCTCAATGAATGGGAAGGTCTCTGGCTCTTTCCTGAGATTTGGGAAGTACTTCCTCACTTTATGAGGAGTTTCTTTCTCTTCCACCCAATCGATCGATTCCTTGATTGATTTGATAAAGGGCTCAACCAAAGTGAAGTCGAAGCCGGTAGATGGTCAGGTGAGGAAAAAAAGGAGAATACTGGGGCGGGGACCCTCTCAAGGTTTAATAGCTACGCGGTCCTATCAGGTTGCGGAGGCGGAGCCACAACCCATATGTGTATGCTGCCATGATGCGACAGGAAAAAAAGGAGAAGGGAGAGAACTTTTTTTTTTTTTTCTCTTCTTTTTTTTTCCCCCCTTCTCTTCTCCTTTTCTCCTTCTCTTCTCCTCTTCACTTGCGTAATAAGGATCACTTAGGGAATCACCAAAATAGATGTAGGGGTCTATTGCCATATAGGATCACAATAAGCGCTGCCACCCTTTCTCACCCTTTTCACTAAATAAAAAATAAAAAAAAAGAGAATTTTTTCTCATGTATTTTTTTTTATTTTCTACTTCACGTTTTTCGGCTATCACTAGTACAAGAAGGAATCACTTAGGGATTTAATAAGTTGATGAAGAAGGTTTTTGAATCGCACACCAACACATGATTTTTTTTTTTTTTTTTTTTTCTTTTTTCTCTGGAAGAGGATGTTATTATTTTTCACACAAGATGTAATATAAATATATAAACACAATAGGGGATTACGGGAACAGCGATGAGAGAATGCACTAGAGGAATTAGGGGGTAGTTAACTATTTAGAGGAGGGGGGTGGGGAGAAGAGAGGAGAAAGGGAAAAAGAATATTAAATAAAATATTGCTCCAATTAGGCCAGAGGGAGTAATGAATTATATCAGGAAGATGGGGGACTACTATTGGTTTCTTTGAAAAACATATCGATTGATCCATGTGTTTTGTTGATTGTGTTTTTTTTTTTTTTTCTCGTGCTCAGTTGTTCTGGAATGACATCATATGATGTTTCCCCAGTCTCACTGCACTAGTGCACCCACGGGGGTGCACATCACGACGATGGTGGGCGCACTGTGTCACTGGGACATGGCGCAACCCCGTTCTGGGAAAAGAGACAATGATGCGGCTCTTTACCGATGTGATCAACTGTGTAGAATCACAGCCGATCACATGTAAACAAGGAAATGTCGGTTGTCAGCTCTCCTTGTCTCACACTGACAGAGTGTGAGGAGAGGAAAATTGATCAGCGGCATATCCTTACAGGGAGGACCTGTACAGATAATCAGGGCACTGATCATCAGTACCCTGATTATCTGTGCAACCCCAGCAGTGCCCAGCAGTGACACCAACCTGTGCCCTTCAGTGATCCCAATTTGTGCCCATCAGTGAGGCCATCTGTGCCTGCTCATTAGTGCCACCCATCAGTGCCACCTATTATTGCCCATAAGTGCCACCTATCAGTGCTCATCAGTGCCAGCTATCAGTGCCCATCAGTGCCACATATCAGTACCCATCAGTGCCACCTATTAGTGCTCATCAGTGCTGCATATCAGTGCCCATCAGTGCTGCACAGGGGTGGCCCATCCATTAAGGGCGCACGGGGGCTTCCCCCCTATCCATGCATCTGGCCCCCATGCAGAATGCATGAGCACTGTGAGCCAAGCCCACCCAGTTGTGTGACAATAGCGAATGAATATTCACTATTTTCACACTGATTCCCCTCCCGGCCAATCAGTAAGTGGGTCTGAAACCCGTTTCCCGATTGGCCGAAAGGAGAAATGTTCTGATTGGCGGCCGAGGAGGAGGGAGGAGATGGAAGCCGCAATGATGCTTGCAGATGAGAGCAGGGGAAGCCATCCTTGATGCCTGCTGCCCTTGATGCCCACTGCCCGTGATGCCCGCTGCCCATGATGTGATGCCCACTGCCCGTGATGCCCGCCACCTGTCGTCCAGGTGAAGTGCTGCCCGCCATAGATGGGGTTAGTGCCCTGGAACCGACCGGATCGGGGGGGTTGGCTGTGGGTGAACTGTTTGCCACCCCTGAAAAAAATTACCACCAGCAGCCACTGGTGCTGCATATTAATGCCTCCTCATTAGTGCCACCTCATCAGTGCCCATCAGTGCTGCCTCATTAGCGCCCATTAGTGCAGCCTATCAGTGCCCATAAGTGCAGCCTCATCAGCGCACATGAGTGAAGGAGAAAAATTACTTATTTAGAAAATTGTTTGACAGAAACTAACAAAAACATTTTTTTCAACATTTTCAGTCTTTTTTATTTTTTTTAGCAAAAAATAAAAAACCCAGCAGTGATTAAATACCAACAAAAGAAAGCTATTTGTGTAAAAAATATATATAAAAATTGTATTTGGGTACAGTGTTGTATGACCATGTAATTGTTATTTAAAGTTAGTAAAAAGTGCCCTGTATTGAAGCAATTAAACTCAAAAGCACAAATATAATATACTGCAGACTAATCGAATCGAAAGTTATTTTCATTCAAAATTAAGGATAGCAAGTCTTATTTTAGGTGTTATATTACATTTTCCTTTAACACGCCAAACTATCCAGCAAAATTGGCTGTTATATGGTTGAGACAAACCATTTAACACTGACTAGGGGGGCATACAATTATTAGTTTTCATACCTTTATGCAGAACCTTTATCCGAAAAAGAAAAAAAAAAAAACATTTGCTTTAATTGCTTAAAATGTGTTAGCTGGATTTCATCTTCACTTTATTAGTCAAGTCCATCGAAATTTTATATTATATCTAGCGATACCAAACAGGTTGATTGTGCTGCTTTCCAAGGGTGGCTCTATTGCTACTCCATAGAGTGGAGCCACCAGGAAGCTTGTTACTGGCTGGATCACCAGGTGAAAATAAAGGAAAAAGCCTAAAAAAGAATGCAGCCACCACATTTAGGGACTTGTAAGCAGCAATATATCACATTTTTATTATTTGGTTTAGATGTGCTTTAAGGGCATCCGCTTACCATACCTATACCTTTTAATAAATACATATAATAAATACATTTTCAGATACTTAAAACAAAACTGCTTGAAATATTTGGTAGTGCTAGTGATTTTTATGGCAGAACATATTAATTAATAAACTATTTAAGTATATAAAATATTTCCCCACCCCAACATTATTGTGGGGCCTGATATTTGTATATGGAAGAACTAGAAACAAAATAAAACAAGAAGATTTTTTTTCTGTTTCACTTTGTATTCCTTTCTGAAGGTTTAGAAGTAATTTGCAATTATATGTGTATTCCAGTAAAGTGTTAAAATATTATCATATCCTGCCAGTGTGAAGTTTCCCAGCAGTAGTTGAGCAGTACTTCCAAAACCATTGTCATCTTGGAGACAACCTGTAGTTTTAAATGACTAGGTTGTCAGTTTTCTAGCTTTTTGCATTTGCTTTTTCTGCTTTAGTGAATAGTAACAATTACATTGCAAACAGCATGTTATTTCCAAGTGACTTTTGACAGATATCTTTGTGTTAGGTGTATTGCAAACTTGAATTAATTCCCTCATTAGACTGCATGCTAAATTTAAAAATTCATGCCTTCATACAGTAGTAGGCAAGGTATAAGTAACATTTTTAACTAATGAAACAAAGCAAATAGTAGCCACACAAACAGCCAGGGTAACAATTACATTTTTCAAGTTCCATTATAGCATATAGTAAACACAGAAAATGTGTAATACCTGACCAATCCTAAGAAATATCACTGTGATGTTGTTTGTTTTAAATGAAATGCAGTTGCTTTATAGGAATATTGGATTATTATGCATGCTATTATTTGTACCAAATACCATCTTGTGTAGTTTTCTCACTTTAATATTATATTTCTAAAAAAAATATATTTTTATTCAAAATAGCGTATGAATATCACAAAAGTATGCCACTCCAGCCATATAAAAGCCTAAACTATTTCTATTTTTCAATTTTGATAACACGTGGGATGGTTACATTCTTGTTTGGGGTAATCTTAGTACTGTGTTGTTGAAAATCCCCTCACTTCCAATTCTGCTGGCAAAAAAATATCTTACCTTGATCTAACCAATTTCAATACAAGTGAAAAAAAATTTCTTTGTTCCACAAAAACTTTATTGAAGATATAATGGAACATGTACGTAACAAAATCAGGCTGTTAAAATTACTGTACAAGATACTCAATAAAAATGCAAAGTTGGTAAACAAACATACAGAACAATCTACATCTTTGCCATGGGTAACATTCCCTTAAAATCTGTGGAAACTAAAAAAAAAGTAGAGAGGCAAAAAAAAAAGAAAAAGATATTTACTAATAGATGTATTAGGAAGAAACAGCAGTATATAGACATTGCCTCTAATAACCAGGATATCGAAAAGCCTAACTTCTGGATTGTATAGGTAGAATGAGGATTTAGCTAAGAAAGAGCATCCAGGAGTGACTTGCACATTCAATCAGTGGCCTGTTGCTGGGAAGGAATTCCACTTGGTGCAGATATGTCTCTCAGATTTGAAATGAGCAAGAAGGCGTGAAAGAAGGGAGGAGAGAAAAAAGGGAAGAAAATAGAAGAGGAAAAAGGGAAAGGGAAGGTGGTAAGAAGGGAAGGGAGGAGGGTATGGTAGTAGGGAGGGAGGGAGAGGAGAAAAAAATTGATGGGGTGGTTCTCCTGAGGGAAAGGATAAGATAAAACAAAAATTGGAATTGACCCCAGACCCCCAACCAAATACACCCCCCCAGCATATAGCCTCCAAGTCGGACTCTTCCCACTAAGGGGGTCCTAGTTAGCGCTCTTCAAGATAATCAGAAAGGGGGCAAAGATATGCCCTAATATTCTGGGAGTTAAGGGGGATCACCCATCCAGTGTTTATAGTCTTCAGTGGTTTGAAAATGAAGCCAGCATGCCCATCTCCTACTAAATTTATCAGGGGAGTCACGCACAATGTGGATTAGTTCTTCCATTTCTGCTATTTTGTTTAAGTGAGTAAGCCAGTCACGGATTTTTGGAGTATAAGTGGTACCCCAGTAAGGCAGAATGCATAATTTGTCTGCACTGACCATGAGCATTGCTAGCAACTTCAAATAATCCTTGTGAGGAAGTGATATGTGATGGAGAATAAATTGCGCTGGGGCCATGTCAAGAGCAAATTTGTGAAATCAATCAATCAATTACACTCTCTTTAATGTGATAAAAGTTAATTTGGGTAATCACATCACGCAGAATGTTATCTGGTAGATGGGGTGGTTTAGAGAGCCTGTGGGCAAAATCAGTGATCTCTTCATGCTCAGGGGTATCTGGCTGAAGCGTGGAGAACAGCTGTTGAACATAGCGTCGGAGGTCAGATGGGGGAACTAATTCGGTTATGCCTCTAAACTTCATGTTCTTTCGATGTTAGTGGTCCGTCATTTTAAGTTTAATAGTTTTCAGCTCTTCCTCAGTGTCATTCTGGGACGCAACCAGTTTGTAACGTGCCACCACAAATTCTCCTATCTTACCTTTCATTAGGCATGTGCACTTCGTTACGATCCTAATATAAATTCGGACACATTTTTGGTTATTCAGAGAATCGGATGTATCCGAATCTCTGAATGAAATAGTAACACATTTAATTGAAATTCATTTAATTTAGTTTCATATATTAGTTTTCTAATGAATTCTGAGTTTTTGTTTGGGTACAGCGTCACACAACCGGGGCTGAAGTGGTTAAAGTGTAGGTATTGTCTAAAGACCTAATAGGGGGAGCTGGATGTGGATTTCCAATATGCAGGATGTTATTACCTCCCGTCTGTTTGCAGTATAGGGTACTTACTAAGCTTCTCCTCATTGATTCTATTTTCATTGTCTAGAAAGGGGTGGCCTTTGTTATCTTACCCCAGAGTTAAAGTGATTTAGTTAGGATATTTTAATATGGCAATAAACCCTGGTTTAGGTGTGACTCACTCTCACCCTGATGGACCTACACACCATGGCTTGACTTGATTTGCACACATTGCAAGCTGTGTCTATTGTAGGCATTAGGGATGAGCCGAACACCCCCCCCCCCACCGGTTCGGTTCGCGGGAGAACATGCAAACTGACAAAAAGTTTGTGCGAACACCGTTAAAGTCTATGGGACCCGAATGTGAAAAATCAAAAGTGTTAATGTTAAAGGCTAATATGAAAGTTATTTTCATAAAAAGTGTTTGGGACCCGGGTCCTGCCCCAGGGGACATGTATCAAAGCCAAAAAAAATTTTAAAAACTGCATTTTTTTGGGGAGCAGTGATTTTAATAATGTAGTGCTAAAAGTGAAACAATAAAAGTGAAATATTCCTTTAAATATCGTGCCTGGGGGGGGTGACTATAGTATGCCTTTAAAGTGGCACATTTTTCCTGTGTTTAGAACAGTCCCTGCAGCAAAATTACATTTTTCTAAAGGAATAAAAGTAATTTAAAACTGCTTGCGGCTGTAATGTATTGTAGGGGCCTGGCAATATAGATGAAAATCATTGAGAAATATGGCATTGCTCCCTCCCAGCCCATTACCAGGCCCTTTGGGTCTTGTATGGATATTAAGGGGAACCCCACACCCACATTTTAAAAAAAGGGACTATATACTCTGAACAGCAGTATACAGGCAGTCCCCGGGTTACAAACAAGATAGGGACTGTAGGTTTGTTCTTAAGTTGAATCTGTTTGTAATTTGTAACAGGTACATTTACAAAAAAAAATCTATTTTTAAGCTTTTTGGATAACATAGGGAAGGGTTATCACCCCTGTAACATTTGTTTTGCTGTCTGTGCCCCTGTTCAGAAGATTTCACCTCACTTTCTGTCCCAATGACAATTAGATTTTGAAAATTTGGGGTTATTAGGAAAACAAGCAGGGCTCAAGTCCTGCGGGAACTCAGTTCCCATTAGCAGCCATATCCTGCAAGACTTTGAAGTATGCGAGTTGTGTGGCAGGTGCTACACCAGCAGCTGCCGACACAGCTCGCAATAGTAAGTGCCGCACACCTGACCATTCAGGCATTGCCAGTAGGGGGCCCCATGCCAGCTTCCGCTTCGATCTACCTGTCAATCACAGCTAGCTGACGGGTAGATCAGGTCCCTGCTGCTAAGAGATTGTATTTAGTCAGGCCTCTGGTGAGGCGCCCCCCTCCCGCCGGCCCCTCCTGATTTTCTGTCTCCTCATCTCCCCCCCAGTCTCCTGCATACTTGCTGTCAGGTCACCTGAGACCAGGTGACAGGTGCACTCTGTAGGAGTCGGAAGTGCACCGCTAGGTAGTGGACCTTAGGACTGACTGCTGCGGATTGTACCCAGGGAGATACAGGACACAGCTATACTGGATCACTAACACAGATCCCAGTGGGAGCTAGAGCATAGATTCCCCAGGACGCGGAATCTAAGAGCCAGCAGGTGTTCGCCAGAGCCTCTAGTGGTGAGGATGGACTTAGCTGCAGTCTGGCTCCAGGTCGCGGCCCCTAGGGTCTCACAGCTCACGCTCAGCGTAGACTACAGGAGAAGGAAGCAGCAGGCTGGAACGACAAGGATAGTAAGGGGATAAGGCAGAGGTCAGGGCAACTAGCAGACAGGAACAACAGAGTACACGCCAAAGGTTCAGGGTCACAGGCAGACAGGGATGGTCGGGGACATGCCAAAGGGTCAAGGTCACAAGCAGACAGGAATCGTTGAGAACACTCCAAGGTCCGTAACAGAGACAAACATAGAGCAAACGGCAAGCAGGAAACAGGAAGCCGAATACACCATGGATACACAATGGTTGATCAGCACCACTGGCTTGCAGTGCACAGGTTAATATAGGTTTCCCTGATAGGGCCTGGGGTGGAGCCATGCTTAGAGGAGAGGTTATAAAAACCACCAGGTGAGAGTGGCTGGCCTCTTAGTCTGAACACATGAGGCGAGGTAAGCAAACAGGGAAAGATTACTGCATAACCATGACACTCTGTGTGTCCCGCTGAATCCCCCCCTCCTCTATTTTCAGTGCCATATGGTGAGAGAACCCAGAGGAGGAGCACAGCTATTCTGCTCACAGGACATGCAGGGAGAGAGGTGAGCTGAGGGAGGAACATCAGTTTGGGGTGGTAAGCTGAGCACAGTACCTGGCAAAGTTTAATGCCAGGAGGGAAGTTTATGTGGAAATATGTGAAGGGTTGGAATAGCAGCGAGTGTGTGTTGGAGTCCTGCAGAGTTTGCAGCCCCCCAAGCTAACATACATCTCCTAAGCAGGATCACATCACTATCTCCCCATGCATTCTGTCCAGATAATGTGCAGTTAATTAATGACCTTTCCGTTTAACACTGTGTTATCCAAACTCTGTTCAATGAAAAGTGTAAAACTCACCACATAAACACTCTATATACAAAATAACATACCCCAATAAAGATCAAAACATGATGTTCACATTTGCATGGAAGCACAATTGAATGAATGCTGATTATTCAGAGAATTACCATATTTATGTTTATTGAGGATGGTTTTTTTATGTACTAACAGTTAAGCTTCATACAAACAATACTAAAATTGGATGAAAAATACCACTTTTGAAGCGTTTGTGCATATGAGCGTATCATTTTTTTTTTTTGTTGGTGGGCGAGTGGATCTTGGGTGGGAGTTCCCACACTTTTTTCCCCAGGACTTGACCCCTGAAAACAAGGATTGGTGATAAAGCATCAGTGGAGACACCTTTTTCCCATATTAACTCTTATGCCGTGTACACACAATCGCACATTCCGACATTTTCTGATGGCTGTTAGATCAAACTTGTCTTGCATACACACGGTCGTACAAATTTGGCGGAATTTCTGAACGTCAAGAACGAGGTGGCGTACAGCACGTATGACGGGACTAGATTCAATACCAAGTGCGTCACCCTTTGGGCTCCTTCTGCTAATCTCGTGTTAGTAGAAGTTTGGTGAGAGATGATTAACACTTTTCAGTCCATTACTGCTCTTCAGTTTGTGCTTTTGGGTTTGTATCTGGTTTTCAGTGTGTGTAGTCAGTTCGTGTCTGTTTTTTTCAGTGCGTTCTTGTCTGCTTGTATCTGAATTTCAGCTCGCTCTTCTCAGGCCTTGTTGTTTTTCAGTGCGTTCTGTTAGTTCGTTCTGACCAGCCAACCGTTTTGAAGCCATGTTGCGGGTACTTACTCATCATTGAGTTCGTGCTTTGCAGGGGCTTGGTGTTGGGGTTCTTACTTTGACCCAAGCCCAGTCCATGAACAGGGCGGGGAGGAGTTTATGGACCAATAATTGGTTGCACCAGCGTGACCAATTCTCTCATATGCCTTTGTTGCGGGAGATCCGTGAGAATAATCCTGAGGATTTCAGAAATTATCTTTGGGTGACGGACCCCGTTTTTACCGTTTGTTGGCTTTGCTGTCCCCTTATATTACCAAGCAGGACACCTGCATGCGGCAAGCCATCACTCCTGAACAGAGGCTAGTCGCCACGTTGCGGTTCTTGGCGATGGGGAGAAGTCTGCAGGACATCAAGTTCTCAACAGGCATCTCCCCCCAGGCTCTGGGGATTAATATTCCAGAGACCTGTTCTGCCATCATTCAGGTCCTGCAGAAGGACTATATTAGGGTAAGTTTTATCCTTTAACATCACATTATATGTATTTAATGTTTGCTAATGTATTGTATTTCTTTCATCATTCCCTAATTACCATGATTGTTATATTCTGTGAATGTCCTCTTTTTTTAAACTTCCTTTTTTGTCCTTCATGCATATTTGCCTTCACTAACCTCCCCAGCATGCTATCCTGGGCCCATATACACCTAGCCTAGTCACTTAACAATGTATTTTCTCAGCTCCATAGTAGTGCTTTACCCTAAACATCCCCTAAAATGTGTACAAATATTATTTGTGTCCTTAAATTCAGGAGTGTCAGAGGCTTTTTTTGGGGGTCCCAAAATCATTTGGAACCCCCCCCCCTCCCCCCAACCGCTAAGTCAACCAATACCAATCCTCTATCTGCTGACTTTGCCGAACCCATACACACTATATTTACCTCTTTTGTGGTCATATTTATGGATGAATTCACCAAAGCATGTAGTGAAAGGGCCTGCCGGAATACTTTCAAATGGTACTGTTTAAAGTTTTGTTCTCCTATTGTCTTGATAGGTAATTGCAGAATGTAAAAATGTGCTTCCATTTGAACAGTGTGTAATTTTATTTTTGTATTAGGTCACTTACCTGTCCAGTGGGCTGCCAATAGTGTAAGTAAGGAGGGGCTGGCCAAAGTAACACACATTATTTATGCATTCAGCTCTAAATGAAGTGGAGAGGGTTACCTGTCCAAAACATCTCCCCCCCTAAAATGTTTACAATGGGCCATCAAAGGGGGGGGGGAGAGGAATCTGATAAGTGGACCTTATACTTTTGTCTTTAAATACTCCTTAAAATAAATGTTATACTGATGTTGGCCAAGAATGTTTGTGTGCAAAATTACTGTTTTATTTTTTCTTGTTTGACTCCACAGTTTCTTTCAATGTCACAGGAATGGCAGACTGTGGCATCCCACTTTGTCGATCATTGGGACTTTTCCAACTGTGGAGGGTCAATTGATGGGAAGCACATCCACATAGTTCCACCCCCCAACTTGGGGTCATACTATTACCTGTCAATCACAGCTAGCTGACGGGTAGATCAGGTCATACTATTATAACTATAAGGGGTATAATAGTGTTGTGATGTTGGCGGCAACATATGAGTTCCTCTATGTGAACGTGGGGAAGAATTGCCAGATGTTGGAGTCATCACCCAGACGGAGTTCTACATGCGTCTCCAGAGTGGTGGCTTGGGATTGCCAACTCTGGAAGGGAACGTTAAAGCACTCCCATTTGTGTTTGTTGCTGATGGAGCATTTGGTCTGGGTGAACACCTGATGTGGCCATTCCCCATGAGGACCCTCACTCCGGAGCAGAGGGTTTTTAATTAATGGCTGGCCAGAGCCAGAAGAATTGTGGAGAACGCTTTCAGGATAATAGCAAGCCGGTTCCGCCTATTCCTCACTCCAATTAATATAGCAGAATATAAACTCAATCATATAATCCTTTCTTGCTGTATTCTCCACAACTTTTTAAGGAGAAATTCTTTGAACTATGTTGCCTCAGTTGGGCCTGAGACAGGACATATTACTGAACAAACCCTGGTGGCACTTGAAGCTGGCCATCCTGGCTCGCTCCCCCAAAGCACCAGCGAGGTCCATATAAAATACATGGACTACTTTGCGGGTAGGGGGGCCATTGATATGCCAGCAAATGTCTGAGACATTTTTTAAATAAATAACCTTTTTCTTCAATAATGCAAATGTAATTTCTTTGATACTCTTCTTAAGCTAACTATTATGTTGTGGGTCTGCTACACACACACACACACACACACACCTTGTTTTTGTTAATGTATGTAATGCATTACTGAGAAAACTATTCATAATTTTCAGCACCATGAATACAATTTGGGGAGTCATGAAAAAGGCGTGATTGTGGCAAATTATAAAGCACTGTGGGTGTTAGTTACTAAAGGCAAATCCACTTTGCACTACAAGCGCACTGCAAAAGTGCACTTGAAACTACACTGAAAGTGCACTTTCAGTGCAAAGTGGATTTGCCTTTAGTAAATAACCCCCATTGTCACTGTAAACACCAACTTTTACTCCAAAAACAGCTTTTGAGCATTGAAAAAAGATGCCACACATTGTTGAGTAGAAAACTTTTTACTCAAAGCACATTCACATGTGCATTTAGAAAAGGGTTTTTGAACAAACCAACATCTTTGGTGTATAACATTATTTTTTGTCACGTTAATTTGAAATAGCCTTTTTTGGTTAAATAGGCATGTTTCAAAACATAGCATACATAACTCAGGAACTTACAAAGTTCAACTTTGATAAAGTGAAGGCAATATCAGACATTAGTATGTCAAAACTGTGTTGATATTGCCTTCATCAGATGGGGTGATATCACCCCTGTAAAAGCCAAGTTTTGAAGATGCACACAAATTGAGAGTCAAAATGGGTATTTCCCTCCTGATCCCATGCCTAATGTCAACATGTGCTAGCTCCCATCATGGGGGATCAATGAACGTGTTTTGGAGGTGCATCCCCTTCCTTTCAGCTACTTAAGTTGTGAGGAAGGGGTTGCACCCACAAAACGCGTACATTGATTTCCCCTGATGGCAGATAGCACATGTTGACACACTGTGAGCATCTTCAAAATTTGGCTTTTAAAATACTTTAAAACTATTTTATAAAAGCAAAAGTACACAATAAAATAGGGTTACATTTTTTTGGGTTTTAGATTCTCCCTAAAACATCAATGATGTTCTTAATTTTTTGTTGATCATTGATGTTTTGCTTTAGATTTTCTAAATCGCGATTATTATCTCCCCGATGAGGATCTGGGTACTTTCACTTGTGAAATTACATTCTTCTTCCACAACATCTACATCACCTAAAAAAAAAAAAACACCATGTATTGAAGAAATATGCAGGCATCCATCTATTACCTGAAGCTGTGGTCTCAGACACTCACCTGTGGTGACAATTTCTCCCACTTCCAAAAAATCTCCCTTCTCATCCTCTGCTTGTGTTTTGGTAACTTCCCCTTCTTTAGGAGGTTGTGGGTCCCTGGTGTCCTCAAACGTCCCGAGTCTTTTCTCCCCTATGTGAATAAAAAAAGGTATACTTAGCACACAGATATTTGAGGCTAGAAATAGGAATATGAAACATTGCTTGGAAGTGTCGTACAATTGTGTGTTTTGGCAGAGTTCCAAGCTGAAGACATTTTTATTTCCTTTCCAATCCTGGAATACTTCCCTTTTTTGGACAAGTTTCACACATGGAGACACCCCTAGTATCCACTGAAGCACCTGTGTGGGACACCCTTAAAAATTTGTTCTGGAGATCCACACTAGTGCGCCTGCGTCCAGATGTGTTTATAGCTGCTGAGTGTCCTCTCCTTACACTGAATCAAGTTTGCATTTCATTCTAGATACAAACCCATCTAGACAACAAACTTATTTTAATACAAATAGGCATGAACAAATGTAGTTAACCCGCATCTGCCCAAAACATCGTATTTTAGTGGGCGAATGAACGATGTTTCCTATGACCGATTAATGTGCCCATGACCATGAAAGTTGCCATTTTAAACTGTACAACAGTAAAGAAAAGCACATGGACCAGTATGCAAGCAATAACACAGGACAACTACTTACTTTTTAGAAGCACTCTCTTGATTCTTCTGTACTGATCGTGCTCCCTCAATTGGATCCTTGGATCGCCGTACCCCAAAATTCTTCTGCAGACTCTTCACAACTTTAGTCATGATCTTGGCCTTTCTCATATTTGGGTTTGGGTACGGTCCATAATTCCTGTCATAGTCGGCCCTCTTCAAGATGTCCACCATCTCCACCATCTCACCAAAAGAAAATATTTGAGGCCTTTAATCTCCTGCGAGATAGGGACGTTAGTGGCTCCAGGCTTTCGTCGTCCTCGTTGCTGAGATTATCATGCACTTGCTGTGTCTCCGCCATGTGCTCTCCCCACTGCACTAAAATAGAAGGGGCAGGGAATAGACTAGAATGAATGTCAGGGATGGCGGAGTTTCATGCATGCACAGTGTATATAAAGCATAACACGCGTGCGTCGTACGTACGAACTGTGAGTGGAGGACGAAGTAACGGAAGCGACAATCTTTCTAACAAAGGTACAATTTTAACTTGGTGCATCAGTGGCCTATACTGCTTATAGATTGAGGCCTATATTGGGTCAAGATTAGGAGAGTTTAGCCTGACATTAGGGGTTGACTTGTGTTGTGTCTTGCAGAGAAAATGGATCTTCATAGACAAGTACAGGGAGCTGCCCTGTCTGTGGCAGGTGAAACATCCACAATATAATAACAAAATCAAGAGGCAGACAGCGCTGGAGAAACTGCTGGAGTTGGTGAAGCCGCAGATCCCCACGGCAGACATCAACTATTTAGAAACAAAAATTGGTGGCCTGAGGAGCACATATCTTAGGGAGCACAAGAAGGTCCAGGATTCCCAGAGATCAGGAGCAGCAGCAGATGACATTTATGTACCCAGGCTGTGGTACTATGAGAGACTGCATTTTCTGTCAGACCAGACTGAAGTCAGACCATTACTCTCCACTCTTCCTTCCACCCTTCCTTCTACGCTTTCTTTCTTCTACGCTTTCCACCTCAGCTGAGGCTTCCGACACCCAACCTGGACCTTCCAGCCAGGAAGAAGTGGAGGAGCCCAGCTTGAGCCAGGTATAGCATTGTGCAACATATTTCTTGTAAAAGAAAAAATTAAGGATATTAACTAGATGTTATTATTGATCACTAATTGCTGATTTAATAAAGTGTTTTACATATCAATAGACAGTGGTGGCCAAAAATGATTGTGACAAGAATGAAAAATGCTGGGGTCAGATTGATAGTCTTTTCTATTTGTTAACATTCAATTTGCAACAGTCATGAGCTTAAAATTGTGTGTGATTGATGAAAAAAACTAAAATGATGTCCCTTTTTCATACACAGGAAATCCTCAGCCAGGAGGAGGGCATGGAATATGGCAGCCAGGAGGTGGCTGTGGAATGTGGCAGCCAGGAGGTGGCGGGTTAAGTGTCAGCCAGGAGGCCCAGTAGCCTGACAGAATCACAGGTCCCACCCCTCCGCCTTCCACCAAAAATGCCCAAGAAGGGGAGGAACATGGAGGAGTCAGCACTCAGGCTGATTGGGGAGGCTTCTGCAGCCCTCAGAACCACCCCCACTCTTCAAGAGGCCTTTGCCTCCATGGCTGCATGCAAACTGCAGGACATGGAGAAGGGGCAACGCCTCTTGTGTGAGGAAATCATGTACCTCACACTAAATAAGGGTTTCAGGGGCTAAATCACCAACAAAACCCACCTGTGTGAGTTGGACCGTCCTCCTCCTCCTCCTCTTGCCACACCGCCAACACCACAGCCACAGTGTCAGGGCTCCACTTGCGACGTACGGTCGAATCGGCGCGCGCGCATGCGCACACGCGCCGCTGATTCGTCCGGGCGTCGAAACGAGGGTACGCGCCGTCGTACTCCTCAGGCGCGCGCGCGTGCGCAGCGAGCGCGGGCACGTGCGTCGCGGGCGCACACGTGACGCGTTAGCGCTGCTTGGCGCCAGTTGGCCTTTAAAAGGATGACAGCTGCACATGTCAAGTGCTGTTCGTCTGCAGTTTGCCCCTTGTTTAACCTGCCTCTGTTGTGTACTCCTGTTTACCTGATCCGGCTTCCACTTGACTCTGCTGCCTTCTCCACTCCTGATTCCGGCCTGTTGACTCTGCTTTGGACTGATACCTGAACGCTGATCTCCCGCCTGTCTGACCTCTCCATTGCCTGTGCCCACTTACCTGCCTGCCAAAGTGTATCCAGACCCGGCCTGCCTGACGACCCCTCTGCCTGCTCCCTGCATGCTGCATACTTCCAGAGTTGCTGACGCCATCTCGGGGTCATCCTACATCCGGACCCTGCTCCGCTACCTGCCAGTCTCTGCTGCTTCAACATCCAGGAGATCGCTACTGATCAGCTACGTCTCCCACAGCATCCATTCCAGGCACTCCTACCCCGCTGTGCTCACGGGACCACTGTCTCCACTCCAGTGGGCCCTGAACCAGAGCCGTAAGAGAGGCCCTCTCCCAGCGAAGTCAGGCTCACCACTCAGGTACCTAACAGTACGAACAGCCATGACTGAGCCTGCGGGAGAAGCCTCTGCCATGAAGGAGTTCTGCTCACACCTGGCAGCCCTCACTCAGGCGGTGCAATCCCTGCAAGAAGGGTATACCAGACTGGAAGGTCGAGTGCAGCAACTTGCTGACCCCAATGTTGCGGCTCCTACATCTCCGCAACCTTCTGCAACACCTGCTACTCCTCCTGCGGTGGTGATGCTGCCTCCTGAACCCAGAGTACCTGTTCCTGATCGCTTCTCCGGAGATCGTTCCAAATTCCGTGTCTTCCGCAACGCCTGCCAGTTATACTTTGCTCTTCAACCCAGAACCTTCTCCCTAGAGGCCACCAAAGTGGGGTTCGTAATCTCCCTGCTGCAGGGCGAACCTCAGATTTGGGCTCATCGCCTGCTGGAGGGAAATAGCATGCTGACGCAGTCCCTCTCGTCTTTCCTGGAAGCCATGGCGCAACTTTACGAGGACCCCCAGCTAACCACCACAGCCGAGTCTGCTCTATGTGACAGACTTTAGACGATGGAGCGCAGACACCCAGTGGAATGACTCGGCTTTAAGGCATCAGTTCTGCATGGGCCTCTCCGAAGGCCTAAAGGATGAACTTGCCCGAGTGGGCACCCCAGACACTTTGGAGGGCCTGATAACTTTGAGCATACAAATTGACCGTCGGCTCCGGGAACGCAGAGTCGAGAGATCCGCTCAAGTCCACCGTCCGGCTTGGATGACCGCAAGGGCTCCATTACCGGCTGGCCGTTACATGCCCGCTCAGCCAATGGCCCCTGCCCATCCTCTTCCCGATGCCGGCGAGCCGATGCAGCTTGGTCTCATGCGACCCACTCTGTCTCTGGAGGAACGTGCCCGACGCCGTCAACTAAATTTGTGCCTGTACTGTGGGGGGCCCGGACACTTTGTGAACAGTTGCCCGAGCAAGCTGCGTAAGTGCCTTTCGTCTGTGTCAATCAGCTCTGCTCACTTACCAGTCCATGCCACCCACATCTCTCTACCCCTGTCTTTTCAGTTCCTGGGAAGGACGATTCGCACCAACGCCATCCTTGATTCAGGAGCCTGCAGCTGTTTCATCGATACCACCTTTGCCAGCCGGCACGACATTCCTCTTCGGAGGAAGGCCCGCGGACTATCCGTCTTCCTGGCTGACGGTTCCCGCATTAAATCGGGCCAAGTTGTCCAGGAGATCCAACCTCTGTTCACTATCTCTTCTCTCCACCACCAGGAACTGTTAACCTTGGACGTAATCTCGTCCCCCCTGTTCCCAGTGATCCTGGGCATCCCCTGGTTGCAGGCACACGATCCGACCATCTGCTGGTCCACAGGGGAGGTCAAGTTCCAGTCCCCCTACTGCCTGGAACATTGCTTACACGAAGCTCCGGTACAACCCGCTACGCTTCTTTGTCTGGACTCTGATACTGACCTGATCCAAGCGGTACCGGAACCATACCATGAATTCTTAGACGTCTTTAGTAAACGGGGAGCGGACACCCTACCCCCACACCGCACCTATGATTGTCCCATAGAACTTTTGCCGGGGCCGAGATTCCGTTCGGGCGTATCTTCCCCCTTTCCGAGAAGGAACAAGAGGCCCTGAAGGCCTACATTTCGGAGAACCTAAAGAAGGGGTTTATACGTCACTCCACCTCACCCGCAGGGGCCGGCATATTCTTTGTAACCAAGAAAGACCAGTCACTCCGACCCTGTGTGGACTACCGGGAGCTAAATAAAGTTACAATTAAAAATCGCTATCCCTTACCCTTAATACCGGAACTGTTTCAAAAACTAAGAGCGGCCACCATATTCTCCAAACTGGACTTAAGAGGGGCCTATAACCTGGTTCGCATCCGATCAGGTGATGAATGGAAGACTGCATTTCGTACCCGTTTTGGGCATTACGAATACTTAGTTATGCCCTTCGGCCTTTGTAATGCCCCGGCTACTTTCCAGCACCTCATAAATGAGGTCTTCAGGGACTTCCTGGACATTTTTGTCATTGTATACTTGGATGACATCCTAATCTTCTCCAGAACGCTTGAGCAGCATCGGGGGCATGTGGGCCGAGTCTTACTCCGTCTTCGTCAGCACGGATTGTACGCGAAAGCAGAGAAGTGCACCTTCGAGCAGCAGAGCATCCAATTCTTGGGTCTTCAGATCTCCCCAGCAGGCATCGAGATGGACCCGCAGAAGGTAACGGCTGTGCTGGACTGGCCGCCACCCTCTGACAAGAAGGGTGTGCAGCGTTTTGTCGGATTTGCTAATTTTTACAGAAAGTTCATCAAGGGGTTCTCGGCCATCATCTCACCAATCACACAGCTAACAAGGCAGAATGTACGGTTTCATTGGGGTCCAGAGGCCCAGGAGGCGTTTGTGAAACTCAAGGAGCGATTCACATCCGCTCCCATCCTCAGTCACCCTGACCCATCTCTCCCATACATCCTGGAAGTGGATGCCTCTGAGGTAGCAGTGGGGGCCGTGGTCTCCCAACGCCAGGGCAATAAGGACCTAATGCACCCTGTGGGCTTCTTTTCCCGGAAACTTTCACCCGCAGAAAGGAACTACGATGTCGGTGACCGAGAACTGCTAGCCATAAAATCAGCGCTGGAGGAATGGAGGTACTTGCTGGAGGGAGCAGTCCACCCTGTACTAATTTACACGGACCACAAGAATCTTGAGTACTTAAGGACGGCAAAACGTCTAAAACCACGACAAGCCCGCTGGGCCCTCTTCTTTTCACGTTTCAGCTTCCACATTACCTACCGGCCTGGATCTAAAAATGTAAAGCCAGATGCGCTTTCACGCATGTTCGACTGCCCTAAAGACTCCACACCTCCTGATACCATCCTCCCTGCAAGCAACTTCCTTCTACTACAGCCGGATTTACTGTCCCAGATCAGGGAGGCCTCCCTGAACCCGCTCCTTCCCCCAGGACTTTCACTAAATCGTAGAGAGGGGCTTCTCTGGAAGGACAGCCAGGTGTTTGTTCCCGAACCCATCCGGGTTAAAGTATTGGCCCTCCTCCACGATCACCCACTAGCAGGACACTTTGGGGCCCGAAAGACTCTTGACTTGGTGCAGCGCACCTTCTGGTGGCCTGGTCTGAAGGAATTCTGCTCCAAGTATGTCAGTTCATGCCCAGTGTGCTCCCGAAGCAAGACTACTAGGGGCCGGGCCTGGGGCCTACTCAAGCCTCTACCTGCACCTGATCGACCCTGGCGTATGATAACGATGGACTTTATAGTCGAGCTGCCCCCCTCTGAAGATCACACGGCCATCTTTGTAGTCGTTGACCGACTCTCAAAGATGGCCCACTTCCTACCCCTAAGGGGAACCCCATCTGCAGCAGAGACGGCCCGTGTTTTTATCCGAGAGATCGTTAGGTTACACGGGGTACCCAAGAATATAGTCTCGGACAGGGGAGTCCAGTTCACCTCGCGGTTTTGGAGGGCACTGTGTGATAGTCTAAAGATTGAGCTGGCCCTATCCTCAGCTTACCACCCTCAAACTAATGGGCAGACTGAGCGCACAAACCAGACCCTCGAACAATATATTAGGTGTTTCACTTCATTTGTGCAAGATGATTGGGTTTCTCTGCTGCCCTTAGCAGAATTCGCGTACAACAACGCCAGCCACTCGACCACGGGACAGTCCCCGTTTTTCGCCAATTATGGGTTCCATTTAACATTTCTACCAGATTTTCTTACAGAGTCCTCAGTTCCAGCGGTCCAGGACGCAGTGACCTTCCTAAGCCGCAACAACCAAATCCTCCAGGAAGCCATAACCAAGGCCCAGGCGGACAGTAAGAAAGCCTTTGACCAAAAGAGGAGGGGAGAGTTGAATCTGCAAATCGGGGATCAGGTATGGCTTTCCTCTTCTAATTTAAAGTTAACCTGTCCCTCTAAGAAGTTGGCACCCAAGTTCCTGGGCCCTTTTCCTGTAAAGAGGAGGATTAATGAGGTGTCCTATGAACTGTCCCTGCCAGACACCATGAAGATACATCCTGTGTTTCATGTCTCTCTATTGAAACCCTCGGTACCCGATCCCTTCCCCAATAGGGAGTCCGGGCCTCCTGAACCTGTCCTAGTGGATGGAAACGAGGAGTACGAGGTAGAAGTTGTTCTAGACTGTAGAAGGCGACAAGGGCAAAGACAGTTTCTAATCAAATGGAAGGGCTTCGGCCCAGAAAGCAATTCTTGGGAACCTGAGGACAATATACATGCTGGAAGACTAATTCGTGCTTTTTTCATTTCACACCCTGAGAAGGATGACCAACTGGGCACCCGGAGGTTGCCCCTTGTGGGGGGGCAATGTCAGGGCTCCACTTGCGACGTACGGTCGAATCGGCGCGCGCGCATGCGCACACGCGCCGCTGATTCGTCCGGGCGTCGAAACGAGGGTACGCGCCGTCGTACTCCTCAGGCGCGCGCGCGTGCGCAGCGAGCGCGGGCACGTGCGTCGCGGGCGCACACGTGACGCGTTAGCGCTGCTTGGCGCCAGTTGGCCTTTAAAAGGATGACAGCTGCACATGTCAAGTGCTGTTCGTCTGCAGTTTGCCCCTTGTTTAACCTGCCTCTGTTGTGTACTCCTGTTTACCTGATCCGGCTTCCACTTGACTCTGCTGCCTTCTCCACTCCTGATTCCGGCCTGTTGACTCTGCTTTGGACTGATACCTGAACGCTGATCTCCCGCCTGTCTGACCTCTCCATTGCCTGTGCCCACTTACCTGCCTGCCAAAGTGTATCCAGACCCGGCCTGCCTGACGACCCCTCTGCCTGCTCCCTGCATGCTGCATACTTCCAGAGTTGCTGACGCCATCTCGGGGTCATCCTACATCCGGACCCTGCTCCGCTACCTGCCAGTCTCTGCTGCTTCAACATCCAGGAGATCGCTACTGATCAGCTACGTCTCCCACAGCATCCATTCCAGGCACTCCTACCCCGCTGTGCTCACGGGACCACTGTCTCCACTCCAGTGGGCCCTGAACCAGAGCCGTAAGAGAGGCCCTCTCCCAGCGAAGTCAGGCTCACCACTCAGGTACCTAACACACAGCCTGTATGTAAGCCTGGAAGGAAGAGTGTAAGGAAGACAAGAAAGTGATGGCCTTGGTTAAGTCTGGTCTGAGAGGCGCAGGCTCTTGTATGACCACAGCCTGGGGACATATATGTCATCTGCTGCTGTTCCTGATCTCTTGTTGGACCAGATTGTACTCCCTTATATATGGACTCCTCAGTCCACCAATTTTGCCTTTAAATAATTGATGTGTGCCCTGGGGTACAAAGGCTTTGCCAATTTCAGCAATTTCTCCAGCGTTGCCTTCCTCTTTATTTTCCTATGACCCATAATAAAGGGATATTTATTTTTCACAAATACTTGCCTATGTGTTTTACTTCAAAAAGGGACACCAACACCAAACAAAACAAAATGGTTAAAAATACAAGATAATAATGGTGTTGTTGTAACTTGACACACAAAACCCACCAAAAAAATTAGGGAGATAACCAGAAAAAAAAATTCACTATAAAAACAAAAAAATAAATTCTTCTGGAGATCTGACGAATCTGAGATTCATGAAATCACGAGAAATAATAAAGAAATCAGTTTGTGAGAACTCTGTGTGAATATGAGCAGCAAAACAACTTCATTCTTCTAGCATTATAAAGAAGAAGAGAATGCGCTGCATTAAAAGATTTAAATAATTGCAGCGTGACGAATGTGCTATCTCCATTACAAATAGTAGTTTTACCAGACCGAGCGCTTCTGTCTCATAATCAATTATGAGCATGTGTGGCACTTTGTGCGTCGGAATTGTGTACACACGATCGGAATTTGCACAAACAGATTTTGTTGTCGGAAAATTTGAGAACCAGATCACAAATTTTGAGCAACGGAAATTCTGATGGAAACTGTCTGATGGAGCCTGCACACGGTCGGAATTTCTGACAAAAGGCTCCCATCGAACATTTTCAATCAGAAAATCTGACCGCGTGTACCAGGCATTACAGGAGAGAATTTCCCTTCCTAGGGGTAGACTTCCTCTGACTTCCTGTTGTCTCCCTCTGTTTGTAAGTAGGAGTCATTTGTAAGTCGGATGTTTGAAAATAGGGGACCACCTGTATATACCGTATTTATCGGAGTATAACACGTGCCGGCGTATAACACGCACCCCAAGCTTAGGAGGGAATTTTATGGAAAAAAACTTTTAGGATGGAAGTTTAAGGAAAAAAAAAACTTAGTGTCCATTGCAGCTTTGTCAGTGCAGCCTTGTCCCAGTGCAGCCTTGTCAGTGCAGCCTTGTCCAAGTGCAGACTTGGCAGTGCAGCCTTGTCCCAGCGCAGCCTTGTCCCCAGTGCAGGCTTGTCCCCAGTGCAGCCTTGTCCCCAGTGCAGCCTTGTCCCCAGTGCAGGCTTGTCCCCAGTGCAGCCTTTCCCAAGTGCAGGCTTGTCCCCAGTGCAGCCTTTCCCCAGTGCAGGCTTGTCCCCAGTGCAGGCTTGTCCCCAGTGCAGCCTTGTCCCCAGTGCAGGCTTGGCAGTGCAGCCTTGTCCCAGCGCAGCCTTGTCCCCAGTGCAGGCTTGTCCCCAGTGCAGGCTTGTCCCCAGTGCAGTCTTGTCCCCAGTGCAGCCTTGTCCCCAGTGCAGCCTTGTCCCCAGTGCAGCCTTTCCCCAGTGCAGCCTTTCCCCAGTGCAGGCTTGTCCCCAGTGCAGCCTTTCCCCAGTGCAGATTTGTCCCCAGTGCAGCCTTTGCCCTCAGTGTCCATCGCCATTTCAAACTGGCACCGACAGGACACCGGAGCGGAGCGAATGCCACCGAGATAGCAGAGATACACATGTACTCGGCTCTTGTCGGCTCTACTCGGCTCGGCTCACGTGACTGTCAGTGGAGCAGAGAAGAGCCGAAAAGAGCCGAGTACACACGCTATGTGTAGCTCTGCGTTGATCGCTCCGCTCACAGCTAGTGGAGATCGGCCGGCGATCGGTGGGGATCAGCATATAACACGCACCCGCAATTTTCCCCTGATTTTAAGGGAAAAAGGGTGCGTATTATATGCCGATAAATACGGTACTATATGGCCTGTTCTATATACTCTGCAGAAAATTGGGCCTTAGGTGTTGGTGGTACCAGAACACTGTAAGCCCTCACAGTTACTCTTGGTGGGTGCTGGAACAGGCCCTGCTGTGAAATATTATATCAAGAATTGTAATTACATGCCCATGTTAAACAGGGGCAGAAAAATTGGGCCTTTGGTGGTGGTGCCACAACACTGTAAGCCCTCACAGTTACTCTTGGTGGGCGCAGAAGCTGGCCCTGCTGTGAAATATATCAAGAATTGTAATTACATGCCACTGTTAAACAGGGGCAGAAAAATTGGGCCTTTGGTGGTGGTGGTGCCACAACACTGTAAGCCCTCACAGTTACTCTTGTTGAGCACAGGAACAAGCCCTGCTGTGAAATATTAGAGCAAAAACTGTAATTACATGCCCCTATTAAACAGGGGCAGAAAAATTGGGCCTTAGGCAGTGATGGTGGTGGCACAACACTGTAAAGCCTCACAGATACTCTTGTTGAGCGCAGGAACAGGCCCTGCTGTGGAATATTAGATCAAAAATTGTAATTATGCGCCCCTTATAAACAGGGCAGAACAAAACGGGCCTTGAGCAGTAATGGTGGCCGTGGTGGCACAACACTGTAAAGCCTCACAGATACTCTTGTTGAGTGCAGGAATGGGCCCTGTGGGGAAATATTAGATCAAAAATTGTTATTACGTGCCCCTGTTAAACAGGGGCAGAAAAATTGGGCCTTAGGCAGTGGCGGTGGTGCCTTGAACAAAACATATTCTTAGAAGCTATCATCATGATGATTGAGGAGGAATAGGATAGTCACTCAGCATAATAGGATAGTCACTCAGCATTAGACATGTGCACACTGAAATATTTTGTTTCGGAAATTTCGCTTTCGTCCGAAAAATTTATTTATTTAGTTACTCCCGAAATTCGTTTTTATTTATTTCGTTTTTAGTTAAAAAATGCATTTCATCCAAAAATCCAAATTAATTAAGGTTAAATCTGTCATTGAAGGCTTATGGTGTCTGTCGAATGTTCAAAGAAGATTAGTCGGAGCAGCTAAACCGTACGACGCCGTGTAGTTAGCTGCTCCGTCGAATCTTCTTAAAACTTTCGACAGACACCATAAGCCAAAGATTCAGCGTTTGTATGTTTTTCGTTGCTTTGTCGAATCTTTGTCGTTCATGTTGAATGTATATAGTTCAAACAGAAAATGGACTGGTGATAGTGATCACTGATCAGACAGGTAACAATATAGAATCTCAATCTATAATATAGAATCTATAATAATAAATCCCTCCCCCCACAAAATAGGCAGCCTCTGAGGCTATCACAACACTAGCAACAATAGTATCACTATCAAGTTCACAACACTAACACAATAGCAGCAGATTATTATGAAAAAGTTAAGTTGAACTGTAGCTTGCTTCACTATTGTTCTGCTGCTGTGCTTATGCTTAATTGCTAAATAATTCAGGTTCTCTGACAAATGGACCAGCTAAGATTGACTTGTCTTCTGAAATGATTCAGTGTGTGTGTCTCTCTCTGCAAGCAATCGTAAGTGAAAGTAAGTTGGCTGATTTGGTTACAATCAGCCAATAACATTCATCATCATCATTATTTTTATTTTACCTCCCCCACCCAATTTCAGCAGCAATCTTTTCTCTCTATGTTAAATCTTTTCTCTCTATGTTGAATATTTTCTCTCTATGTTGAATCTTTTCTCTCTATGTAGAATAATCTTGGACTGATAGAGTTAAGGTTAGGCACATTCGACCACAGGTTCGATAGTGTAACGCCGAGCGCTCCGGGTGCCTCCTCCATCCCGGAGTGCCCACGGCGTTCTCGGCTCTGCGGCGCCTCGGTCGGCTCCGCTGACCGCAGGCGCCGCTCGGTTCTCTCAATGCGATCCTCGTGGCGGCCTCGGTCTGCCCGGGGATCGCATTCCATTCCCCCTGCCTCTCTCCTCCTACCTTCCCCTGCGCACGCGCCCCCGCTCCTCAGGCGCGCGCGCACACTACTGTTAATCTTAAAGGGCCAGCGCACCAGTAATTGGTGCCTGGTCCAAATTGATGTTACACCCAGAACACTTCTTAAACCCACTTCCCCTTCCTGTCCTGACCGGATCTTGTGTTGCCTTAGTGCCCAGTGAAAGCGTTAGTGTGTTTTGCTCCTTCTGTGTATCCAGACCTTTGCTGTTGCCCCCGACTACGAACCTTTGCCACCTGCCTTGACCCTTTGCTACGTTTGACCTTGCCTCTGCCTAATCCTTGTGTACCGCGCCTGTCTCAGCTGTCAGTGGGGTCGAGTTGCTATTGGAAGACGCGACCTGGTTGCTACCGCCGCTACAAGTCCATCCCGCCTTGCGGCGGGCTCTGGTGAAAACCAGTAGCAACATTAGAACCGGTCCTCCAATACAACCCGTGCTATCGCCCCATTGGCATAGGGGATCCACCTCCTGTTCCCCGCCGTACCCAGAACGTGACAGTAGATCCGGCCATGGATCCCGCTGAGGTCCCGCTGCCAAGCCTCTCGGATCTGACCACGGTGGTTGCTCAACAAGGACAGCAATTGGCGCAGTTGACTGCTATGCTACAGCAGCTTCTGCCATCTCCACCGCCACCTCCTGCATCTCCTCCACCACGAGTTGCTGCTGCTAGGATCCGCCTGTCCCTTCCTGACAAATTCAATGGGGATCCCAAGCTGTGCCGAGGGTTCCTATCCCAGTGTTCCCTCCATCTGGAGATGTTGTCGGACCAGTTTCCCACAGAACGGTCAAAGGTGGCGTTCGTGGTTAGCCTGCTATCTGATAAGGCCCTGGCCTGGGCTACACCACTTTGGGACCGTGTCGATCCTGCCACGGCTTCAGTTCCAGCCTTCTTTTCTGAATTCCGCAGTGTCTTCGAGGAACCAGCCCGGGCCTCCTCTGCCGAGACGGCTCTCCTAAACCTCGTCCAGGGGAACTCTTCAGTGGGCGACTACGCCATTCAGTTCCGCACCCTGGCATCAGAACTCTCCTGGAACAATGAGGCCCTCTGCGCGACCTTCAAAAAAGGTCTATCCAGTCATGTCAAAGATGTGCTGGCCGCACGAGAGATTCCTGCTACCCTGTCTGAACTCATTCAGCTGGCCACCCGCATTGACATGCGCTATACCGAAAGACGCCTAGAGCTACGCCAGGAAAGGGACTTTGGTCGCGTCAGGCGGTTTCCTCGCCTGGCACCTCTCTTCCAGAATCCTCTGCAACCCGTTCCTGCTCCTCCGGCTGAGGAGGCTATGCAAGTGGATCGGTCTCGCTTGACCACACAAGAGAGGACTCGCCGCCGAGACCATAACCTATGCCTTTATTGCGCCAGTTCCGACCATTTCTTAAAGGACTGCTCTATCCGCCCTCAGCGTCAGGGAAACGCTCGCACCTAGCTAACGTAGGAGAGGCGCTGCTAGGTGTGGATTCTTCCTCTCCCCGTCTGACCATTCCTGTGAGGATTTCTCTGACCAAGAGATCCTCTTTCTCCACTGTGGCCTTTCTGGACTCTGGTTCGGCAGGAAACTTCATTGAAGCTTCACTCATCAACAAATTTAATGTTCCAGTTACCCGTCTCGTCAAGCCCTTTTTCATCACCTCTGTAAATGGTCAAAACCTGAACTGTATCGTGCGATATCGCACTGAACCTCTTCTCATGAAGATTGGAGTTCTCCATCATGAAAAGATTAGCTTCTTGGTGTTACCCAACTGTACCTCAGAGATCCTTTTGGGCCTACCCTGGCTCCAGCTACATTCTCCTACCCACGACTGGTCCTCGGGGGACATCAAGAGTTGGGGCCCTTCCTGTCACAGGCATTGCCTCAAAGCGGTACCCATTAAACAAGTTTCCAACGCTCCTGCTCTGCCTAGTCTTCCCAAGCCTTACCAGGACTTTTCCGACGTGTTTTGCAAGAAGCAAGTGGAGGTCTTGCCACCACACAGACCCTTGATTGCCCTATTGATCTCCTCCCTGGTACCACCCCGTCCCGTGGCAGGATCTACCCTCTCTCCATCACGGAGACACAAGCCATGACAGACTACATCCAGGAGAACCTCAAGAGAGGCTTCATCCGCAAGTCCTCTTCCCCTGCTGGAGCAGGATTCTTCTTTGTCGCCAAAAAGGACGGATCCCTACGTCCCTGCATTGACTACCGTAGTCTTAATAAAATCACGGTAAAAAATCGCTACCCACTGCCCCTCATCTCAGAGCTGTTTGACCGTTTGCGCGGAGCAAGCCTTTTCACCAAACTGGACCTCCGGGGCGCATATAATCTCATCCGTATCCGTAAGGGCGATGAATGGAAAACCGCCTTTAACACCCGTGACGGACACTTTGAATACCTGGTCATGCCCTTTGGGTTATGCAATGCCCCTGCGGTCTTTCAAGACTTTGTGAATGAGATTTTCAGAGATCTGCTGTACACCTGTGTTGTTGTCTACCTGGATGATATCCTGATTTTCTCCTCCAGCTTGGAAGAGCACCGTCTTCATGTCCGTCAAGTGCTCCAGCGACTCCGTGATAACCGTCTGTATGCCAAACTAGAGAAATGTCTCTTTGAACGCGGCAGTCTTCCCTTCCTAGGGTACTTGGTCTCGGAACAAGGTCTCCAAATGGATCCGGAGAAACTCTCTGCCGTCCTGAACTGGCCACGTCCTACCGGGCTACGAGCCATCCAGCGTTTCCTCGGATTCGCCAACTATTACCGCCAGTTCATTTCCCACTTCTCCACCATTGTCGCGCCTATTGTGGCACTAACCAAAAAAGGTGCGAATTCGAGGTCCTGGCCTCCTCAAGCTGATGAGGCCTTTAACCGCCTCAAGTCTGTCTTTGCCTCTGCGTCCGTCCTATCCAGGCCTGATCCCCTCAAACCGTTCTTCCTGGAAGTCGATGCCTCCTCAGTGGGAGCTGGAGCCGTGCTTCTCCAGAAAGACTCCAAGGGCAAGTACGTCACCTGTGGTTTTTTCTCCAAAACCTTTTCCCCCCCTGAAAAGAACTACTCCATCGGAGACCGTGAATTGCTGGCCATCAAGCTAGCACTTGAGGAGTGGAGACATCTCCTTGAGGGGTCCACTCATCTCATCACGATCTTCACTGATCACAAAAATCTGTCTTACCTCCAGTCCGCCCAGCGATTGAACCCACGTCAAGCTAGGTGGTCGTTGTTTTTTGCCCGCTTCAACTTCGAGATCCATTTCCGTCCTGCAGACAAGAATGTCAGGGCTGACGCCCTATCGCATTCCACCGATTCTTCTGAGTCCGAGTCTCCGGTACAACACATTGTACCCCCTGAGTGTCTGATCTCTTCCGCTCCTGCCTCCTTGCTGCAAGTTCCTGGGAAAACCCTTGTCTCTCCACGTCTTCGTCTTCAGACCCTCAAATGGGGTCACTCCTCTCATCTCGCTGGCCATCCTGGAATCAAGAAGTCCTTCCAACTGATTTCCAGGTATTACTGGTGGCCCTCCTTAAAAAAGGATGTGACGGACTTCGTACAGGCCTGTACTATATGTGCTCGAGACAAGACCCCTCATCAAAGACCTGCTGGCCTGCTTCTCCCTCTGCCTGTGCCCGAACGACCTTGGGTCCACATAGTGTCCTGGAAATTTATAGATAGGCAACTCCTATCCTCATATTGATTAGTGGTTCCAAATTAATAATAACTACTGCAGTAGGGAACAGACACAAAAGATACGCTCAGCATCTTTCCAAATAACCGTTCTTCCTTTATTATGACGCAATTCAGGGGTTTTATACACATGATTACGTAGGTATCACATTAATATTACAATTGTTCATTTATGGTAACAAGGGGCGTATCATAGGCAGGCTTATTCTAATCAGGACTCAAAAGAATGTAAACATGTACTGAAAACATTATTAGTGCCGTGTGCCTATACCCTCTTGCCTCTAAACTACTTTTTCTAGCAGATGTACTACATATACCTGTGAACAGCACTATTCTTCCCTTTCTTATCTATAACACTCCGATGGACAGTAGACAGTGATAACATAACATATAACCACTAATCAATACAGTTCGATTAAGGGGAGTAAGATAGGTACCCTTTGTCCCGAAAATGCCTTACCGATCAAGGAAGTCTGATAACTCAAATGTAAGCAAAAGGCTTACCTCAGCCGGCTGATTATCAGAAATTCCCGGATCGTCTCAAGCTCCTCGTTTCGGATACTCAGGGTCACCTTTTAACCCCTCCTGGGAAAAGCTCGCCACCTGTCCTGGAAATTTATAGATAGGCAACTCCTATCCTCATATTGATTAGTGGTTCCAAATTAATAATAACTACTGCAGTAGGGAACAGACACAAAAGATACGCTCAGCATCTTTCCAAATAACCGTTCTTCCTTTATTATGACGCAATTCAGGGGTTTTATACACATGATTACGTAGGTATCACATTAATATTACAATTGTTCATTTATGGTAACAAGGGGCGTATCATAGGCAGGCTTATTCTAATCAGGACTCAAAAGAATGTAAACATGTACTGAAAACATTATTAGTGCCGTGTGCACAGTGAGGGCAGAGTGCAATACATACAAAATGGAATACAATTATATACAGAACTTACAAATTTCCATTACATCTCCTCTCTTTTGATCAATATTTTGATCACTAACCATACCTGCTATCACCTTTAACCTAGAACCTCCACACGCTTAGGTGGAGGTAGTCCTGGCCAAAGAGGTAAAAACTCCATTGTGGAGAAAATAATAGCTGAGCAGCTTTTTTCATTACAAAATGACTTTTCATTGTGAAAAACAAATGATTGATAAGACATATTTACAGAGTACTGGCTGTACACTCCTGTGGCCAGAATGGCCTTCTAGCTTAATTGTTGGTATGCTGACTTATCAGCATATGTAAACACAGACAATTCTACATAAAATGGAAGAGGTACAAAAGACAAATATGACTTCAACATGGCTAAACTACTTTTCAAATATATATCCCTTACAATTAAAGTAATTGAATCAATAAGTACCCTAGACTGTGATTGCAAAAGGGAAACAAATCAAACTCAGATATTTCTTTAATTTAGTCATTTTTGCAGTGTCTGGTGTGGATCCAGGTGACTTTTCCTTCAAGTTTTGCAAAACTGTACATGAAATAGATGTTGTATTGAGTCTCCAAACATTTCCTTATATATAAATGTCTCTTAACAATCCATAAGTCACCTGGCTTTAGTTTTAGATCCTTCCAAACTTTTAGGATCTGGAATTGGGGAGAAAACACATAAATTAGTTTGTCAAAAACCTTAAAAGATCAGCAACATTCTCTGTGAGAGCCGAATGGAGGACTTCAGCTGCTGAGACAAAATATAAGCAAGTGAGTAACACACTCCTAAACCAAATCCCATAGGGAGCGAGTCCATCATCCCCTTAGGGGCTTGAGAAATTATAAGAAAACACTCTGGCAAAAGTTTTCTTACTCTACTTTGTCCGCTACATTGTAGACAGTAGGGAGTGTTAAAATAAAACCTCAAAACTTCTAGTAAGGACTCTCCTATAAAAAATGATTTCCTCCGTTACTGTCTGTAGATTCTGGTACTCTGTACTTACAAACTACTTCTGATAACACTTTTTACTGTGGCCTTTGCAGTAGCATTGGCCACTGGACATCCAAAAAACATGTCCATACAGACAAAATGCATACTCATAAGATCCTGACTTGGGCATCTGGATATATCTTTTTGTAATCTCTGGAAGGGATGTTCAGCTTTTGGTAACACCTTTGGTAACAGGTAAAACAAGAAGTGGTATGTTATAAAAAAACAACTGTGGAGAACCCTGGCTCTATCCCACGCTCATTTACTAAGGCAGCCATAACTGCTTGTGACTGATGACACGGTCCATGTGTCAAGCTGGAGGGAAAAGAGTGACTGGCAGACATAAATGATCACCTTTTCCAATGTCCTGTTTCATAAGAAGTTGCCCACTGTGGACCACTTGTTCTTCTCGTTCTGGGGTCCTTAAAGTTGATTTATTAATCCCAGCTATACTGGGCCAGAACTAGGGTGGAATCTGTGAGTTGCACAGACCCAGCAAGTGTCCGGGGCTGTAAATGCAGCATCCTTAGTCGGTCTGCTTCCATGTGTGAGTTTTAATGTTAGTATGGCCACCTCAGCAAGAACCGGGAAGGCTGAAAACAGCCGATCAAATTAACTTAGCATGCTTGATTGGTTTACCTGCCGAAGTAAAAACAAACTTCTGGCCCTTCAAATGGAACCAAAAGCTCTCTAATCTCTACTATCTATATAAATATACACTCTTTTTATAGCTCACAGGCTTTGCTAAAACATGGAGCTCTGCTTCTTGAGCTGGGGAAAAAGGATCCAATGACTCTAAATACAGAGTATCCTTCTGGGTGATAAACTGCATACTCAGTATAAAACCGGGAATAACTCTACAAAAAATTAAATATCTGGGTCTTCAGGGAGTGTGTCCTGCACTGGGCTCACAGCAGCTGATTCCTACGTCATCAATTTAACACATGTGGTCTCCCCCATCTACAGCCTCCTCCAATAGGGGCAATAAGGTGGCTGGATTAAAATGTACAAATTTTTCATTGTTAGATTTGTACATAAACAAACTCATATTTTAAACCTTTCATTAGACAAACATTTAGCTAGCTGTATATTTGCTGCGCAGAATGTCGGACCATTAAAAATTAAATATTTGACCAAAATAATGTCTAACTTTGTCTAATAGCACCTTTGCATAAAGGTACAGCTCTGATATATCGGGGTGAACCCTTCATTACTGGGTCCAGCTTGCATAAATACATTACAGTGGCTTGTTTTCTATCACGCTGTTTGTGTAAGAACTCCAGTTTCATGTTTCAAAAAGACAACTTTTTCCTGGCAATATTATAATAAATGATAACAATACTCTGCGGTCATGCAGAGATGTCCATAAATCCAAAATATTCTTCTGCTTATACCCACTGCACTTACAAGGAAAAGGGGCACATCATTTCACAATCCACACATTCTGCTTTGGATTCAAAAAATAAAAATAAATAAAAACAAACAAAGCGCTCAGCCACTTCAAAAACTATAAAACAACTGGCTGCAGGTGGGATCTATCCTAACAGGGTGTGTGGACTTGATGTGATGGGTCTGTCATATTTACAATTTATTTATTATTACTCTCACATCATGGACCGCACATCAATTTATTATCATACTTTAAGATTTAATTTTTTGTAGAAAAACTTCTTATGTATCCCATCCATCTTGGCTTTGTTAAACATTATGGCAGCTGTATTACAATTAACAACCTCATCTTAATCTTTTTTCTTTCCACTCAATAAATGTAAAATTACAAAATTGTTATCTTAAACTAAACTAATACCATTTTTATAAATTCCTCATTAACCTGGATTTCATTTCCAATCAAAGGTTGTCTAAACCAGTTTCAATAATATATCTATATTATTAATAAAATTGTTAAACTCCAATTAGAAATGAATACTCAAATGATAATTTCAGTATCACACCCTAATATATATATCAACAGATAACGTTCCTTAAAGGGGAACATATTACTTAATTTTACTTAATTCCCTATTAAATGCACTGTTTCCACTATCAAAGGATATTCAATTTGTGTAATACACGGTTAAATGTAACCTTCGTTTTACCATGTTTGGAAAACAGATTCAAAAATAATTGTGATCACATTGTTTATCATTAGATTCGCTAACCCGGCACATAAAGTTATAAATGTTTTGTCTAAAAAACTGAAATTGGCATGGTGTCCTTCCAGCTTATCACCAACCTCTCATCCCAGCCACATTCTTTCAGGAGAGCACAAAGGAGGGGGTCACATCTGCGTACATGACACACACAAGCGATAGAACTAAAGGTTCCAGCATTCACACACATACACAAATATCTCTCTAAAATCGCTTACATTTTTCCAATTTGTACACAACACATGCAGATCATTCTCTCACATTCTTTTAACTCTTTTAAATACTTCCTTGCTAAATTTCTGCTTTCCTTATTTTGTTCTGATATTTTTTGCATCCAATGTATTGTAATACACATACTTCACATACTGTACCTTCTATGATCAGACGGGCAGCCATAGTGCTCATCCCATCTTCCCTCTCTGACAACATATCAAATATTCTGTTTTAACTCTCATGTCTCTATTTCTTGACTTTACTAGTTGTAGTGCCTAACCCCAAATTAATCCCACAACTTAACATGAAACTGTCCCTTTCTGTCTAGTGTTAATTGTCACCCTTGATTCATCCTGCTCACATAGATAGCTGTTTCTCTAGCTGTGTACTCTGCATGATTCTTAGTCCCTGTGGACTTTGGTGGTAACCCAGTTACCCATTGTGGATCCATGTCCACTTTAACCATTAATCTAGGGGCTCAGTATAGGCGGAACCGCACCTTCGGTTCATATATAGCGCTCCTCTTGCGCTGGGCATTTTTGAGGGTCTCTTACCCTTCATTCTCTTACTTAATTTAATGCCCATAATGACTGGCCAGTCTTCTCTACGTGTGCCTATACCCTCTTGCCTCTAAACTACTTTTTCTAGCAGATGTACTACATATACCTGTGAACAGCACTATTCTTCCCTTTCTTATCTATAACACTCCGATGGACAGTAGACAGTGATAACATAACATATAACCACTAATCAATACAGTTCGATTAAGGGGAGTAAGATAGGTACCCTTTGTCCCGAAAATGCCTTACCGATCAAGGAAGTCTGATAACTCAAATGTAAGCAAAAGGCTTACCTCAGCCGGCTGATTATCAGAAATTCCCGGATCGTCTCAAGCTCCTCGTTTCGGATACTCAGGGTCACCTTTTAACCCCTCCTGGGAAAAGCTCGCCACCTGTCCTGGAAATTTATAGATAGGCAACTCCTATCCTCATATTGATTAGTGGTTCCAAATTAATAATAACTACTGCAGTAGGGAACAGACACAAAAGATACGCTCAGCATCTTTCCAAATAACCGTTCTTCCTTTATTATGACGCAATTCAGGGGTTTTATACACATGATTACGTAGGTATCACATTAATATTACAATTGTTCATTTATGGTAACAAGGGGCGTATCATAGGCAGGCTTATTCTAATCAGGACTCAAAAGAATGTAAACATGTACTGAAAACATTATTAGTGCCGTGTGCACAGTGAGGGCAGAGTGCAATACATACAAAATGGAATACAATTATATACAGAACTTACAAATTTCCATTACATCTATGGACTTCATCACGGACCTTCCTCCTTCCCACGGCCACACTACCATATGGGTGGTCGTGGATCGTTTCTCCAAAATGGCACACTTTGTCCCGCTTCCAGGTCTCCCTTCTGCGCCTACACTTGCCAAACATTTCTTCCTCCAGATTTTTCGTCTTCATGGACTTCCATCTCACATCGTCTCGGATAGAGGCGTCCAGTTCGTATCTAAATTTTGGAGAGCTCTCTGCAGTCAACTGAAAGTCAAGCTGGATTTCTCCTCTGCCTATCACCCACAGTCCAATGGACAAGTGGAGAGAGTCAACCAAATCCTTGGGGCCTACCTGCGACACTTTGTCTCTGCTCATCAAGACGATTGGGCTGACCCCCTGCCCTGGGCCGAATTCTCTTACAACCTGAAAGAATCGGAGTCCTCCTCTAATTCTCCCTTCTTTGTGGTTTACGGCCGTCATCCTCTTCCCCCCCTACCCATCCCCACTTCTTCCGGAGTCCCCGCTGTAGACGAAGTCACCCAAGAGCTGTCGTCTATCTGGAAAGAGACCCAAAAGTCGCTTGCCCTGGCCTCTTCTCGCATGAAGAAACATGCTGACTGTAAAAGAAGACCTCCTCCTGTCTTCTCCCCTGGTGATAGGGTGTGGCTCTCCTCCAGGTACATCAGGTTCCGCATCCCCAGTTATAAGTTGGGGCCCCGCTATCTCGGTCCTTTCAAGGTCAAGGCTCGGATCAATTCCGTGTCCTACAAACTACATTTTCCCCCTTCTCTCCGCATCCCCAACTCCTTCCACGTTTCCCTCCTTAAACCCTTGGTTCTTAATCACTTTTCCCCCAAGGTCTCCGCTCCTGCTCCTGTCTCCGACTCCTCCGACATCTTCTCCGTTAAAGAGATCCTCGCCTCTAGAACCATCCGGGGTAAGCGGTTCTTTCTTGTTGATTGGGAGAATTGTGGTCCTGAGTAGAGATCCTGGGAACCTGAGGGTAACATCATAGACAAGGATCTCATCCTCAGGTTCTTGGGCTCCAGGAGGAGGGGGAGACCCAAGAAGAGGGGGAGGCCCAAGGGGGGGGGTACTGTAACGCCGAGCGCTCCGGGTGCCTCCTCCATCCCGGAGCGCCCATGGCGTTCTCGGCTCTGCGGCGCCTCGGTCGGCTCCGCTGACCGCAGGCGCCGCTCGGTTCTCTCAATGCGATCCTCGTGGCGGCCTCGGTCCGCCCGGGGATCGCATTCCATTCCCCCTGCCTCTCTCCTCCTACCTTCCCCTGCGCGCGCGCCCCCGCTCCTCAGGCGCGCGCGCACACTACTGTTAATCTTAAAGGGCCAGCGCACCAGTAATTCCCACCACTTCTTAAACCCACTTCCCCTTCCTGTCCTGGCCGGATCTTGTGTTGCCTTAGTGCCCAGTGAAAGCGTTAGTGTGTTTTGCTCCTTCTGTGTATCCAGACCTTTGCTGTTGCCCCCGACTACGAACCTTTGCCACCTGCCTTGACCCTTTGCTACGTTTGACCTTGCCTCTGCCTAATCCTTGTGTACCGCGCCTGTCTCAGCTGTCAGTGGGGTCGAGTTGCTATTGGAAGACGCGACCTGGTTGCTACCGCCGCTACAAGTCCATCCCGCCTTGCGGCGGGCTCTGGTGAAAACCAGTAGCAACATTAGAACCGGTCCTCCAATACAACCCGTGCTATCGCCCCATTGGCATAGGGGATCCACCTCCTGTTCCCCGCCGTACCCAGAACGTGACAGATAGACACAGATTGTTATTGTCAGCGTCATGTCGAATCTCCTATCTATAACGAACTGTTGTCGCAACAAAAATGAAAATAAAGCATTTGTTTATGTGGATCTTTCGTTTTTCGGATTCTGCACTTTCGTTATCGTTTGTTAAAACGATAATGAAAATACCTGAAATTCGGACGAAAATGCATTCGGACGAAAACGAATGCACATGTCTACTCAGCATAGGCAGTCTTCAAGGTATCCCACATCCATAGAAAAATCAATCGGTTACATCGGCATCAGGTGCTTGGTAGCTGGTGATCCAAGACTGATTCATTTTTATGAATGTGAGCCGATCAACAGAGTCTGTGGACAGGCGCACTCTGTGATCGGTTAAAAAGCCTCCAGCAGCACTGAGTGTGCATTCTGAAAGAACGCTGGATGCAGGACAGGCCAGTAGCTCAATTGCATATTGAGCAAGCTCTGGCCAGTGGTCCATCTTCAAGACCCAGTAACCAAAAATACCATTCCTGCCTGCGCACTGCCAAACAGACCTACTTTATCACTCTCATTAGCACCCTCTCACGCAGTCCCCGTCAACTCTTTTCTACATTTACTTCTCTACTTCGTCCTCCATTACCTCCACCCACTAACTTACTCACTGCCCAGGAGATTGCTAATCACTTCAAAAATAAGATTGAGACAATTCGTCTCGAGTTCTCTACTCTACACATATCTCCCTCACTTTACACTCCTTGTCCTCCTGCGCAATCAATACTTTCCTCTTTTAATCCAGCTACTATAGAGGAAGTCACTAAAAATTTTTCTAATGCCCACCTAACCTCCTGCCCCCTGGACCCTGTTCCTTCTCAAATACTACTGTCACCCTCTGACTCTATCCTACACTCTTTAACTCATATCTTCAACCTCTCCCTCTCTACTGGCATCTTCCCCAACCCTCTAAAACATGCACTAGTCACTCCCATACCAAAAAAAGGCCTCACTAGACCCAACCAATCTTAACAATCTAAGACCCATCTATCTACTCTCTTTTGCCTCCAAACTCCTTGAACGTTTAGTCTACAGCCGACTGAGCAACCACCTCATTGAGAATAACCTTCTGGATCCCCTTCAGTCTGGATTTCGCCCTCAGCACTCCACAGAAACTGCCCTCCTAAAACTCACAAATGACTTACTAACAGAAAAAAACAATGGTCATTATTCCGTACTCTTACTCTTAGACCTTTCTGCTGCCTTTGATACAGTTGACCACCCCCTCCTCCTCAAAAAACGAAATTGGCTTGGTCTCCATGGCTGTGCTCTCCGTTGGTTCGAATCTTACCTATCTCATCGCACCTTCAGTGTCACTTACAACTCCACTTCCTCCTCTCCAACTCCTCTTACTGTTGGGGTCCCCCAAGGTTCTGTTCTCGGACCTCTACTATTCTCAATCTACACATCCTCCCTGGGTCAGCTGATCCACTACCATTTATATGCTGATGACACCCAGATCTATCTCTCTGCCCCTCAACTCACCCCATCAATCTCCTCACGCATCACTGATTTACTAACAGACATATCAGTCTGGATGTCAAACCACTTCCTCAAACTTAATCTGTCTAAAACAGTGCCCACGTGCCCCTTCCCCTGACTTCCCAGTCAAGATCAATGGCACATCTATCAGTCCGTCCCCACATGCCAGGGTGCTAGGGGTAATCCTAGACTCTGTACTGTCCTTTCAGACCCACATACAATCCCTGTCCAAATCATGCCGCCTTAGCCTCCGCAACATTTCCAGAATACGCCCCTTTTTAACGAATGACACCACCAAGCTTCTAACTCACTCCCTGGTTATCTCTCGCCTCGACTACTGCAACTCCCTCCTCATTGGACTACCTTTACATAGACTATCCCGCCTTCGGTCCATAATGAATGCCGCTGCAAGACTCATCCACCTTACCAACCATTCAGTGTCCTCCACCCCTCTCTGCCAATCCCTGCACTGGCTTCCACTCACCCAAAGAATAAAATTCAAAGTACTAACAATAGTTTACAAAGCCATCCATAACTCTGCCCCCAGCTACATCACTAACCTAGTACCAAAATACCAACCAATCCGCTCTCTTCTGTCCTCCCAAGACCTCCTGCTCTCTAGCTCCCTTGTCACCTCCTCCCATGCTCGCCTCCAGGATTTCTCCAGAGCTTCTCCCATCCTTTGGAACTCTCTACCCCAATCTGTCTGACTGTCCCCGAATCTATCCATCTTTAGACGATCCCTGAAAACCTTTCTCTTTAAAGAAGCCTATCCTGCTTCTAACTAACACTGTTTTATTTCCTCCATCAACTCATCCCCCACAGCTATTACCTCTGGTATCAATTGACCCTTTCTTTTTAGATTGTAAGCTCTAACGAGCAGGGCCCTCTGATTCCTCTTGTACCAAATTGTTATGTAATTGTAATGTCTGCCTTTATTTTATAAGCGCTGCGCAAACTGTTGGCGCTATATAAATCCTGTATAATAATAATAATAATAATAACCCAGTGGATGTTCTGTTGGAAAGGTTTCCAAGTCAGATTTTGCCCCTAGCTATTCCTGCACCGTGTAATTTAGACGCTGGCAATGGTTTCTGGAACCTATCAGACCTTGTCACTGAGGACAGAAGAATTGTCTGAAGGCATTGGTCAGCCAGCCACCTTCTCCACCGCTCTTTCTGTGACTGAACGAAGCCTCAGCAACACGTTGTCTAGCACCAGGAAATTGTAACTTCCAGGCTCTGGAAACGTATTGCACACACCTTTATGCAAGGCCTCCCGAAGATGTTTCATCCTCTGCTCCCTCTGCGAAGGCTGGATAAGTTCTGCAACCTTACCCTTGTAATGTGGATCAAGAAGGGTTGCCAGCCAGTAATGATCCCTCTCCTTAATACCACGAATCCTAGGGTCCTTTTGCAGTGTTTGCAGTATCAGGGAGGCCATGCAGCGTAAGTTTGCCAAGGCATTCGATCCTGAGTCCTCTGGGTCACTAAGGATCTCATGATCCGCAACCACCTCTTCATAGCCACGTACAACTCCATGGGTTTCTGGGGACTGAAAATGATCCATTGAAGACTGCTGCTGATGCTTAGTGTTATCCTCCATTTCCATGCTGACACAATCCTCCTACTCCTCGTCTTCTTCTTCGTGTGTAATCAGTGGGCCCACAGGAATACTATCTAGATAAAGGGGGCCTTGAGAGGTAGTAAGTCCTCCTCTTCCTCCCGCTGTTCTGCCTCAAGTGCCCTGTACATTATTCCACAAAGCGTGTGCTCCAACAGGAAGACAAGAAGGACAGTATCACCGATGCATGCACTGTCACTGCTCACCATCCTTGTGGCCTACTCAAATGGTGACAGGACAGTGCATGCATCCTTGATCAGTAGCCACTGGCGTGGCAAAAAAAAGCCAAGCTCCCCTGACCCTGTCCTGGTGCCATACTCACACAGGTACTCATTGATGGTCCCCTGCTGCATGTGCAGCCGTTGCAGCAATGCCAACACTGAGTTCCACTTAGTGGGCATGTCACAAATGAGGCGGTTCTTGGGCAGTAGGGATGGGCCGAACACCCCCCTGTTCGGGTCGCAGCAGAACATGTCTATGGGACATGAACATGAAAAATGAAAATGCTAATTTTAAAGGCTTATATGCAAGTTATTGTCTTAAAAAGAGTTTAGGGACCTGGGTCCTGCCTCAGGGGACATGTATCAATGCAAAAAATTATTTTAATAATACTTAAATTGAAACAACAAAAGTGTAATATTCCTTTAAATTTCATACCTGGGGGTGTTTATAGTATGCCTGCAAATTGGCACACGTTTCCTGTGTTTAAGACAGTCCGAGAGCAAAATTACATTTCTAAAGGAAAAAAAGTCATTTAAAAGTATTTGCGGCTATAAAGAATTGTCAGTCCCGGCAATACACATAAAAGTTCATTGTTCAAAACTGCATGGGATTCCCCCACAGGGGAACCCCGAACCAAAATTAAAAAAAAAAATGCTTGGGGTCTCCCCAAATTTCATACCAGGCCCTTCAGGTCTGGTAAGGATATTAAGGGGAGCCACGTGCCAAATAAAAAAAATGGTGTGGGTGTCCCCCTCAAAATCCATACCAAACCCTTATCCGAGCACGCAACCTGGCAGGCCGCAGGAAAAGAGGGGGGATGACAGAGCACCCCCCCTCCTGAACCGTACCAGGCCACATTCCCTCAACATTGGGAGGGTGCTTTGGGGTAGCCCCCAAAGCACCTTGTCCCCATGTTGATGGGGAGAAGGGCCTCATCCCCACAACCCTTCCCTGGTGGTTGTGGGGGTCTGTGGGCAGGGGGCTTATCGGAATCTGATCCTGCCACCCCTTGTAAAATGTGGAGGGAGTACAAATGTACCCCTACATTTTCACAAAACATGTGTGAAAATGTTAAAAAAAGACAATACACGCCTTGGGACAAGTCCTTTATTAAAAAAAATGTAAAAATAAAACTGTCCCACAAAGTCTTGTTCTTCTCTCGCTCCGACGGACCAAAAAAAAAAAAAAAGCCGCAAGCTGCCTACGATCGGACTCAATGGGAGTCACCCGCCGTAATGACAGGCCTCTCAGGTGACGGTTCTTTTATAAGTGAGGGCAAGGCCACACGATGACATCGCCGGGTGACCCCGCCACCCTCTGACGCATGGGGACATCCCTATGGCTTTCCCGTAGCATCAGAGGGGGCGGGTCACTCGGTTATGTAACTGAGTGGTCCCGCCTCCTTTTGATGCACGGGGACATCCCTATGGCTTATGAAACCGAGTGACCCCGCCCCCTCTGACGCTACGGGAAAGCTATAGGGATGTCCCTGTGCATAAGAGGGGGTGGGGTTACCCGGCAATGTCATCATGTGGCTCCACCCTCAGATAAAAGAACTGTCACCTGAGAGGCCTGTTATTATGGCCATTTTTTATTTTTTTAATAAAGGACTTGTCCCAAGGCGTGTATTGTTTTTTTTTACCATTTTCACACATTTTTTGTAAAATGGTAGGGGTATTTGTACCCCCTTACCATTTCACACAGGGGGGAGGGATCTGGGGGTCCCCTTGTTAAAGGGGGCTTCCAGATTCCGATAAGCCCCCCGCCCACAGACCCCCACAACCATCGGGCAAGGGTTGTGAGGATGAGGCCCTTCTCCCCACCAACATGGGGAAAAGGTGCTTTGGGGGGCTACCCCAAAGCACCCTCCCAATGTTGAGGGCAAGTGACCTGGTACGGTTAAGGAGGGGGGCGCTCTCTCGTCCCCCCTCTTTTCCTGTGGCCTGCCAGGTTGCATGTTCAATTAAGGGTCTGGTATGGATTTTTGGGGGCTCCTGTCCCCTAAGCAGACCAACTCAAGCACTGTATGGCATTTTTTTACCTGAGTGCTTGCGTAGCCCCTTGAACGCCTACAGAGCACCGCTGGTTCAGAGGACAAATCTGCAGAGGAAGAGGCCATAGAGGAAGAAGAAGAGGAGGGGGTGGAGAAGAGAGCTGTGGCAGAATCACCACTAGAATTTTGGAGGTGTGGTGGCAGAACAAGCTCCAACAGTACTGAACCCTTTCCTGCATCCTTCCCCCAGCTGCCAGCAGAGTTACCCAGTGCGCCATGAAAGAAAGGTAACATCCCTGTCCATGCCTGCTGGACCATGAGTCAGCAGTAATATGCACCTTACTGCTGACCGCCCTGTCCAAAGAGGCCAAGACATTGCCTTCCACATGCTGGTAGAGAGCCAGAATGGCCTTCCGTGAAAAGAAATGGCATTTGGAAACCTGTCACTGAGGTACCGCACATTCCACAAATTCACGAAAGGGGGCAGAGTCTACCAGCTGAAAAGGCAGCAGTTGCAGTGCTATCAATTTGGCCAAGCTAGCATTCAGACGCTGAGCATGTGGATGGCTGGGACCGAATTTCGTTGACGGTTTAGCAACGGGGGTAGGGAAATTTGCCTGCTAAAATTGGATGTTGGTATACCGCTAGCAGATTGGCCACAAGTACTTGGGACACCTATTTCTATACCTTCATTCCTCTCAGTGCAGGTTTCTGAGAGGACTGGAGGTATAGTGGGGTTGGAGATCCCAGCTGATGAGGAGCAAGGAGAGGTCCGCCTTGTTCTTTGATGTGGGTCATTTAGGTGCTGTTGCCAATGGACTGCATGGGAGGTCGTCATATGTCTGGTCAAGCATGTGGTGCCCAAGCGGCTGCTGTTTTGGCCACGCTTGATACGCTTTAGACACATGTTTCAAACAGCAACAGTGCAATCTGCTACACACGTGTCAAAAAAGGCCCACACCAAAGAACTTTTCAAAATATGCGGGGAGTCAGCAGCGCCCTGCACCTGCTTAGCTCTGCAGTATGATGCAATAGGGTGGCTGCCCTTAAGCTGCCCCTGGAGGGCATCCTGCCTTAATGGAGATGTGCTTCCTCCTCCTCCTCTCTTCTATCAGGCACCCTCATCATCCCCTCCCTCCTCGTCACTGGAGCAAACTTGGCAGCATGCTGCAGCTGGGGGAACATGACTGCCAGTTTCTTGTCCTTCTTGGGCACCCCCTCTCTCTAGGCTCACGTTACTATCTTCCTTGGTACCATCATCGGAGCCTTCAAATCGCTGCGCATCCTCCTGCAGCATTGTGGTCGAATAGTTTGGGGGACTCCTCCGTGCATGATGGTGGGGCTAGGGAAGGAATGACCAATGGAATAGGCCGCTTTGGCAGCTGAATTGGCAGGCAAACTACTCTGAGCCTGGGTGACAGAGGATTAGGAGGATGAGGATGCTTTGTTATCCATTCCACCAACTTCTCTGCATGTTGTGGCTCAATAACATGTCCAGCTGCAGAAAAAAAGGACAAGCAGGCCCCACTGCCACATGCTGTGGATACACCGTGTCCACGACCAGCACTGCTGACTGTAGACACAGAGCCTGCTTGCCCTCTTTTAGTGGCCTGTGAGCGTCTGCCTCTCCTTGATGGCCTTCCGGACATGCTGTAAATTTTGTTTAGCAAAACCACACTACACTGTATTGTGTACTGTGTACACCACCAGAAAAGTAGTAGCAACTGCACTATGGGTGCACAGTACTGTGTACACCATCAGAAGTCTAATAGTAACTATGGGTGCACTGTATTGTGTACTGTGTACACCACCAGAAAAGTAGTAGCAACTGCACTATGGGTGCACGGTACTGTGTAGACCACCAGAAGTCTAATAGCAACCATGGGTGCAATTTATTATTTACTGTGTACACCGCCTGAAGCATATTATAAAAAGTACACCAGGAATGGCCTGCAGTCAGATATAGGCTACACTGGATGCAGTGTGATATATATATATATATATATATATATATATATATATAAGAGACTGACTATATATATATATATATATATAAAATACACTGCAGCTAACTGAATAACCTGCCTGCCTGAAGTTTATTATAAAAAGTACACCAGGAATGACCTGCTGTCAGATATAGGCTTGGCTACACTGAATGCAGTGTGTATATATATATATATATATATATATATATATATATATATATATATATATACAAGACTGACTGTATATATACATTAAATACACTGCAGCTAACTGAATAACCTGCCTGCCTGCTCCATCTAAATCACACTCTCTCCGTCCACGGCGCCAACAGCACACTACACAGGGCCGACGTGCAGGCAGCCTTATATAGTGTGGGGCGTGGACTTAGTCCCCCTGAGCCATAATTGCCCAAAGGCACCCTGCCTTTGGCCAATTATGGCTCTCTTGGCTGAGGGCACTGGGATTGGCCAAAGCATGCAGGTCATGGTGCATGCTTTGGCTAATCATTATAGAGCAATGCACTGCGATCTCTTAAGGGGCGTTACGCGGCACTCAAATTTGCCACGAGCGCCCCAAAATGTTTGTTTTTCGACGAGCGGGCGAACACCCAATGTTCGAGTCAAACTTATGTTCGACCCGAACATAAAGCTCATCACTAGTAGGCATCATAAATACTGTATATTGATCCTCAGGTATTTTCCTGCTTTTCAACATTGCATGGCTCATTTTCACTTATTGGCCTTATTGGCCTAGTTCAACTACATTTTTGGTCCTTTCTGTGCTGGATGATGATGGTTATCTCCTATTGTTGTCAGATCACTACTATTTTTGGGTAAATCTAAAGTTTATTGAATGGCCTCATCTTTTTTCTGGAAGCTTAACCCATTTTGACTTACCATGATTCCTGATCTATCCATTGTTTCCCAAGAATAGCTTTCCTTCTTTCAAAGGAATGAGGTCTCTGCTAGCCCCCTGGTGATCTGAGAAACCTTTCTAACCTATACTTGTCCTCTCACCTCTTTCTGATATCTGCTGCTGCTAAATCACAGGTTGATCAGACTCTGATGGCTGCCATTGATGCTTTTGTATGGGATTCATCCCCACACTATGTACAGTTTCTTACATTACAACTTGAAATTGCTAATATGATACAATTAGCTAAGAACAAGCAACACCTGTTCATTCAGAAGCAAAGGATTTTTTTTTATTCTTTGTTTAAGTTTTTTTACAGTCGTACAAAGATTCGGCCATACACTTATAAAAGCAAGAAATCATAAGACATCAGGTACAAATTACCAAAATTAACTGTTTCAGCATGAAGGCATATACAGGGCATAAACAGAGTAATGGTAAAACTTAAAGTATAACTTAAGTCAAAACTTTTTTTGTAGTTCTGGATAGAGTGGATTGGGGTCTTTTTTATGCAAGAGCTGCAGAATATGGAGATGTGACCTCAGTGCTGCTGACCTGTTGCTTCATGATTAAAGTGTTTTTGACCACCTAATTAGAAAATATATGGGACTGTTCTCATGTATTTTTTACTTACAACCTTGTTGGATGTTGTATGGGATTCTTTTCAGTTTTTTTTTTCTGCACATGATTTATGATTATTGTGTAAATTTATGAGCTTTGTTGTTTATTTTCACATTTGAGTTCATATTTAATAATTTTGCACTAGGGAGCACTTCACTGATAGGTATACATTTATTGGTATTAGTGTGGTGATTGCATTGTGGAGTGACAGCTGCTCTTTCATGTTTTTTTTTATTATTTTTTTATTTTTTATGGTAGTGTATTTTTAACCACTTGAGGACCAGCCACCGCAATTATACTGTGGCAGGTTAGCTCTCCTGGGAAAATTGCTGTATCTATACTTCGGGCGCCTTAAGACCACTAGGGGACATGCACGTGCCGCAGCGCAAAGACGGAGCCGATGCGCATGCCCAGCAGCCATACTAAGTATGAACAATGATTGGTCGGTCTCCTCCCCAGGCAGTCCCATCCCCCCACAATTAGAATCACTCCCTAGGACACGCATTTAATGCATTGATCGCCCCCTAGTGTTAACCCCTTCCTTGCAAATGACATTGCAAAAATAAAAATCACAGATCGCCGCCATTACTAAAAATTCAATAAATATATCCCCTATTTTGCAGATGCTATAACTTTTGTGCAAACCAATCAATATACAATATACGCTTATTGGAATATTTATTATAGCAAAAAGTTAAAAATATAGCTTTTTTTTCAAAATTGTCGGTCTTTTTTTGTTTCTAGCACAAAAAAAAACTAAGAGGTGATCAAATACCACCAAAAGACAGCTCTATTTGTGAAAAAAAAAGGGCGTCAATTTTGTTTGGGTACAACGTCGCACGACCGCGCAATTGTTAGTTAAAATGACACAGTGCCGTATCGCAAAAAATGGCCTGGTCATTAAGGGGGCAAATCATTCCAGGGCTGAAGTGGTTAACAAATAATAGCACAGAGTTTTCGTACCTAATATTTATAAACAATAATGCCACTTGTTTTACATATTCAGTGTTTTTTTTTTATCTCCAGAGGTTTCCTTTGTGTTACTTCACATAATTACACTCCTGCCTGATTTAAATTTGTATTCTTCTCAGGAATGTTTACAGAAAGGTAATCATTCACTTGAAATCCCAGTGAAAAGCTATGGTGGAATTTTGATCCACCATATAAAACCTAGATATGTTTTTTTTTTTATGCAAAAGAGTTTTAATTGATATTGATAATATATAATATAATTTATAATTTTATAATATATATATATATATATATATATATATATATATATATATATATATATATATATATACACACACACACACACACACAGTGCCTTGAAAAAGTTTTCATACCCCTTGAAATGTTCCACATTTTGTCATGTTACAACAGAAATGTAAATGTATTTTATTGGGATCTTATGTAATAGACCAACACAAAGTGGCACATAATTGTGAAGTGGAAGGAAAATAATAAATTGTTATCAAAATGTAAATATGTCAAAAGTGTGGCATGCATGAGTCAATACTTTGGAGAACCAACTTTCACTGCAATCACAGCTGCAAGTCTTTTTGGGTATGTCTCTACCAGCTTTGCACATCTAGATAGTGAAACCTGTCAGTTTTTATAACCTAACCCTGCTTTAAACTTCTCCACAACTTTATCCCTGACCTGTCTAGTGTGTTCCTTGACCTTCATGCTGCTGTTTGTTCACTAAGGTTCTCTAACAAACCTCTGAAAGCTGTATTTATACTGAGATCAAATTACACACAGGTGGACTCTATTTACTAATTAGGTGACTTCTAAAGGCCATTGGTTCCACTAGATTTTAGTTAGGGGTATCAGAGTAAAGGGGGCTGAATGCAAATGCACGCATTTTGAAACACGGGACTGCACAGTCCCACCACCCAATCAGGACAATGGAATTCCCCAAAGATTGCTCAAGAAGATGCCTGAAGATCTTCTTGTAGTACTTTTTTTACTGTTTTCTCATTGCTGGTTAGAATGTCATTGCTTGGTCGGCACTGTCAACACCTCCTATGGTGTTATTGTAGTCTATCACTACTTGTGGCTTCATGATTTCTTCCCCACCTTTTGTGCGTATCATAACAGTGGAGATATTATGGACTGTACTCATTAGGCACACATCGTTTTTGTCACGCCATTGCAGTGCCATCATTTTGCCTTTCTGCCAGGCAACCATTTCTCCAGTCTTCAGCTTCTTACTACCAAACATCATGTCACGTCGGTTACCCCTAACTGTTCCATAGGCATCCGTTTTGTTCTGCAGAAGAAACTCATAGTTCAGGAGATCTGTAAAAGTTGTCGGTAGTTACCCAATAGACCTCATTTAGCAATGGCTCAATCAGTGAAAGAACAGAAGATGTTGCTATTCCATAGTTGCTGTATTTTGGGTTGAATTGTGTTCTTTTGCCAGTGTATATGACAGAATTCCAAATGTAGCCAGTTGACGATTCCAATAGCATGAAGGAATTGATGTCAAATAACGCTCTCTTGATGCAATGTATTGTATCCAGCTGAGCCTTCCCTTATAGACTTTCATCTATGCTAATGTCTCCATCTGGCACATAGCTCTTTGGGAAATTCTTCAGAATCATTTGATATACTTCCCAAATTTTCTTGAATTTTGGTGCTGGATGAGTAGTTTTATCAAATTCTTCGTTTTCGAAGTGCAAATATTTCATTATCATGGAAAATGTGTACACTGACATGACTGCCAAAGAATGGAGTGGCAAGTAATTTGTTAGTTGTCCAATACCACTTCTGCAGGGGTTTTCCCACCACTCCTTAAAGTATTATTAGACCTAGAAATTTCCAAATGTCATCTTTGGTCACTGGTTCCCACTTTCTACTTCTTGGAAACTTCTGATGCGTAGTAGCTTGTTGTTGTTGGTACCGGTTTGTCTCTGTAACAATTTTTTCAATAACCTCATCGGTCAGAAATAGTTGTAGGCCTGCTAAGGGGTTGTCATCTTCAACATCCACTTTCATACCAGGTGCTCCAGTAAATAGGAATCTTGGGGGCGTGATTCATACCACAATCAATAGAGCACCAGGTCTGCACATTGCTGAGCTCAGTCGCAGAATCACCGCTGAAATTACTTTCTGATGGCGTATTTCCCCACAAATCCCTATCACTCAATTCTGCAAGTGATTCTTAATCTCTATCGCTGTTTTCAAGCAGGTCATAAACTGCTTTTGATGTAGAGGCACGGTTTTGGATGCCATGGATGTAGTCCCGTGGCTCAAGGTTACCGCTAATGGTACTGATATTTTTCCCCCGAGCCACACTCGGGAATACCAACAGGGAGGTTAACACAGCTATTCCGTAAATGTGATTAATGACCAATTTCAATTTAAAACAATAACTCCTACAACAGTTACTTCTCTTGTGTTAGATAATAATTCCTCAGCTGCTTAAAAATCATCATTTACAGACCTTATACTAACAGTAGCAGAAAATTGTATGTAAGAGGCTCTTCCATGTGAGCTCTCCCATTTAGGGTTCCATTTATCTTTGTCAGTAAAAGAGTAATGAAGATTGGAGATCAGTTATTCCTAAAACTTTTCAAAAGTGGCTCCAAGCCTTCCCTATATACCCAGCTGTCTTGGGTAAACATTTTCCAGAAAAATGTTCAAGCCTTTTCCAGCACCTAGACATTGTTGCTGAGGCCTTTCATCATTGTGTTGGTACAGCCTTGTTCGATTATGACATGAATTTTAGACAGAAGCTGTCTGTACATTCATCTTTGTGCCAAGATGTTAGACTATGGCTGAATTTGCTCAGAAATTTACATCTACTACACAGAGTTCTGTTTGCAAAGGTTTCTGCTTAGACTTCAATAAAGGGCAATGTAGATTTGTATCTAATGGTTACTTTAAACATGAGTGTTCATATTGCTCTGGTTCACATCCAACCATGCAGTGTTTTCATCAGGCTTCCACTACAATGGTCCAACCTCAACCCTATTACGCCTCTATAAAAAACTGAGACACCAGTGAAACTCTTAAGAACGCTACCTTGGCTTAACCGCTATCCAAATATCAGGATGGCTGATCTGTTGTGAGATGGTTTTAAATAAGGTTTTTCTAGAACAATTAGCAATTAGTGGACCTCCAGCAGACCGCCGGCTGTTGCAAAACTTCAAGTCCTATCATGCCTCTGCCTTTGGGTGTCATGTTTGTGGCTGTCAGGGTCTTTCTATGCCTCATGGGACTTGTAGTTCTGCAACAGCTGGAGATCCGCTAATTGCATATCCCTGTTCTAGAACCTTCATTTACAGGCGAGGGTTGCTCTTTAGTGAACACTTTAAAATCTGTTCTTATTCACCCAGACATTGTTAAAAAAAAGATTTTGAAAGAGCTCAAAGAAGACAGGATTGCTGGTCCTTTTTCTTCTCCTCCTTTTCGGAATCTTATGCGGCGTACACACGGTCGGAATTTCCGATGGAAACAGTCGAATGGGAGCTTTTCATCGGATTTTCCGACCGTGTGTGTACGCCAAACGGTCTTTTTCTGTCGGAATTTCCGACGGACTTTGAATTGAGAACCTGTTCTCAATTTTTCCGATGGAAAACCTTTCTATCGGATTTTCTGATCGTGTGTATGCAATTCCGACACGGAAAATTCCGACGCATGCTCGGAAACAATTCGACGCATGCTCGGAAGAATTAAACTTCCCTTTTATAGTGCTGTCGAACGTGTTTTATGCCGCTGTGTTATTGACCGTCGGAATTTGGTGTGATCGTGTGTAGGCAACAGAGCTTGAGCGGATTCCGTCGGAATTCCGTTGGAAAAAACGTTTTTCCGACAAGAGTTTTTTTCCGACGAGAATTCCGATCGTGTGTACGCGGCATTAGGTTATCACCACTGGGTCTTGCTCCTAAAAAGGAATCAGGCTATTTTTACCTAATCCATCACCTTCCTTACCCATCTGGTAATTCTCTTAATGATGAGGTATCTGATTTTGACGCTGCAGTGTTGTATGCCTCTTATATTGAAGCCCTTGTATTATTAAGACATTTTGGCATTTCTGCTTTATTATGCAAAGCTGACATTAAATTAAATTAATACCAGTGCACCCTCAAAGTTTTAACTCCTTAGTTTTCCATTTTGAAGGATTTTTCTTTTTTTGACAAATGTATGCCCATGTTTTTTTTTTTTTTTATCTGGCTTCTATTTTGAAGCTTTCTCTACTTTCCTTCAATTGGTTCTTTCTGATCTATACTCAAAAAGTGTTTTTTTACATTATCTCAAAGATTTTTTGTTTTATAGGCCCCCTAATTCTTTTATATGTCACAATTCATTGGTATGTTTTTCCAATGTTTGTGAGTGATTTGGTATCCCACTTGTGGAAGAGAAAACAGTTTTACCAACTACATGTCTTGAATTCTTTGGTATTTCTGTAGATTCAATCTTTAATTTATTCCTTGTTATCTAAAAGAAATTCATCAGAGACATGGGAAGAATACCTTAATTATTGGGATAAATGGTTTTCCTTTTGTTCTTTTGTGAATATTATTTATAGAAGTCAATTCTTATGTTGCTCTGGCCTTCTCTTCTCATTTAATACAGTTCAAATTCAGTCCAGCCTCAATTCATAAAATTTTAGCGGGAGTACCATATTTTATAAGATTTTCAAGTTCACTGCATTATCATCTTTTTACCATGTTAAGCAAGTACTAAAAGGATTCTTTAAATCTCACCTGTCTATGGATAGAAGACACCCTATTTCTATTGACCTTTTACTTATTTTGGTCCTTGACTTTGTTTTTCACAATTGAGGTAGTGCTATTTCATGCTGCCCTTACTCTGGCGTTTTATAGGGGCTTTAATTCTTGGGGAATCAACCCCTTCCAATAAAGTATATAGCTTATTCTTACATTTCTATAAGAAACGGTTCTATTAAAATTTTTGTTAGGCGATCTAAGAATGATGTGTTAGGCAATGGCTGTTTAATTGCCTTATTTAATTCTCCAAATTCAGACATTTGCCCAGTCTTGGCTTCATTGCAATATTTATCTATATGACCTTTATTTGTTGGTTCTTACTTTATACATGCTGATTTATCTCCTTTAATTTTATCGCCTTAAAGTATTCATACCCCTTGCAATTGCCCACATTTTGTCATGTTACAACTAAAAATGTAAATGTATTTTATTGGGATTTTATGTGATAGGCTAACACGAAGTGGCACATCATTGTAAAGTGGAAGGAAAATTATACACTTTTTTATGTATTTTTTTACAAATAAATATGTGAAAAGTGTGGCGTGCGTTTGTATTCAGCCTCCTTTACTCTAATACCCCTAAATAAAATCTAGTGGAACCAATTGCCTTCAGAAGTCACCTAATTAGTAAATAGAGTCCACCTTATTTAATCTCAGTATAAATACAATTGTTCTGTGAAGCCCTCAGAGGTTTGTTAGAGCAGGTCATCAACCCTGTCCTCAGGTCCCACTAACAGGCCAGGTTTGCAAGATAACTGAAATACATCACAGGTGATATCATTTGCTGCTCAGTGATTGCAGTATTCTAGTCTGCATCTCCCCAAGGTAATACATAAACCCTGGCCTGTTAGTGGGTCCTGAGGACAGGGTTGATGACCACTGTGTTAGAGAACCTTAGTGAACAAACAGCATCATGAAGGCCAAGAAACACACATGACAGGTCAGGGATAATGTTGTGGAGAAGTTTAAAGCAGGGTTAGGTTATAAAAAAATATCCAAAGCTTTGAACATCTCACCGAGCACTGTTCAATCCATTATCCAAAAATGGAAAGAGTATGGCAGTATGGCACTGCAAACCTACCAAGATGTGGCCATCCACCTAAATGACAGGCCGGGCAAGGAGAGCGTTAATCAGAGAAGCAGCCAAGAGGCTCATGGTAACTCTGGAGGAGCTGCAGAGATCCATAGCTCAGGTGGGGGAATCTTTCTACAGGACAACTATTAGTCATGCACTCCATAAACCTGGCCTTTACAGGAGAGTGGCAAGAAGAAAGCCATTGTTCAAAGAAAGCCATAAGAAGTCTCATTTGCAGTTTGCATGAAGCCATGTGGGGGGTCACAGCAAACGTGTGGAAAAAGGTGCTCTGGTCAGATGAGACCAAAATTGAACTTTGTGGCCTAAAAGCAAAACACTATGTGGGGCAGAAAACTAAGACTGCACATCACCCTGAACCCACCATCCCCATCGTGAAACATGGTGGGGGCAGCATCAGGTTTTTTGGGATGCTTTTCTTCAACAGGAACAGGGAAGCTGGTCAGATTTGATAGGGAGATGGATGGAGCCAAATACAGGGCAATCATAGAAGAAAACCTGTAATGCTGCGTACACACGATCAGACATTGATCGGACATTCCGACAACAAAATCCATGGATTTTTTCCGACGGATGTTGGCTCAAACTTGTGTATACTCATGGTCACACAAATCTTGTCGGAAATTCCGAACTTTAAGGACGCGGTGACGTACAACACTTACGACGAGCCGAGAAAAATTAAGTTCAATAGCCAGTGCGGCTCTTCTGCTTGATTCTGAGCATGTGTGGCAATTTTTGCATCGGAATTGTGTACACACGATTGGAATTTACACGAACAGATTTTGTTTTCGGAAAGTTTGAGAACCAGATCTCAAATTTTGTGCAACGGAAATTCCGATGGAAACTGTCCGATGGAGCCTGCACACGGTCGGAATTTCCGACAACAAGCTCCGATCACACATTTTACGTCGGAAAGTCCGACCGTATGTACGCGGCATTAGAGTCTGCAAAAGACTTGAGACTGGGGCAGAGGTTCACCTTCCAGCAGGACAATGACCCTAAACATATAGCCAGAGCTACAATGGGATGGTTTAGATCAAAGCATAATAATGTGTTAGAATGGCCTAGTCAAAGTCCAGACCTAAATCCAATTGAGAATCTGTGGTAAGACTCTAAAATTGCTGTTCACAGATGCTCTCCATCCAATCTGACAGAGCTTGAGCTATTTTGCAAGGAAGAATGGGCAAAAATGTCACTCTCTAGATGTGCAAAGCTGGTAGAGACTTCCCCAAAAAGACTTTAAGTTGTAATTGCAGATAAAGGTGGTTCTGCAAAGTATTGGGCTGAATACAAATGCAAGCTACATTTTTGACATATTTATTTGTAAAAAAAAGTTGAAAATCATTTATCATTTTCCATTCACCTTACAAATATGTGCCATTTTCTGTTGGTCTATCACATAAAATCCCAGAAAATGTCAAGGGGTATGAATACATTTTTAAGGCACTGTACATTCCAATTTTCTGGAGTACTCTCTTCCTGTCTTAAAAAATGTAATCTTCATGCTTTTCAGTTTTCTTTGCATTCATTCTGAATCGGGGAGGCTTCCACTGCAAGTTGTTTGGGTTTCTCCCCTGAAGAATTGAAGCATGCTGGTCGGTGCAATAATGATCGTTACAAGATTTATGTTCATCCTGAATTATTTATTAATTCATTATTTTTCTTGCAGGTCTTCTTAAAGTCATTATTTGGATAGTGGGTCATTAGTTCATATTTTTTGTGCCATGAAGCAGGCCGAATCAAGGAATTATTCTACTAATTTAGGTTTGGACAATGGGAACATTCGGGTCCTTTGGTGTGGTGTTAGGGGTCTTGGATGGAAAAATCCTACAAACTTATTTACTTATCTGATTCTTGCCCCATACCTGATATATATATATATATATATATATATATATATATATTGTTTCAAAATATACCTGATATTCTGATCCGTGCTGGTGCAAATGATTTAGGTAAGGTTAAAACATTACTCTTTTAAGGTATTGATTCTTCGGGCAATCATTGTTTTTTTTTAAAAGTTACTAGATACTATTTTTTATATCGATAAAATTCGTAGATGCCTGAATCACACAGTTCACAACTTTCTGGTCTCTGCCGGAGGGTTGTCTTATCACCATGTAGATTTGGAAGGTTTCTTACAAGGCCTTTTTTGGCGTGAGCTTCTACATCTGTCAGAAATTGGCCTGAGTACACCTAGTTTATCCAATGATAACCATAAAATCCAATCCTGTTGTCAAACAAGGAGTAGTAGGGAATGATAAAAAAAAAATTCTCCCCTAGCAACAGCCTGAAGTTGGTTTAAAATGGTGGGCTGTTAGCCTACGCTAACTGTGCCTATTTAAAGCCCGCTTCCTGCCCACTGTATCTCAGGTCTTTAGAACCTGGACCGCGACTTCCACCCACCCTCCCCTTTTTTCTTTGTCATGGTGTTCATTTAATAGGGGTTTTGGGGTTTAGTCATTCAGTATATCTGGATGGACAACATGACTGTATTTAGATTTAATAATATAATTGTAAGCCAGGATTGCTGTATTTATTATTTATTATGTAATTTGTTATTCATTTAAGGTTACGCCATGGCAAATAAAATAATTCAATAAATTTGTTGAACTGAAATATTTTGTGTGTGTGTTATTATTTTCTTTTGGAATTTGGCTTCTTTGTGCCATCCCATGAGGAGTTCTCCCTTTCGGGGGGTGTGGCTACTGCGCTGATGCATGGACGTCTGAACTTGCAGCTCCACTCCAGTGATGGGAATCCGAGCACCCTGAGGTGTCCTTGACCACCCCCACATGCAACAGCAATGCCTGAAGTGCCATTCGACCACACAGGATGACCCGAAAACAAAAAGACTCCTTGCACCCGAAGAAATTACAGCATTTCTGCCCGCCGACGCCCTGAAGCACATTCCAAATGGCACTTTTCCAAAATTTGACTTTTTTATCATTATTTCTTTCTTTCTCTCTTACTGATCTGCCCTACCTGAGATTGACCAGGATTCTATTGAAACAGAGCATACATGGTCTGTTTCAATAGAATATGGTTTGTGTTAGGTCAAAATTATTCAAAGATTGCCAGAAGGGAATTATCCAAGAAGGGGAGTTTATGAGGAGGGTATTGATGCCATGACAAGCATCCCAGAAAAGTTTAGGTGGGAGGAGGAATGGGTGTCTTTGGACAATGAACCTGTGGAAGAAGATGTTTATTATTAGAACAATACCACCATGGTATGGTGTCCCGTTAACAATGTAGACATCTATATGTATGTGTGTATATCTGTCTGTATTATTTTAACAAATTATACAATCAATTTTAAAAAGGATTTTTGAGTATTTGTATAAACCAGAGTGGTTTAGTGTGTTAGATGAGGCCCATGGAGATTTAACTACTCAGTACATGGACCATTGTAAAGAGTTAGTGTCTTTTACTGCTTTGTTGACCTGCTTTACTCATCAGCAATTGCTGAAGCCATTGAGCATCATCCTCCTCTAGCTCTCTCGACTCACATCAAATATAATTTGTCTTCTCTGCCTCCTAACCCATAGAGATATTGCAAACAGTCCTAAAAGAAAAAATAGAGTGTTTTAGATATTGTCATTCCAATAATGGGCATTTTCAGAAAACTAGCCATGAGCAATAATGTGGCATTACCAATGTGACTCCATCACAGGATGTTAACCACTTCAGCCCGGACCAATTTGCAGCCAAAGGACCAGGCCCCTTTTTGCGATTCGGCACTGCGTCGCTTTAACTGACAATTGCGCGGTCGTGCGACGTGGCTCCCAAACAAAATTGGCGTCCTTTTTTTACCACAAATAGAGATTTCTTTTGGTATTATTTGATCGCCCCTGCGGTTTTTATTTTTTGCGCTATAAACAAAAATAGAGCGACAATTTTGAAAAAAATGCAATAATTTTTACTTTTTGCTATAATAAATATCCCTAAAAAATATATAAAAAAACATTTTTTTTCCTCAGTTTAGGCCGATACGTATTCTTCTACATATATTTTTTTGGTAAAAAAAAATCGCAATTAGCGATTATTGATTTGTTTGCGCAAAAGTTATAGCGTTTACAAAATTGGGGATCGTTTTATAGCATTTTTAATAATATTTTTTTTTTTACTAGTAATGGCGGCGATCAGTGATTTTTATTGTGACTGTGACATTATGGTGGACACATCGGACATTTTTGACACATTTTTGGGACCATTGTCATTTATATAGAAATCAGTGCTATTTAAATGCACTGATTCCTATGTAAATGACACTGGCAGTGAAGGAGTTAACCACTAGGGGGCGCTAAGTGTGACATGTTGTGTTTTTTTTTACAGTAGGGGGGCGTGGCTGTACGTCTTACGTCATTGATCGGCTTTCCCTATGACAGGGCACAGCCGATCAATGACAGGCAGTGTTGGAAGCGCGGGGAGAGGTTTGTTTACACAGACATCTCCCCGTTCTTCAACCCTGTGACCCGATCGCGGGACACCAGTGGTAATCAGGTCCGCTGGTTTCGCGGCCGTGGTCACAGAGCTCCCGACCGGTTCGGGAGCGCACCGTCGGCAGCACGCGCGCGTGACCCCACGGCTAGGCAATTAAAGGGGACGTATATATACGTGCTTTTGCCTAGCCGTGCCATTCTGCCGATGTATATGTGCAGGAGGCGGTCGGGAAGCGGTTAATCTACCAAAGTACAAACATTTTAAGCGCCAGATTTACAGCAATAAACAGATGCTATAGTGGCACTAATAGTGGCACATCAGCCTATGTATCATTTAAGCAAAAGTCTGCATCAGGTGTGGGTTTCCTATTTCTGAATCATGTGACAGTTCTCCTGCACAGAAGATGAAGGTTAATAATACAATCTCTCAAATATAAGACATGGTCAAGGTTTGCTTTTCTGTTCTAGTATTGTGTTGCTGTGCCAATCAGATGTCGGTGAAATTTGACTATTGTTTGGACCCACTGTATATATCTATTATGCCCCCCACACACGGTTGGACATTCCGACCACAAAATCCGTCAGATTTTTTAACGCATTTTGTCCGAAACTTATGTTGCATACACACGGTCGGACAAATTTGACGGAAAATCCGATCCTTCGGAATGTGGTGACATTCGTTACGTACGACGGAACTACGTAGAGGCTAGTAGCCAATAGCTTTGGTCTCGTAATTTGATCTGAGCATGCGTAAAACTTTGTCCATCAGAATTCTCTGCAAACGATCAGAAAAAGTCTGATCAGATTTTTTTGCCGGAAAATTTTAGATCCTGCTCTCAAATTTTTTCCGTAAGAATTTCCGACGGAAAAAGTCCAATGAAGCCCACACACGGTCTGATTTTCCGACAAAATGATCAGATCACACATTTTCCGTCGGAAAATCCGACCGTGTGTACGGGGCATAACACTGCACTTGTTATAACACAAGGCAGAATAACAGCTAGGAGTTTAGCCATGGGGTAATCAGAATTTTTTTTTTTTTAATCTGAGTTTGGTGCGATCCTTTAGTAATGAGAACAAAGAGGTCATGACAAGTAGCAAAGTTATCACGCACATGAAATTAAATGAAAAAAAAAAAAAAAAATACATTTACAATGGAAAACTAGAGAGTTCTAAGTTGCGCTTAAAAACTGAACTTAACAAGTCAGGATGGATGATGGCACCTGCTGACTCACTGACACGCTCACAGATGTTCCTCCAAGTAGACAGGGCATCTGATGGCATACAGCCCATCAACAGGATCCAAAGAGCTGCAAGACTCATGGAGAAAACAAAGAATAGAAAACAAGCATTATTGCAGCAGAGGAAGAACTGCAAAAGGTTGCAAAAGCCAGAAATAACCACAATTGTACCCTCAAAGTATGAACGTTTCTGACATGGCTGCATATGATACAGACACCTAGGAACTGCTTGAGAGATTGAATGCAGTGCAGATTGTCTCTTAGAGTCTGGATATGGAAGATTTCAATGTTTTAGTTCTGATGCTTCTGATAAATTTTTTACTTTACTGCTTCAATTTTAAATCAGTGGGAGTCATATTTTTTTAATGGTACAAAAAAAGAACTTGTGAAAATGAAAAGAAAATACAGGTGGATAATTTACGGATCATGCTGAAATCTGCAATTGATATCTGCCAGCTAGATCTAAGGCCTGTGGATCTGTTCCCTCTAACACAATGCCAATGTTTTCTCTGAAAGGAAATCTGATATGTTTATGGGAAAGTAATACATAGTGTCTCAAAAACATAAAAAAAAACAATGTTTCATTCATGTGCACCACATTTTGCCATTGCTTGCCTATGAAAGATGAGCTCTCTACTAAATTGAAAACAAGGCCAACTATTGTAAAAATCTAGAGATTGATGATATTTACAGATTTTTACAAATGTGATCCTTTCAAATTCTAAGCAGATTTTCTACCTTCATTCAAAGACATTTCCACTTTTGGTATGCTCTTGAGATGTTAATGATCAGATGGCATATGTCTCTCAGATGTAGGGTGAGGGTTTAGAAAGAGATGGAGCATAGTATGAATCTAGGCTTGGAAACAAAGTGCTTTAAATTAGTTTCCAGCACCAGAAAGGCATCACATTGAGCAAGGCAGAATTGTTTACTCAGTCGTAGATGTAAATCTGCACACAGACAGTAAGCATTTGCTGGCACTAAACATTTGGAGAGTGGAGGAATATAAAAGCCTGCCATAGTAATAATTTTTAGTAACATTATTACATATGCTGAAAAATATTTGAAAATTATAATTATAATATACGTTAATAGAAACTATATGTATATACAGTGCCTTGCAAAAGTATTCACCCCCCCCCCCCTTGGCATTTTTTGTGGTTTGTTGCCTCACAACCTGGAATTAACATGGATTGTTTGAGGCTTTGCATCATTTAATTTACAGAACATGCCCACAACTTTGAATATGTTTTTTTTTTTTTTTTATTGTAACGCAAACAACAAATAGGACAAAATAACAGAAAAAGTCAATGTGCATAACTATTCACCCCCCTAAAGGCAATACTTTGTAGAGCCACCTTTTGCGGCTATCACAGCTCCAAGTCGCTTTGGCTAAGTCTCTATAGCTTGCCACATCTTACCACTGGAATTTTTGCCCATTCCTCCCTGCAAAACTGCTCCAGCTCCTTCAAGTTGGATGGTTTATGCTTGTGAACAGCAATCTTTAAGTCTGTCCACAGATTTTCTATTGGGTTCAGGTCTGGGCTTTGACTAGGCTATTTCAACAGATTTACATGTTTCCCCTTAAACCACTCAAGTGTTGTTTTAGCAGTGTGTTTGGGGGTCATTGTCCTGCTGGAAGATGAACCTTTGTCCTAGCCTCAAATCACACACAGCGTGGTACAGGTTTTGCTCACAAATATCCCTGTATTTTTTATTTTTATTTATTACAGGATTTATATAGCGCCAACAGTTTACGCAATGCTTTACAATATAAAAGGGAGACAATACAGTTATAATACAATAAAATACAAGAGGATTAACAGGGCCCTGCTCAGAAGAGCTTACAATCTAATAGGGTGGGGGAGGTGGTACAAAAGGTTGTAACTGTGGGGAATGAGCTGATGGAAGTGGTAAAAGATTAGTTGGAGACGTGATAGGCTTCCTTGAAGAGATGAGTTTTCAGGGATCACCTGAAGGTAACTAGAGTAGGGGATAGCCGGACAGGTTGAGGTAGTGAGTTCAGGAGGATGGGAGAGGCTCTGGAGAAATACTTGAGACTAGCATGGGAGGAGAACATGAGAGAGCTTGACAATAGGAGGTCTTGAGAAGAGTGGAGAGGACGGTTTGTGATATGTTTGGAGACAAGATTGGCGATGTAGCTCGGGGCAGAGTTATGGATGGCTTTGTAAGTTGTGGTTAGTATTTTGAATTTAATTTGCTGGGTGATCGGGAGCCAGTGTAGGGATTGGAGGAGAGGGTTGTCAGACACTGAACGGTTGGTAAGGTGGATAAGTCTGGCAGCATGTCACGTTCCGGGTACGGCGGGGTACAGGAGGTGGATCCCCTATGCCAATGGGGCGATAGCACGGGTTGTATTGGAGGACCGGTTCTAATGTTGCTACTGGTTTTCACCAGAGCCCGCCTCAAGGCGGGATGGACTTGTAGCGGCGGTAGCAACCAGGTCGTGTCTTCCAATAGCAACTCGACCCCACTGACAGCTGAGACAGGCGCGGTACACAAGGATTAGGCAGAGGCAAGGTCAAACGTAGCAAAGGGTCAAGGCAGGTGGCAAAGGTTCGTAGTCGGGGGCAACAGCAAAGGTCTGGATACACAGAAGGAGCAAAACACACTAACGCTTTCACTGGGCACTAAGGCAACACAAGATCCGGCGAGGACAGGAAGGGGAAGTAAGTTTTTATTGGTTTTGGGTGAAAAACTGTAATTGGGCCAGGCACCAATTGAATGTGCGCTGGCCCTTTAACTGGAGGAAGACTCGCGCGTGCGTCCCTGGGGAGCGGACCAAGGCGCTGCAGGGAAGAGAACGCCATGAGCGCTCCGGGGTGGAGGAGGTACCCGGAGCGCTCGGCGTTACACAGCAGCATTCATGATAGACTTGAGGGGGGATAGCCTATGGAGAGGCAGGCCAATGAGATGGGAGTTGCAATAGTTAAGGTGAGAGATAACAAGGGAGTGAATGAGGAGCTTGGTGGTTTCATTTGTTAAAAAGGGGCAAATTTTAGAGATGTTACGGAGGTGAAGTCTACAAACTTTTGACAACGATTGGACTTGAGGCTGAAATTACAAGTCCGAGTCTAGGATTACACCGAGTACCATGGTGTGAGGGGAGGGACTGATGGTTGCATTGTTGATTTTGATGGAAAAGTCATGGAGGGGGGCACGGGCGGGGTGGGGGATATTAATAGCTCAGTTTTAAGCCCCATACACACGCGCGGATTATCCGAGGACCAGGTCCGTCGGATCATGTCTGTCATACTTTGTCCGATGTTGGTTTTGCGTACACACGGTCGGACAAAGTTGTCGGAAAATCCGATCATTCTGAACGTGGTGACGTTTGTTGCCTACGACGGGACTACGTAGAGGCTAGTAGCCAATAGCTTTGGTCTTGTAATGTGATCTGAGCATGCGTAGCACTTTGTCCGTCGGAATTCGCTACACACGATCGGATTTGGTGTGATCGGACTTTGTTGTCAAAAAATCTATCCAGCAGGAGATAGGATTTTGTCCGTCGGACAATCCGATGGAAACTGTCCGATGGTGCCTACACACGGTCGGAATTTCCGACAACATTGTCTGATAGGACAGAATCCATCGGAAAATCCGACCGTGTGTATGGGGCTTAAGAGAGATTTAATTTTTTTTTGAAAGCATGAGGATTGTATACATTACAGCATGACAAAACGGAAAATTGTATCATACTTACCGTAATTTTCCTTTCCTGGTGCCTATCCATGGCAGCATACCTGTGATAGAGCTCCGCCTCGACTCCTCCCTCAGGACTAGTGAATAGCATAAATTAAAGGCACCGTCCCTCCCCCAGCATTCTCTGTAATATAGCATACCGAGGGTGGGAGCGTATGCTGCCATGGATAGGCACCAGGAAAGGAAAATTACGGTAAGTATGATACAATTTTCCGTTTTCCTGGTGCCTCCATGGCAGCATACCTGTGATAAATAACTAGCTGACAAGGGTGGGATAATGCTTGTTAAATGCTTAATCAGAAAAGGACATTGCAGCCTGGACTGCCCTCCTTCCGAACTCAACAGTAGTGAGAGCTCCTGGATCGATATGGTAGTGCCTGAGAAAGGTATGGCGAGAAGACCAGGTGGCGGCCCTGCAAACCGTCTCCAATGAAACATTAGCCCTTGCTGCCCAGGAAGCTGAGACTGCCCTTGTGGAATGAGCATTCACTCGGGAAGGAGGTTCCATATTCTTCACCCTGTAGGCCTTCTGAATCAGCTTTACGACCCAAGATGCCAGAGTTCTGATGGAAGCTTCTTTCCCCCTGTATTTACCGAAAGGTACCACAAAAAGTCTCTCGGAGTCCCTGAAGGGACTGGTGGCTTCGAGGTAAGCCCTGAGCACTCTGGAGATGTCTAGCTCGTGACAAGACTCTGAATCCGTATTTGTGAATACTGGTAGTGCCCAAGGTTCTGCCATATGGCTTGTGGTAGTGACTTTAGGCGTGAAGCCCCTAAGGGGACGGAGTTCCACTCTGTCTGGGAAAAAGGAGATATGGTCGTCCCCTATCCCTAACGAATGTAGTTCTGAAACTCTTCGGCCGGATGTGATGGCTAGCCGGAAGGCAGTTTTCAGTGATAGGTTCCAGATTGCCACTTGTTCTACTGGAGCAAATGGATGGCTAGATAGGACCTCCAGGACTAGGGACAGATCCCACTTAGGGAACGGCCGCCCGGCAGGAGGGCGGATCTTTAGCACCCCCCTGAGGAAGGTGACCACCAGAGGATCCTCTGCCCATCTTTTATTTGTGGCTGCGGAAATAGCTGCTACCTGCACTTTGAGAGAACTCAGACCGAGCCCCAGGTCGAGACCTGACTGAAGGAAACCCAAAATATTGGGTGTGGAGGGAAGGATTGGGTCAAAGCCTTTATCCGTAGCGAAAGACAAGAATTTGTTCCAGATTCTTGCGTAGATAGCGTTGGTCGCCGGCTTTCTGGCCCTCAGTAGTGTTGAAATAACCCCTGGGGAACACCCTAAGGCTTCAAACCTTCGCCTCTCAACTTCCAGATTCGAAGATCTAGTTTCTGTGGGTTCGGATGAACCAGGTTGCCCTGCGACAGAAGATGAGGGAAAGGGGGGATCCTGATTGGAGGAATCACGCTGAGACGCATGGCCAGAGGAAACCAGGGTCTCTTCGGCCAATACGGGAGTACCGCCAACACTTGCACTGATTCCCTGAGGACCCTCAGGAGGAACCTGAATATTAGTGGCCGGGGAGGGAAGGCATATGCTGTCGTGAACCTCCAGGGGCACGTCAGGGCATCCACTGCCTCGGCTTGCGTGTGTGGCAGGCGGGAGAAAAATCTGTTCAGCTTTGCATTCTCCGGGGTGGCAAATAGATCCACCTGAGGGGGATCCCACAGGTTGGAGATCTGAAGGAAGACCTGGGGATGGAGGGCCCACTCGTTGATGTCTTGGAAGTTTCTTGATAACGAGTCTGCTTCCGTGTTTAGTCTGCCCGGGAGATACATCGCTTTGAGATCCAGGAGGTTCTTTTCCGCCCAGAGCATGATCGGCTCTACCTCCCTGAGGAGCGATCTGCTGCGCGTGCCTCCCTGCCTCTGCAGATATGAGACAGCCGCCCTGTTGTCCAGGCGTAGGAGTATCCTCCGCCCTCTGACTTGAGATGTCAAAGTAGTCAGTGCCAAGAAGGCTGCCCTCATCTCCAAGATGTTGGATACCACTCCCCGGGTAGAACATGACCATCTCCCTTGAATCCTGGTTTCCCCGCAATGGGCCCCCCAGCCTTGCCCGCTCGCATCGGATGTGACCGTGGTCCAAGAGAGGGAGCCCAGATGGTGAGGCTTGGAGAGGTTCTCCGGGATTGTCCACCAGCGCAGACTCCTGCGCATTACTCCCGTCAGCAGGATTGTCTGTGAGAGACGCTGTCTCTTCCACTGAGCCAAAAACCCTGTTTGAAAGTATCTCATGTGCCAATGGGTCCAAGGCGTCAGGGGAATGCAAGAGGACATTGTGCCAATAAGACTCAGACATTGTGATGCCGTCAGATACTGGCTCTGGATGGTCTTGCGCATCCTGCGGATGATGATCCTTGCCTTCGAAGGAGGTAATGACACTGTCCCTTCCTGAGTGTTGAACATCGCACCTAGGTAGACCATCTGTCGAGTTGGTGTTAATTGACTCTTGTCCATATTTATTAGCCATCCCAGCCTTCTTAGGGATTGTAGAAGGATCTCCCGGTGATGTACCAATTGCTCCGGACTGCTGGCTAGTAGGAGGATATCGTCCAGGTAGTGGTATATCCTCAGGCCCTTCTCCCGAAGGGGGGCCAGAGCGGAAATCAATATTTTGGTGAACACTCTGGGGGAGGTGCACAGCCCAAAGGGTAGGGCTTGAAACTGTAGGTGGGTTTGGCCCACTGCAAACCTCAGATACTTCTGGAATGCCGGAAGAATTGGGACATGCAGGTAGGCATCCTGCAGGTCGACCGAGATCATCCAATCCATCGGTTGGACTACTTGGATAATTGTTTGCAGGGACTCCATCTTGAAGCTCTCGGTGCTGATGTACAGATTGAGCTTCTTCAGGTCTATCACTGGCCTCCAACCACCTGTCTTTTTGGGTACTAGGAACAGGGTAGAGTAGAAGCCTGTGAAGCGCTCTGACAAGGGAACCGGTACAGCCGCCTCCTGAAGCTGGAGGGATGTTATAAACTGTACTAGGGCCTGCGCCTTTGACGGTGAGGCCGGGATCTCGGTTCTCTTGAAGGATATGGGAGGTGGAGTGTGAGAGAACTTCCAAAAGTGTCCCCACTGGATTGTTGATAAAACCCAGGGGTCTTGGCAATGGGTAGTCCAGACTGGGACAAAAGACTTTAGTCTGGCTCCTACCGATGGTCTCTGGACTAGCCCGGCGTCAAAAGGACTGCTTCTGCTCCTGAGGGGTCCTAGGGGTTTTGTTTTTTCTGCTCAAAAAGGAAGCTTGGGTGCCTCTCCAGGGCCTTCTGTTGTCTCTGAAGTACCTTGACTGTCTAAAGTCCCTGGCGTTTGACTGGCGGAACCTGGACGGACCTCCTCTGGGTCCTCGCACCCTTTTGTCCTGGGGGAGCATACCAGATTTCCCCCCTGTCACCCTGGAAATAGCCTTCTCCAATTTGTCTCCAAATAGCGCTTTGCCATCGAATGGGATCTTACACCAATTTTGCTTGGAGGCGAGATCAGCCGTCCAGGGCTTCAGCCATAAGGCTCTCTTTGCCATCACAGAATGGAGCATAGACCGGGCCGAGCATCTGATGGTGTCAATGGCCGCTTCTCCGACAAAGTCTGCCGATAGTCTAAGTTCCTCCAAGGCTTTTATTATGTCCTCCCTAGGGACCTCCTGTCGTAGGGCCGTCTCGATGTTGTCTGTCCAGGCTCTAATGGCATTTGACACAGAAGTGAGGGCAATGGCCGGTTTACAGGCGGCTCCTGCGGCCAAGTAGCTCCTCTTAAGCTCCAGATCGATCCGCCTATCTAGAGGATCTTTAAAGGAAGCGGAATCCTCCATTGGGAGGGTGACATTCTTCGCTAAACGCACCACGGCCGCGTCCACTACCGGCATGGAGTTCAGCGACTGCGTTTCAGCCTCTGGTAGAGGATAAAGTTTATTGAGCCGGCCCACAGAGAGCTTCTTGTCGGTCCTTAACCATTCATTTTGGATGACTTCCGTGATCTCCCCCATCAGAGGGAAGAGAATCTGTCTCCTTTTGAGGAATGGGAAGTAACTCCTGGACTTTTGAGGTGGTTCCTCCGCCTCCTCCCAGGTGATCGCGGTCTTGACCGCTTGGATGAATGGTGGGACCAGGGCATAGCTGAATCCAGACGGCTCTGATTCCTCTGAAGAGTCCCCTGAGGGGTCTTCAGGTGGTAATTTCTCGGCCAGCCGTGACGGCGGCGGGGGGGTACTGACTGCCGAAGGACCTGGGACTTCGTGATCTGTCTCCCCTGCCTGTGTCCGTGGGACTGGCTGAACGGGGACCAGGGCTGCTAGCTCGGAGAATGAGTCCCTCATTGTCCGCTTAAGCAGATCCACGACCTGCTGACTCTCGAGCTCGCGGTTGGCCGCGTAGTCCCTGAAGCAGTCCTTACAGACCAGTTTGCCCGGTAGCGGCGTAGCCCCACATGTCCAGCACTTCTTCTTTGCGCCACTTCTAGGGGAAGGCGACCGGTCTCGTCTTCTGGATCTTGACCTCTCTGATTCGTGGCGTGAGGACCGGGACCCATGATGAGAGGAACGGGACCTGCGGTCTGGGCTGTCATCATTGTCGCTGCGTCTTGACGACTTCTTGGTGCTTTTGGAGTGGGCAGGGCTACGATGCAAAGAATCTATGTTAGATTCATGCAGTGCACTTTTTTTTTTTTTTTTTTTTTATACTCACGTACAGTTGGTCTCATACCTATTGGACGTAGGAGGATCTTTGTTACGAGATGAATAACTCATAGCGCGGTTGGGCAGAGGGATCAGCTGCGGAAATATAGTAAGATAAGGGAAGAGAGAGAGAGAAAAGGACTATGTAGATTTAAGCGTATACATAAGTACCTATATGTAACATATACTTGCATACATAAGCTTATGCGCATACACGTGTGCCCCTCCCGCCCCCCTTCCCCCCCATCTTTCTCTTTTTTTTTTTTTTTTTTTATACAAAGACTTCCCGTGTATACCCCGCACAAACAAAAAAAAAAGTATATTCTTTTATATTATTTTAAAAACCTGCCTAATCATCACGACTTTTTTTTTTTTTTTTTTAAAAAGGTTCGCTTGGGGAACACCTACCGGGAGACGGTCAGAAAAGAGGCTCGCAGGGCACAGCTGAAACAACACTGACAGCCATGACCCTGCTGCTAGCCTTTTAATACAAAAGGAGGTGGATGGGCTAATCCCAAACCACCTCCTACCTGAAAAAAAAGTAGTAAGGGCAAGACTGGAATTTTTTCCAGAAACCAAGATGGCCGCCGGGCGGTCAGGCCGCTGCGCACGCGCACGCGCATGCGCAGTAGCTATCGGCGCCGTGGGCTCTGTGTGGAGCCCTCGCCAGTCGGCGTCCCCACACTACCCCGGAACGCGCATGCGCCCGTCAGGCGGCGAGGACGCCGATCACGGGGGAACCTGACAGCCGAATACAAGGAGCACTAAAGAGCGCTCCTGCGGCCCCCCCATGACAGAGTATTTGAAAACATTCCTGTAAGAAAAGGGGGACAAGAAAGCAAATTACAAGGCAAATCCATATGGAGGGAAGAGAGAGGGGGAAGGGGAGAAGAGAGAGAGAGAGAGAAGAGAGAAGGGAAAAAGAGAAGAGAGGGGAAAGAAAGAGAGAAAAAAAAAAAAAAAGTAACCGGCCTGAGACTGTGTATCAACAAGGGAGGGAGCTGATCCATCTGCGACTCGCTGCGATTCATCCTAGAAAGCGGCAGACTGCGTTCCTGTGAGGAAACTCTGCAAAAGACCCCACAGATCCACAGAGGGGTTCCCAGTCTTATCAGTGCATTGAGCGGACCCAAGAACAGGGACTTCGCACGGGAAAGGCTAAACCCGGCGGACGCTGCCGAAGGCAGAGGTATGGACATCTGCTACTCTTCACCAGCGCAAGAGGTATGAGGAAAAAAAGGAGAATGCTGGGGGAGGGACGGTGCCTTTAATTTATGCTATTCACTAGTCCTGAGGGAGGAGTCGAGGCGGAGCTCTATCACAGGTATGCTGCCATGGAGGCACCAGGAAAAAGCAGGTTTCCAGCTCACTTATAAGTCACCTTAACCATGTCTAGTCCTTTCCTTCAGTAATTATTACAAGCTAAGACTTTGTTGGATCTGTATCCGAGTGTTTCAGTAAGACGTTGGTCCTGGGGGGGGGGGGGGGCTTGGATCAGGGTCCAGTTGTTCAGGTAAGGGGGGTGGCTGACCACTTCTCCGGAGGGGGTTTTTAGGAAGCATGTATAGTTTTGCTCAACCATGAGCATCGATCCACCTGGCCCATATTTTGTCAAACTTTACCGGGCACTGTCTACTTTCATAGGTGAGCCTATACAGGGGGAGGACAGCATTTATGGAGCGGCACCAGGAGTCATGCGTTGGGGGGTCAGTCAATTTCCATTTCAGGAGGATCTCCCGTCTAGCATAGAAAATAGAGAACGTAAGAAACAGCTTAGTGTATCTGTCTCCCTGGATCTCTTCCAGATAGCTAAGGAGAAAAATCAGGGGATCTCTGGGTATCCCGATGCCCGACATTCCCGTAAGGTCATCGGCCACCTGGGTCCAGAAGGGAAAGAGTCTGGGGCAAGACCAGACCATGTGAAGAAATGAGCCCGACTCCTGCCCGCACCTGGGACAGAGCGGGTCACGCTGTGGGAATATCCTGGCCAGCCTTTGCGGAGTGTAATAAGCTCTATGTAGGAACTTTAATTGTATGAACCTATCGCGTGAGGCTATCATTGTCGGGATGTAAGTGGGAACGCATTCTTCCCATATTTCATCGTTCAGGGTAGGTAAGTCATCCTTCCATTTGCCAAATGATTTGGTCAGCTTGGCGTCGTGAGCCACTGTCAGGTATAGATAAAGGGAAGACAAGGGTCGGCCCATGGTGTTAGAGGTCAGGAGACGTTCGGTCGAGTCCATTTCTAGTGTTATAGGCTGGGGGAACTGCGATTTGTATGCGTGTCGAAGCTGCCAGTATCTAAAGGTCCAGGCCCGCGGAAGCGCGTGCGAGGACCTCAGTTCCTGGAAGGAGGCTATCGTGCCACGTTTAGTGATATGTTTCAAAGTGAGTATTCCCTTCCCTGCCCATTCCGAGGGATTTGGTAGCGAGTTAAAGTGGGGCAACAGGGGGTTACCCCACAGGGGTGTGTTAGGGGAAACATGGTGAGGCCTACTGTACACCCTCCTGGCATCCTGCCATGCTTGTATGGTGGTCTTCATAGGAGTGGTGACAGCAGGGTCAGCTCGTTTACCTCTAAATGGTAGGTTGCTGAGTGCAGCGTAGGAGCCCAAGATGGCAGCTTCCAATCTAATTGCCGGGTTCTGTCTGGGCTGGGAGAACCACCACCTAACCGTTACCAATACAGCAGCCCAATAATAGATTTGAAAGTTCGGAAGAGCCAGCCCACCGCCCGAGAGGGGGATGTAGAGTAGCTGTTTCGCCACCCTCGGGGGTCTCCCAGCCCAGACAAAATTTCCCAGCAGAGCCTCCAGTTTCGCTATAAAAGCCTTGGGGATGTGGGCCGGGGTATTCCTGAAAAAATAAAGGAACTTTGGTAGAAGTACCATCTTCAAGAGGTTGACCCTGCCTACAGGAGATAGGGGTAGCGAGCGCCAGGCTGCACATTTGGCCGTGGTTTGTTGCATCAGGGGCTGGAGGTTGCGGGTCATGTATTGTCTCAGGTCCGCTGTCACCTTAATTCCCAGGTATGTAATTTCGTCTACCCATCTAAGTTGGGTCAGGGGAGCCGGGGGGGGCGGTCTGAGGACAAAGAGAGAAAAGCTCAGACTTATCCCAGTTTATTCTTATACCCGAGAAGTTGCTAAAGTGATTGAATATGTCCAGTACTCTTCTGAGGGAGGTGGAGGAGTCGGCCAGGTATAGGAGAGCGTCATCCGCATATAGCGAAATCTTTTCGTGTATGTCTCCTATTTGTATGCCTTTGACCTCCTCATCTGCCCTAATCAGCGCAGCCAGGGGCTCTATGGCCAAGGCGAACAGGGTGGGAGACAGGGGGCAGTCCTGCCTCGTGCCCCGACCCAGCGGAAACGGATCTGACAGACAGGTATTAGTGTAGACTCTCGCTTGGGGGCCCCTGTACAGCATCCGGATCCAGGAGATGAATTTCTCACCAAACCCAAACCTAGACAGGACCGCCCACAGGTATCTCCATTCCACTGAGTCGAAAGCCTTCTCGGCATCCAATGAGGCTACCAAGCCCGCGCCCTCCGTGCTCGCCCTATCTATATGTGTAAAAAGTCTTCTGAGATTAATGTCTGTACCCCTTCCTGGCATGAAGCCTGTTTGGTCCGGGTGGACCAGGGCCGTGATCACAGTGTTCAATCTGTTCGCCAAGATCTTGGCTAGAATCTTGGCATCCACATTGAGCAGTGAAATCGGTCTATATGAGGCACATTGAGATGGGTCCTTCCCCGGCTTGGGAATGACTACAATCACTGCGTCCCTCATGGATTGTGGGAGGGTGCCCAACACTCCAGCGGCTGTAAATACCTCCTGGAGTCTTGTCGCTAGTGTTTCAGGGTATTGTCTGTACAATTCTATTGGTATCCCGTCAGGGCCAGGGGTTTTGCCGGGTTGCATGGACTTGAGGGCCACAAGCGTTTCGTCGAGAGTAAAAGGCCTGTCCAAAATGTCTCTGGCTTTGTCAGTGAGGACCGGTATGTCCACTGAACCTAGATATGTGGTAAGTTCACTATCGGTGAAGGTTGCTTTGGAAGAGTAGAGTGTCTGGTAGTAGGTGATAAAGGAGCGGTTAATCTCCTCCGGGGAGCAAAGGAGCACTCCGGTAGAGTCTTGTATGTGAGGAATGCTGAGGCCTCCTGACTGCTCCCTGGAGAGCCAGGCAAGAAGTCTGCCGGATCTTTCCCCCTGTTCAAAAATTCTTTGTGACTGTGCAAGCAGTTTCTTTTGGGTCAGGGAGGTGCGAAGGGACATCACCTCCTGTGTCAGGGACTGTAGTCTAGCGTAGTGTTGTGGGTCGCGCGTGGTCAAGTACAGTGTCTCCTGCGCCGTGGCCTCAGCCTCCGCCTTAGTTAGGTTAGAGCGTCTGCTCCTTCTGGTACTAGATATAATTTTCTGAAACTGGCCTCTTGTGAAAGCTTTAAATGCATCCCAGACCTCAGTGGGGGAGGATGTGCCTGGATTAGTAGCCCAGTACCCGTCCAGCTCTCTGCTGTACTGGGGTTCCACCTCCTGGTCTGAAATCCAGAACCTGGAGAGTCTCCACAGCCTAGCAGGGGAGCCCGAGTCTCCTATATGCACCAGAAGGGGGGCGTGATCCGATATTCCCCTAGGCAGTATCCGAACGTCTCTGATCCTGGGCAGCACTGACTGACTTGCATATATGAGGTCAATCCTGGAGAATGAGCGGTGTGTTGCAGAGTGACAGGTGTACTCCCTGGTGTCAGGGTGCCTCCATCTCCAGACATCCACAAGACCGTACGTATCAGCCCACTCCTTCAGGCCGGAGGAGGCCGGGCCTACACCCGCCAGTCTGTCAACACATGGCTCAGGAGCCACGTTAAAGTCCCCAAGGATTATCACATGATTAGAAGCATAGTCAGCCAGTATGGCCGTGATCTTGTTAAGAAGTGTCAGGGAGGCTGGGGGGGGGGGGCAGGTACAGTCCCACTATGGACCAGGTCTGAGAAAGAATTCTAGCATGTATAACGACATATCTCCCATCCGGGTCCAGCGCCAGGTCCAACAGCCCAAAGGGTAGTGTCTTACTGACGAGTATGCTCACCCCTCTTGTGAAGGTGGAGTACGTGGAGTGATAATGGCTGCCGACCCACGTTTTTTTCAGGGCTAGGGTTCTACTGCCCACCAAGTGGGTTTCCTGGAGGATGCACACATGGGGGTTGTATGTTTTTATAAACTGGAAGACCAGTGACCTCTTAACCGGAGAGTTGAGGCCCCTGGTGTTCCATGACATAATATTAAGAGCAGACATGGTAGTCGCACGTTGCAATTTTCAAGGGGTGTATCAGGTAGGTGGGCGTTAGACCGGACGCTGGATCTCCGTACATAGCAAGCAGGTCACCTGTGACAACCTCAGCATTTTTGTCTGATGTGAATACAAGCATCGAGTAAGCAATAAAACATCTAGAAATGAAAAAGAAATAGAAACTAAAAACCATAACATTCGCCCTGAAGGGGCAACCTTTCCCCCCCCCCCCCTCCCCACCCATCCCCCCAAAACTGAGGTGAGCTTCAATTCCCCAGTCCCAACTCAGCATATCCGCTGCAAAAGGGGGGTCACCTGTGCAAGAGGCTGACCGGGTTCCGCCGGGTGTCCGGCAGAGTCCATGTGAGCTCGTCAACGTCCCACCAGTATGAGCCCCGCCGACTCCTGGGTTTAGCAGGAGAGCACGTGGGTGTGGGTAGTAAGCATATCAATCAGTGAAAAGTCACCTCACCTCACGTGCCAGCATAGTCTCCTCCTTGCGGTTGATACATTCAATGGTGGAAATTAAAATATGAGAAGGTCCATTCAGGATGCAGCACACCCTAGTATTCAAGGCGGTAGTCTCCTGACCTTAGTCAGGGGCCGAACTCTTATGTTGCAACAGCAAAAGAAAAAAGAAAAAGCAATAAAACAAAACTTGTCAAAAAGATCTGGATCACCAGAGCAAAAGATAGGTTCCCAGATCGCAGGATTCCAGCACACATCCTCCCTGGGATTCTGCTAGGTCGCTGGCAGGGGGGGTCCTTTCAGGGCCCATCTCAAGAGCAGGGGAGTGCTTTAGGGGAGTCAGGGCCCCTGCGGAAAGAAGGGGGGGGCAAGTCCCGTTCACGTTAGCCAAAAAAGAGGGAGTCCATCCTTGAGTGCATCGGGTCTCTGGAGGTGTAGGGGTAGTCAATAGGAGCAGGTTCAAGGGGGTTGGGAAGACATGTCTCCCCCTGCCAGGTAACAGCAATACAAAGTGGTATAGAGGTACTCACAGTCCGGTGGCTAGCGATGCGGTGGCAAGGTGTCCATCCACGCGGAGGAATCACGGGGTGTGTTGAAGAATCTAAAGGTCTCCCCGTCCTGGACCCTGAGTCTCGCCGGGAACATCACACTGTACTTAATGTTTCGGGCTCTCAGTGCCCCTTTCACTTGGTCGAACGATTTGCGTAGTCTCTGGGTCTCAATGGAATAATCAGGGAAAATCATAAGCTTTGTGTTTTGAAATTGTAGCTCACCCTGTAGTCTTGAAGCTTTCAGAACCTCATCCCTGTCACGGAAGTTGAGCATTCTCAGAATAAAAGTCCTTGGGGGGGCCCCAGGAGGACCCGGCCTCGGGGGAACCCTGTGTGCCCTTTCTGCTGTGTAGTAGGGGGAGAAGGTAGCATTTGGGAGAAGGGATCTCAGCATGGCTTCCACAAACGCTGTTGGGTCCTTGCCCTCCACCCCCTCTGGCAGGCCTATGATCCGGAGGTTGTTCCTCCTGTTCCTATTTTCGGCATCTTCTGCCCTAAATTCCAGCGCCTTCACCTTGGTATGGAGGGTGCGGAGGGAGGCCGCATGCTCCATGGTGTCATCCTCTATTAGGCCTATGCGCTGCTCCGCTTCTGTGACCCTGGAGCGGACCTTGTCTATGTCCTGTCTTATGAGGCCCACGTCCAGCTGCACCTCTTCAATTTTGGCCGTAAGAGTTGCCTGGCATGTGGCTATGGCCGTCATCACCTCCGCCAGCCAGGGTGGTCTGGTGTCCGGTGGGTCTGCGGGGGGAGTCTGAGACGCCATGTGTGAGTACCGCTGGGCGCGCGTCTCCACGTGGGAGGCCGGTGCTAGGCCCGGCGGGGATCCCTCCGGTCCCGGAGGGAATTTCAGCCTCTTACCCTTGCCGGACTGTGCTCGAGGGGTATTCCGCCTCATCCAGCTGCCACTTGTCGAAGGTAGAGCGGGTGTGCGTACAGGGATCAGGGTGGAAGACACAGAGTCAGCGGAGCTCGTGGGAGATGCGACCGCTCACGTCTCCATCTTGGACACGCCCCCCCCAAGAGAGATTTAATTTAAGGAAGTGGTGTGACATCCATGCTAAGATGTCAGTTAGTAAGTTAGTAATGCGAGCGGAAACTGAAGGAGTGAGGTAAGGAGTAGACAGATAGATTTGGGTGTCATCCGCATATAAGTGGTATAACTTAATAACTGTATTTAGCACCATCCATCTTTCCCTCAACTCTGACCAGTTTCCCAGTCCCGACTGCTGAAAAACATCCCCACAGCATGATGCTGCCACCACCATGTTTCACTGTCAGGATGGTGTTCTTTGGGTGATGTGTTGGGTTTGCACCAGACTTAGCGTTTTCTTTGATGGCCAAAATGTTACATTTTAGTCTCATCAGACCAGAGCACCTTCCTTCATACATTTTGTGAGTCTCCCACATGCCTTTTTGCAAACTCAAAACATGCCATTTATTTTTTTGCTGAAATTAATGGATTTCTTCTGGTCACTCTGCCATAAAGCCCAACTCTATGGAACGTATGGCTTATTGTCATCCTATGTACAGATATTCCAGTCTCTGCCGTGGAACTCTGCAGCTCCTCCAGGGTTACATTAGGTCTCTTTGCTGCCTCTCAGATTAATGCTCTCCTTGCGCGGTCTGTGAGTTTTGGTGTGTGGCTGGTTTGGTCTATGGCAGGTTTGCTGTTGTGCCATGTTCTTTCCATTTGGTTATGATAGATTTGATGGTGCTCCTAGGGATCATCAAAGATTTGGATATTTTTTTATAACCTAACCCTGACTTGTACTTCTCAACAACATTGTCCCTTACTTGTTTGGAGAGTTCCTTTGTCTTCATAGCAGTGCTTGGTTAGTGGTGCCTCTTGCTTAGGAGTTGCAGCCTCTTGGGCCTTATAAAAAAGTGTGTGTATGTAATGATAGATCATGTGACACTTAGAATGCACACAGGTGGACATCATTTTGCTGATTACGTGACTTCTGAAGGTAATTGGTTGCACCAGAGCTTTTTATAGGCTTCAGAAAAAAGCCGGTGAATACATACGTACATGCCAATTATCTGTTTTATGTATATATTTTTCATCAACTTAGACTATTGTGTTCTGATCCATCACATATAATAGATTAAAAAAAACATTGAACTAAAGGCTGTAAAGGCTGTAATGTAACAAAATAGGTAAAAAGCCAAGGGGGGTGAATACTTTTGCAAGGCACTGTGTATATGTATATATATATATATATATATACTGTATACAGTATCTCACAAAAGTGAGTACACCCATCACATTTTTGTAAATATTTTATTATATCTTTTCATGTGACAACACTGAAGAAATTACACTTTGCTACAATGTAAAGTAGTGAGTTTTCAGCTTTTATAACAGTGGAAATTTGCTGTCCCCTCAAAATAACTCAACACATAGCCAGTAATCTCTAAACCGCTGGCAACACCCCTAAGTGAAAATGTCCAAATTGGGCCCAACGTGTCAATATTTTGTGTGGCCACCATTATTTTTCAGCACTGCCTTAACCCTCTTGGGCATGAAGTTCACCAAAGCTTCACAGGTTGCCACTGGAGTCCTCGTCCACTCCTCCATGACAATATCATGGAGCTGGTGGATGTTAGAGAACTTGCGCTCCTCCACCTTTGAGGATGCCCTACAGATGCTCAATAGGGTTTAGGTCTGGAGACACGCTTGGCCAGTCCACCACCTTTACCCTCAGCATCTTTAGCAAGGCAGTGGTCGTCTTGGAGGCAGGTGTTGGGGTTGTTATAATGTTGGAATACTGCTCTGTGGCCCAGTCTTGCTCTGCTTCAGTATGTCACAGTATATGTTAGCATTCATGATTCCCTCAATGAACTTTAGCTCCCCAGTGCTGGCAGCACTCATGTAGCCCCAGACCATGACACTCTCACAACCATGCTTGACTGTAGGCAAGACACACTTGTCTTTGTACTCCTCACCTGGTTGCTGCCACACACGCTTGACACCATCTGAACCAAATAAGTTTATCTTGGTCTCATCAGACCACAGAACATGGTTCCAGTAATCCATGTTCTTAGACTGCTTGTCTTCAGCAAACAGTTTGCAGGCTTTCTTGTGCATCATCTTTAGAAGAGGCTTTCTTTTGGGACAACAGCCATGCAGACCAATTTGATGTGGCATATGGTCTGAGCACTGACAGGCTGACCCCTCACCCCTTCAAGAGTGAGAGCGATAACACCAAATTTAACACATCTGCTCCTCATTCACACCTGAGAACTTGTAACACTAATGAGTCACATGACACCGGGGAGGGAAAATGGCTAATTGGGCCCAATTTGGACATTTTCACTTAGGGGTGTACTCACTTTTGTTGCCAGTGGTTTAGACATTAATGGCTGTGTGTTGAGTTATTGTGAGGGGACATCAAATTTACACTGTTAAGCAAGCTGTACACTCACTACTTTACATTGTAGCAAAGTGTCATTTCTTCAGTGTTGTCACATGAAAAGGTAGAATAAAATGTTTACAAAATGTGATGGGAGTACTCACTTTTGTGAGATACTATCTATCTATCTATATATCTATCTATCTATCTATATATCTATATATATATATATATACATATTGTGACAGGTACTTGCTCAAATGGTAACTTTTTGACAGTAAGGTACCATACAATGCAGTCTCATCATAGGAAAACATATCTCACATATTTTCAGGGGTCTAAACAAAGCTGCTTCACCTCAGCATGAAACGAAAAGAGGTGCTTGTTATAGCCCATGCAGCAGGCTTTCCTTTAGACTTAAAGTGTCACTAAATGCACATCATAAAAAAAACTATCAATAGATGCTGTGTTGCATTCTGCTCTTACTCCCTCAGTCACTATGAGATTTGTCTTCTGTATTCTGCATAACACCTGGTTTACCCTGCTGTTCTCTATCTCCCCCTTCTGTCCAAGACCCCAATTGACCTAGGGATTTTGCAGAGCAGTGTTGGAAGCTCTGCACATGCTCAGTTTTCAGTGAGTTTCTATGCTGACCATTGCTCCATATCACATCTGAGCAGCCCATGTGACTATAGAGTCACACATGTTGTACATTACAGCCCACTCCCTTCCTATTCCTCTATGCCCTCTAACCAGCTAAACACAATCAGGGCGGATATCACATGTGGATTGATTGAGGCTTTACCTCCCTCGTATTCTAAGAGGCAGGCTGGAGGGGAGTGACACAGCCTATGACTGTCGGAAATCTGCCCACACCATGCATTTGGCAAAAATATAAATATATTTGATTTCAAATATATACAATAGTTGTATGACAATTTAAAACAGTTTATTGATATTAATTATTTATTTTTACTATGTATTAAAAAAAGTTTTTTTTTATTTTGAATGTGTGACCAGCACCAGAGGACTAGAGAAGAGAAGACAAACGCTGCTGCAAATGAGCACAGCACTAGATCAAAAGAGGAGGCAGTAAGTATTTAAGGGGGCTGGGGGGAGCTGATTTTGAACCACTTTAATTCCTCACCAGGCTTCCCCAGAGCTCATGACTTCCCCAATCTGCATTCTGGGTGACAGATACATCCCATCTACCACCTTTTGTGCCATTTTCTCCCTGACTCCATTACATACCCCGGTCAGGGCCTGGACTGAACCTAGGACCTCTGCTGTGTCGGGCAATGACTCATCTTGCTGTGCTACTGGACAGCACTCTGTCTCATCCATTGGACAACTCTGCCTCATGCCTTGATATCTGCTGAACCTGGAACTCTTTGCTCCTCCCATAAACTTCCTGATTTAAGCCATGTCTCTGCACTTCCTGTTTGCCAGATTGTTGTGCTCTCTTCAGCCAGTATCTCTCTCTCGTTTTCCTTGCTGCCGTCCATATTTGCTGCCATTTGTTATTGACCCTGGCTTGTTCCTCCCCTATGCTTCTGCTTGATCCCAACCTGAAACTGCTTGTTACTGACCTTTGGCTTGTTTACTTCTATTTGATCCTTATCTATTTATCTGCTACTGGGCCCCAGCTTACTCATCTCCTGGTTGGGCAATCATGAGGACTGCAACCTGGTACTAACATGTAGCAAAATCCACTTCCACCATCAGGAGCTCTGGTGAACACCGGTTAGTGCTTAGACTCTGGACTTCAGGTGAGCCTGTGTCATCCACCAGGGTGACTGCCTGTGTACCTATACTGCTGGTTGGTGGTAGTCCCCGTTACTGCTATAGCAACTGGTCTTCAAACCCGACCCCTGATCATGACAACCCCCCTCTGTTCAATCCCTCACCCCTAACATCACAGAAATAGGTACAGGTCAAAAATCTCTGTTTAGTCTCTTCGGCTGCACTGTATTTAATCTGTGTCCAATAACGCACATTTTTAGACAGTGTAATTTGTTTTATTTGCAGGCTAGTTGGCAAGTGTGCTGGGGATACTTTTGTTTTGCTTGTACTGTTCTACAGACTTCCTGGCTAATGATAGTTCAAGTTTCCTACAACATTTGCAAATGAATATCAAGTGCACGTGGACTGCGAGTAGGCTACAAGTGCACGTGGACTGTGAGTGTACGTGGGCTGTGAGTGTATATGGGCTGTGAGTGCTTGTGTATTGTATTGTTGAGTACCTGTGTATTGTTGAGTATTAGTGTCAGGAAGCTAGTTGTTAGTTCATTTGGACAGGGTATAATCCCCAATCCTCATTAAATTATTAGGTACGATGCCCGGCGGGCGTGGAAATGCGACTCAGTGTACATCTTGCGGCATGTATGCGTTCCTTGATCATATGATTGAGGGCAAATACTGCTGTGCAAAATGTAAGCACTTTGTTTCCCTGGAAGCCCAGGCTCTGAATTTAGGGAAGCAACTGTCAGCACTGAGAAGACCCTCCATACTAAAGGAGAGTCGGGAACGTACCCGGCAGGTGCTGGTAGGGGCCAGCACAAAAGCGGGTAGAGACAAAGATGCGCAGGCACTAGAAAAGAGTGGATGGGTGACAGGAAGGTTTGAGGGGAAAGTGCCAGGGAGGCCGAATCTGGGCTGGAACATCCCAATAAGTACACTCCATTGAGTGACATTGGTGAAACAAGTCAGGGACCAGCACCGCTGAAGCTGAGGGAGGTCCCTAGCTGCCAGAGGAAGAATTTCTCGCTTCCCCCCTCCAGATAGTGGGGGGGGGAGCGAATGTAAAGGAAAGACAGATTCTGGTGGTAGGGGACTCAATTCTTAGAAGGACAGAGAGGGCAATCTGTGACGAAGACCTGAAGCACCGAACTGTATGCTGTCTACCGGGCGCTCGGGTTCGGCACATCACGGATCTGGTGGACAGATTACTGGCAGGGTCTGGGGAAGACCCGGCTGTCATGGTGCATGTTGGCACCAATGACAAAGTCAGAGGCAGATGGAGTGTCCTAAAGAATGATTTTAGGGACTTAGGAGCTAAATTGAGAAAAAGGACCTCCAAGGTAGTATTCTCAGAAATACTACCGGTACCTCGAGCCTCATCAGAGAGGTAGAGGGAGATTAGGGAAATAAACAAGTGGCTGATGAGCTGGTGTAGTAAGGAGGGGTTTGGGTTCCTGGAGAACTGGGCCGACTTCTCACTCGGTCACCAGTTCTATAGAAGGGACGGACTGCATCTAAATGAGGAGGGTGCAGATCTGCTGGGAGTCAAGATGGTCAAAAAGTTAAAGGGGCTTTTAAACTAGGCAACGGGGGAGGGTCCAGAGGTATTGATAGTCAGGGCGGAACATATTCTAGAGGGTAGTATTGGGGGCATTAGTGGTAGGTTGACTAAAGCACATAAACCCGTGGTAAGTATAGTAACAAGTCCTATTTGCAAACTCGGAACCCAATAAGAGGACAGTATGCAAGCAGTCTAAACTTCGTGGCATGTTCACCAATGGCAGGAGCCTGGTGGACAAGATGGGAGAACTAGAGACACTGTTGTATGAGTAGAATTTCAGAGAATTGGTTCAACAGCTCTCATGATTGACTGGCAACCATTCAAAGGTATTCCCTTTATCGCAGGGATAGAGAGGGTAAAAAGGGGGGGAGGGGTATGCCTGTATATCAAGAATAATGTACAACTGAATGTGAGCGATGACATCACTAAGGGAGCTAGGGAGGAGGGACAATCCTTATGGGTAGAGCGCCAAACAGATGAAACTAAGGGGAGAATAATACTGGGAGTATGCTATAGGCCCCCTAACCTGAGGGAGGAGGGGGGAGAGAGCGTCGTGTAGAGAAACAGAAAGCCAAACCCCCAGATGAAACTAAGGGGAGAATAATACTGGGAGTATGCTATAGGCCCCCTAACCTGAGGGAGGAGGGGGGAGACAGACCTCCTATCACAATTTGGATTAGCAGCAAGGATGGGAAGCGTCATCATAATGGGAGATTTTAATTATCCAGACATAGACTGGGAGGAAGGAACCGCGCATTCGTCTAAGACTTGCCAGTTTTTAAATAAAAGCCAGTGCATCCCATTGCAAAATAAATTTAAAAGAGTGAACAAAAGTCCTGGATGGCTTAACTCCAATGTAAAAATGCATATAAAAGCAAAGAAGAAGGCCTTCAAAAAATACAGGGCTGAGGGATCATCATCAGCATTCAGACTTTACAAAGAATGCAACAAGAAATGTAAGGGCATTAGGGCAGCTAAGATAGAACATGAAAGACACATAGTGGAGGAGACAAACAAAAATCCCAAGAAATTCTTTAAGTATATAAACAGTAAAAAAGGGAGGACAGACCATATTGGCCCCATAAAGAATGAGGAAGGAAATCTGGTTACAAAGGATGGGGAGATAGCAAAGGTATTGAATTTATTCTTCTCCTCAGTCTTCACAAGGGAATTGGGGGGCTTCAGTAACCACAACTGCAGTGTTCCTGTCCCCATGACACATCACAGGAAGCACCCTCATGGCTAACAGGGAACAGAATTAGAAATAGACTTGGAAAACTTAAGATTAATAAGTCACCAGGACCAGATGGCTTGCACCCAAGGGTCCTTAGTCAAGTAATTGCTATACTATTGTTCCTAATTTTTACTGACAGTCTACTGACTGGAATGGTACCAGCTGATAGGAGAAAAGCCAATGTAGCAGCAATAATTTAAAAAGGGCCAAAATACATCCCTGGGAATTACAGACCAGTTAGCCTAACATCAGTAGTATGTAAGCTCTTGAAGGGGATGGTAAGGGACTATATACAAAGTTTTAGTAATGAAAACGGTATCATTAGCAGTATACAGCATGGATTCATGAAGAATCGTTCTTGCCAAAACGTTTACTGTACAAAGTAAGGTCCGTTGGCATAGATCATAGGATAAGTACATGGATTGAAAACTGGCTACAAGGGCGAGTTCAGAGGGTGGTGATAAATGGGGAGTACTCAGAATGTGGTCAGGGGTGGAAAGTGGAGTCCCCCAGGGTTCTGTGCTGGGACCAATCCTATTTAATTTGTTCATAAACGACCTGGAGGATGGAATAAACAGTTCAATCTCTGTATTTGCAGACGATAGTAAGCTAAGCAGGGCAATAACTTCTCTGCAAGATGTGGAAACCCTGCAAGAAGATCTGAACAAATTAATGGGGTGGGCAACTACATGACAAATGAGGTTTAATGTGGAAAAATTTAAAATAATGCATTTGGGTGGAAAAATTATGAATGCAATCTACTCACTGGGGAAGAACCTCTGGGGGAATCAAGGATGGAAAAGGACATGGGGTCCTAGTAGATGATAGGCTCAACAATGGCATGCAATGTCAAGCTGCTGCTAACAAAGCAAACAGAATATTGGCATGCATTAAAAAGGGGATTAACTCAAGAGATAAAGCGATAATTCTTCCACTCTACAAGACCCTGGTCCGGCCTCACCTGGAGTATGCTGTCCAGTTCTGGGCACCAGCCCTCAGGAAGGATGCACTGGAAATGGAGCGAGTACAGAGAAGGGCAACAAAGCTAATAAAGGGACTGGAGGGTATTAGTTATGAAAAAAGGTTACGAGCACTGAACTTATTCTCTCTGGAGAAGAAACGCTTGAGAGGGGATATGATTTTAATTTACAAATATCATACTGGTGACCCCACAATAGAGAGAAAACTTTTCCGTGAAAGGGAGTTTAATAAGACACGTGGCCACTCATTAAGATTAGAAGAAAAGAGGTTTAACCTTAGACTGCGTAGAGGGTTTTTTACTGTAATGCCACGTACACACAATCAGAATTTCCGACAACAAATTTTCGATGGGAGCTTGTTGTTGGAAATTCCGACCGTGTGTAGGCCCCATCGGACATTTGCTGTTGGAATTTCCGACAACTAAAATTTGAGAGCTGGATCTCAAATTTTCCGACAACAAATTAAATTCTTGTAAATTCCGAGCGTGTGTAGACAATTCCGATGCACAAATGTCCACGCATGCTCAGAATCAAGCAGAAGAGCCGCACTGGCTATTGAACTTCATTTTTTTTGGCTCGTCGTATGTCTTGTACGTCAGCGCATTCTTGGTGATCGAAATTTTCAACAACATTTGTGAGACCGTGTGTATGCAAGACAAATTTGAGCCAACATCCGTCGGAAATAAATTCAGGATTTTGTTGTCGGAATGTCCGATCGTGTGTACGCGGCATAAGAGCGTGAATGATGTGGAATTCCCTTCCACAGGTGGTGGTTTCAGTGGGGAGCATCAATAGTTTAAAAAAACTATTAGATAAGCACCTGAACGACCACAACATACAGGGATATACAATGTAATACTGACATAATTACACACATAGGTTGGACTTGATGGACTTGTGTCTTTTTCCAACCTCACCTACTATGTAACTATGGGGGTTATTTACGAAAGGCAAATCCACTTTGCACTACAAGTGCAAACTAGAATTGTAAAGTGCACTTGAAATTGCACTGAAAGCGCACTTGGAAGTGCAGTCGCTGTAGATCTGAGGGGACATGCAAGGAAAATAAAAAAACAGCATTTTAGCTTGCAAATGATTGGATGATAAAATCAGCAGAGCTTCCCCTCATTTCAGATCGACCCCTCAGATTTACAGCGACTGCACTTCCAAGTGCACTTTCAGTGCAATTTCAAGTGCACTTTACAATTCTAGTTTGCACTTGTAGTGCAAAGTGGATTTGCCTTTCGTAAATAACCCTCTCAGTGTTGCACAATGAGTGTTTGTCAGGTGGTTTTGACAAAAAACAAGTCGCATTTAATGTTATAAATTACATATGAAGTTTAACAAATGAAATATCCATTATCGTTGATCAGCCAGCACCTCTACTGATGATTAAAGATCTTTCTCTTATTCATATTTGAGCATTTTTCATATCAAAAAGGTTTGACTTTCCAATGTCTTGGCAAAGTGATCTGCTCTACAGACTCCTCTTTGAAATTTCCTTTCTATAATAATTTTTTTCTTAGTAACTCCTAAATATCAGCTTGTCCATCAATTCTTTTTATTGTGACTCGAATTGTATATCATCACTTAGTATTCTTTTCACCCTTTCTAGTTTTCTACCACAAAAGTATGTAGTAACTAGAGATGGGCCGAACCCCCCCCCCCCCCCGGTTCGGTTCGTGCTAGAAGTCTTGAACATTGCAAAAGTTCGGACCCAAACTGCGAACCCTATTAAAGTCTATGGGACCCGAATTTGAACATTTTGAAGGCTTATATGCAAGTTATTGGTCATAAAAAGGGTATGGGGGCCCGGGTACTGCCCTGGGAGACATGCACCAATGCAAAAAAACTTTTAAAAAAGATTGTTTCTAAAGGAACAGTGATTTTAATGATGCTTAACCACTTTCAGACCGGACCAATTTGCAGCCAATGGACCAGGCCCCTTTTTGCGATTCGGCACTGCATCGCTTTAACTGACAATAGCGCGGCCGTGCGACGTGGCTCCCAAACAAAATTGATGTCCTTTTTTTCCCACAAATAGAGATTTCTTTTGGTGGCATTTGATCGCCCCTGCAGTTTTTATTTTTTGCTCTATAAACAAAAAAGTGCGACAATTTTGAAAAAAACGCATTATTTTTTATTTTTTGCTATAATAAATATCCTCTAAAAATATATAAAACATTTTTTTTCCTCAGTTTAGGCCGATACGTATTCCTCTACATATCTTTGGTCAAAAAAATCGCAATAAGCGATTATTGATTGGTTTGCGCAGAAGTTATAGCGTTTACAAAATAAGGGATAGTTTTATAGCATTTTTATTAATATTTTTTTTTTTACTAGTAATGGCGGCGATCAGTGATTTTTATTGTGACTGCGACATTATGGCGGCACATCGGACATTTTTGACAAATTTTTTGGACCATTGTGATTTATACAGCAATCAATGCTATTTAAATGCATTGATTCCTGTGTAAATGACACTGGCAGTGTAGGGGTTACATGTTCCTAGAGGCGTGATTCTAACTGTGGCTGTCAGCTAGTGAATGCTGATCTCTGCTCCAATCACAGGGAGCAGAGATCGGCGTCACTAGTTGCTAAGCAGAACGGGGAGATGCTGTTTATTTCCTCATCTTCCCGTTCAGCCTTCCCGTGAGACGATCGCGGGTAGCCCCGCAGCAATCGAGTCCGCAGGGCCCGCGACCGGCCTCACGGGGGTGCCGACTGGTGCGAGCGCGTGCCGCTGGCGGCGCACGCCCGACGGCACAGCGGCATCTTAAAGGGGACGTACCTGTACGCCCTTATGCCTGTCCATGCCATTCTGTTGACGTACATCGTCGTGCGCCGGGCGGCAAGCGGTTAAAGTGAAACAATAAAAATGAAAAAATCCTTTAAATATAGTGACGGGGGGGGTCTCCTTAGTCTGCCTGTAAAGTGGTGAATCTCTATTATGTATAGTACCTGCTGCAGCAAAACTGATAAAGAAAAAAAATGACATTTAAATTGATTTTCCCTGCAAGTTTTCTTCATTTAGTAAACAACGTTTAAGGGAGCCAGTTTGTATGATGATGCCACATTTTAGTGCACTCGGAACAAGATTAGAGATTTTTTGGATAAATTCCAGTGTCTCTTTGGAAGACGTTTAATGGAAATGTAAACAGATTTTTGTACCACAGTGAGCAAGCCTTATGTGAAGAAGCCAAATTATAGTATATTAAGGCCAAGATTAAAGCGGTTGTATAGTCACAATTTGAACTTTTACCTACAGGTAAGGCTTACCTGTAGGTAAAAAAAAATATCTCCTAAGCCTGTATGGTTTAGGAGATATTCCCCTCGCAATGAGCCGCTTGCTGCAGCGGCACATGCACACAGGGGATTCTCGGCTGAAAGCCCGGCAGCCGCCAGACCCTGCCAGGAGGAAATCTCCCGCGCGCATGCAAAATGTACCCCTACCATTTCACAAAAAAAGTGTGAAAATGGTAAAAATGACATGACACAGCTTGGGGACAAGTCCTTTATTAAAAAATAAAACTGTCCCACAAAGGATGATCATTACGGCGGGTGCCTCCCATGGAGGCGGATTGGTGGCGGCATGCAGGTTCTTTTTTTTCTTTTAAGGTCCATCGGCAGAGCAAGAGAAGAATAAGAATATATATATTAATAAAGGACAAAGCCGTGTCATGTCATTTTTACCATTTTGACACTTTTTTGTGAAATGGTAGGCCGTTACCATTTCACACGGGGGGCAGGATCTGGGGTCCCCTTGTTAAAGGGGGCTTCCAGATTCCGATAAGCCCCCCGCCTGCAGACCCCGACAACCACCGGGCAAGGGTTGTGGGGATGAGTCCCTTGTCCCCATCAACATGGGGACACGGTGCTTTGGATACCCCAAAGCACCCTCCCCATGTTAAGGGCATGTGGCCTGGTATAGTTCAGGAGGGGGCACACTCTCATCCCGCCTCTTTTCCTGTGGCCTGCCAGGTTGCATGCTCGAATAAGGGTCTGGTATGGATTTTTGGGGGGACCCCCACGCCATTTTTTTTTACATTTTGGTGCAGGGTTCCCCTTACAATCCATACCAGACCCTTCAGGTCTGGTATGGATTTTGAGGGGGGCCCCCACACCATTTTTTTTATTTTGGCGCGGGGTTCCCCTTAATATAAAGGGTCTGGTAATGGACTGTGGGGGAATCCCATGCCATTTTTTCAATGACTTTTATGTGTATTGCCGGGACCGACAATTCATTATGGCCGCAAGTACTTTTAAATTACTTTTTTTCCTTTAGAAATGTAATTTTGTGCAGGGACTGTTGTAAACACGGGAAACATGCACCACTTTACAGGCATACTATAGATACCCCCCAGGTAAAAAATTTAAAGGAATATTTTTCTTTTATTGTTTCAATTTAAGCATTAATAAAATCACTGCTCCTGAAAAAGGGCCATTTTTAAAACTTTTTTTTGCATTGATACATGTCCCCGGGGCAGGACCAACGTCCCCAAACACTTTTTATGACAATACCATGCATATAAGCCTTTAAAATTAGCACTTTTGATTTCTCCCATATACTTTTAAAGGGTGTTCCGCGGCTTTCAAATATTCCGCAAACACACCAAATTGTTTGCTATTCGGCGAACAGGCGAACACCCGACGTTCGAGTCAAACTTACGTTTGAGTCGAACATCGGGCTCATCCCTACTCATCACCATTGTACAGAGGGCACACTAACCACCATTGTACAGATGCACACTAACCACTAATGTAAGGGGGCACTGAGAGTATTGACCACCAATGTAAGAGGAACTAATGTTGTACATAGTCCTGAGCCCCTCACTCTATAAGCTATTAAGTGATAACCTCTTCCTTCTGTATGCTATGTTGTATTTTGCACAATGAAGGGGGTACACTGACTGCTATACTGCTGGGGTGTTTATTATTGTGCAATATTTTATTTTATATTGTGCAATTAATATGTAGTGCTGGAGGTTAATTACTATGTTGTGCTGGGGATTTATTACTGTGTTGTGCTGGGGATTTATTACTGGGTTGTGCTGGAGGTTTATTACTTTGTCATGCTGGGGGTTTATTACTGTGCTATGCTGCAGGTAATTGTTGTGACAAGCTTTGAGTTAATTTTCATGCAGCGCTGGGGGTTAATTATTGTGCAACATTAGGGGCTAATTGTTGTGTCATTTTGGGAGTTACTGTTGTGCAATTTAGGGGGGTTCATTGTTGTGCGGTGTTGGGGGTTAAGTACTGTGCCAGCTGAGGGTTAAGTATTGAACCACACTCTTGTTAATTACAGTGCTGTACAAGGAGTTAATTACTACTGTGGGAAAATTATTGTGCTGAACTTGACAAAAGCTGGGGTTATCATTACTGGCCCAAACTGGTTATATTTTAATATCACAGTCTTTTCAGTTCACCCTCAGGTCTTATTTGGTCTACACAAAAGGAAAAAGTGTTACACTACAAGCCATAGACCATGAAGAAACATCCACAGGTCAGGCATGCCCACTTGCTGACCACACCCACTTATGGCCACACCCACGTGTGAGTGCCGCATTAGCACCCCCACTCATTCTTCCAGCACAGCACCATCACAATTGTCTGGAGCTGCCCCTGGGCTGAAGGCAGCCCAACTGAGCGCACTCATGTATGAACAGCAGCTTGTAGCAGAGCAGGTCTCAGTTGAACTGACAGTGTCTGAGGGGCAGAATGCGGCCTGGCAAGTCTGTGCCCAAGTGGGCAGGTTTCCAGGGAGAGTGGTGAATCCATATGCTGCCCCTACTCGTCTGGAACCTTGCCACTATTACTGTCCCTGATAGACAGATGACCTGTCCCTACACTACCCACATTCTAGAATGCGTGCCAACCCAAGGATTTTAAATAGACTCTGCCACACCTAAAATGGCCCCCAGAGTCCCATGGGTGGACAGCATCCAACCGGATTGGTGTCCCAGTGGCCCAGGAAACCATAGAGGGATCCTATCCCTCTTCTCACTAAACAGACAAGCAGTAAATAGTTAGCGTATGAACAATTATATGAAACATACTGTGTAAGAGCTACATGAATCAATGCCCCTCTTAACAGCTGCCCAGCAGTATTCAGTGCAACATATAACATCCCTTCTTGTCTTACTGGACCACTGGGCTTAGATGAGGATCCTTTTTCATACTCACAGCAAAAGTTCACCTTCCACAGCCTTCTCTCTCTCTATCACACCCCTGTAGAGTAGCCTCTTAAGTCCTCTTGGCGGCCTAACCCTGCCATGCTGTGTGCTACAACCTGCCTGCTAATACAAATCTGTATTAACAACCACATCTGTATTAACAATCATGTGTGAACTGATCCATGAAACCATTAACAACCTTTTCTTTTTTATAATTTTCATTGTTTTCTCGAAAAGCTAAGAAAAGTAATTTTAATGTTCCCTATTTTTCTAAAAAAGTAATGTTATAAACAAAACTTTATTATTTTATCAATCATTTAAAAACCTTACCTAAATTGAAGTGTGATTTCAGCAAAATTGTGTGGCAAAGTTTGGCTTTTTCACTTGAGCTTAGTAAATAAGTCCCATAACTCATGCTAGGAAATACTGCATACAGATGAATTTTTATCCATTGACTGTACACTAGCATTTGTCAGATATATTTAATTTTCATATGAGCAAAATAAAAACATAATCACCCATTTGATAATTTAATTTGGAATTGTTTCATACTGGTTGCAAAATATTTAAAATTGATTACCATTGGAATTAGTAATTTGGCAATAACTCTCACAAGAGGAGTATTTGCATGACTGGTTTTAACATGAACATATGCTCATTTAATTTCCTGTATGTGATTGTTTTTCTGTTTTGGGAAGTTTAGAGAGATTACAATATATTGTTCTAAATTAATTTGTCTGCATAACAAACGTGATATTGTTAATTTAATTTTAAATGCATAATCAGTGTGTTCTAGTCTATCTATTTTGGTTTTGAGAAATTATTTTCCTCAGTGTGTATGCACATGTTAATTTCCTAAGAATAAACCATATTTCTAAGATCAAGATTTTACATGTTCAGAAACAATTTTTAATGTTTTAGGAAACTTATGTGAAATGAATGTAATGTCCTCATATCCTTATTTCTAAGGTATGCACTTTATTATGTATATTTGTAACACTCTGCATTGAAAATAAAATAAAGAACATATCTGTGTCCCCAAAGTAGGAATACAAATAAAAAGGTTCAACCTGGGCGTTGAACTTTGAGTATGACTTTAAAATCTTAATGCCTCTTATTATCAGGAATTATACACTATGGGGGTTATTTACTAAAGGAAAATCAACTTTGCACTGCAAGTGCACTTGAAAGTGCACTGAAAGTGCACTTGGAAGTAAAATTGCTGTAGATCCAAGGGGGACATGCGAGGACAACAGCATTTTACCTTCCACATGATTGAATGATAAAATCAGCAGAGCTTCCACTCATTTCAGATCTACTCCTTAGATTTAGAGCGACTGCACTTCCAAGTGCACTTGCATTGCAAAGTGGATTTGCCTTTCGTAAATAACCCCCTATGTGTAGCCTAATTGCAACCAGGCAGTATTCAAAAGTTATTCCAATTCTGCATTTTCTTTTTTCTCAGTGGGTCTTCTTTATCTGTTTTGATTGCTACAAAATGTGTTGGTAGGGTATGTCCCCAATTGTGAATGAAGTCAGGTTTCAAATTCAACTTTTGAAGGCTGCTCTCCGTCAACTAAGGTGTTCCTGGGGTTCCCCAGAGCAGTTTGGAGAATATGAATCAAGAATAAGTCAAGTTATTTATTTTTTTCACAGCCCCCTTCATCAGAGTTAAGAAAAAATATAAGATACTATATTATAAATGAAGAATCGTATGCCCCGTACACACAATCCGACTTTCCAACAACAAAACCGTGGAATTTTGTTTGAAGGTTGTTGGCTCCAACTTGTCTTGCATACACACGGTCACACAAACGTTGGCCAACAATTACGAACGTAGTGACATACAAGACGTATGGCGAGCCGATAAAAAGGAAGTTCAATAGCCATGCGCCACCCTTGGGCTCCTTCTGCTAATGTTGTGTTTGGTGAGCATTGATTCCAAGCATGCGTGTTTGTACTTTGGTCTTTTGTCTGACGGACTTGTGCACACACAATCGGAAAGTCCGACAACACACATTTGTTGGCAGAAAATTTGAGAACATGTTAGACAACAATTGTTGGCGGAAAGTCCGACAACAAATGTTCGATGGAGCAAACACACGGTCGGACTTTCTGCCAACAAGCTCACATCCAACATTTGTTGTCGGAAAATCCAATCGTGTGTACAGGGCATAAGACTGGCACTCTATAGCCTATAGAATTTGGTAAAATGGGTAAATATTACACAAATACTGTATGTACATGAATGTTATATCCAAATGATCTTTTTTTTTTTTTATAATTAAATCTTTATTGATAGTTTTATTTATGCAGTTTACATTTTGCTGATTGCATATCCTTAGTCTATCCAGTCATTTAATACCCCCATGGTCTGAAGATTGGCCCTTCCAGCGGCCCCCGTCCCCCGGGAGAGGAGCAGCAAAAAGCCAAAAAAAAAAAAAAAAAAAAAAAAAAAAAAAAAAAATAAAAAAATAAATAAAAAATACAAAAAAAAAAAAAAAAAAAAAAAAAACAAGAACCTTCCGGTTCTTTAATTCAGGTGATGTAACCCCTATATCCCAAAATAATATTTGTTTACTTTTTTACTACGTGTCCTTAGTGTCTTCCCTCCTATTGAAAAAAAAGTGTTTAAGTGTCCTACAGTCTCCCCCGGCCAAAATCAGGGTTTCCCACCCTCCCTCTCGTTCTTCCCCTTACCCCCCCCCCTCCCTCCCTGCCTCTATACTCTACTCCATTAAGTGTTGTGTTGCTTTCTATCAGTGCTCCATCCTTGTGCCTTCCCACTCAAGTGTGGTTTTCCTTAGTTTGTGGTGAAAAAAAAAAAAAAAAATAAAAGAGAAGGAAAAAAAAAAAAAAAAAAAAAAATCTGAAAAGAAAGACGTACTATGTATATATATGTATGTATATGTATGTATATATGTATATCCAAATGATCTAATATAAAACTATAAACATTTTGTATCTAACAAATTATACCCAACCATATAAAGAACATGATCATATCTGTAAATAGTGTTTACATCATATCTGCATTGAGTTTGTATGTTCTCGTAGGTTTCCTCCAGGTATTTAGGTTTCCTCTTACACTTCAAAGGCATGCTGGTAGGTTAAACGGCCCCTGTCTAAACTAATATATGTGCATATGAATGTTAGAAATTTGCCTCTGATTGAAAGCTCCAATGTATATTCTATGAGGCATATAATAAGTCTTTTGAACATGTCATTTTTTTTCCCACAAGTTGTTGGAAAATATAAAGAGAAAATTAAAATGCATTTTGCTTACACAAAGTTGTCCATTTATACTATATTTCTAAAACAGAGCATGTACATAGGAAAAATTGCACCCCAAAATACATTCTGCTATTCCTCCTGAGTATGGCAATACCACATGTGATAGACTTTTACACAGCCTGGCCCAACAATCAAGTAGCATCTTCAGGCGTTCTAAGAGCATAAATTACACATCTAATGTCATGATGACCTATCACACTTTTGAAGGCCCTAGAGCACCAAGACAATGAAAATACCCACAATATTACCCCATTTTGGAAAGCAAACACCCCAACGTATATTCTACGAGGCATAATGGGTCTTTTGAACATGTCCTTTTTTCCAAAAGTTTTGGGAGTTTTTCTAATTTCCTAATTTCCTGACAACCCTTCATTTTTGAAGGCCCTTCATATTTCTAACACATAGCGTGCACATACCAAGAATACAGAATAGAAATCCTATAGAATAGGTTTATGCTTTTGGTGGTTCTCCCACATTTTCAGGATCAATATAGTCTGTTCATAGGACGAGAGGTTGTACAAATTGTATAGGATATATTCTATAAAAAGAGAAAACACATATAAATAAATAAGTTCCATCATATACAAAAATATAGCAAAATACCCTATATGTGTAATCGAATATAAACCAGTCAGGGTGTTATAATAAGAGGCAACAAAAAATGATTAACCCATGGCTAGGTTACATACCGTATATACTCGAGTATAAGCCGAGGCACCTAATTTTACCACAAACAACTGGGAAACTTATTGACTCGAGTATAAGTCTAGGGTGAGAAATGCGCAGCTACTGTAAGTGAAAAAGAGGGTCAACAATGCCCATTTGCAGCCTCACTGTGCCCATTTGCATGCCTCACTGTGCCCATCTGCAGCCATAGGTCCCCCAAACTTCAAACTTGGTATTTAAGGGTTCCTAAATGCCCCCTAGCTGCAGCCAAAATTTGGGGTCTCTGAACTCAAAGGGTCCCGAAATGACATTGCTGCAGATGGACACAGTTGACCGACTTTAGGGCCCTGTATCTCGTGCTAGAAACCCCATCATTGGATATATTTTAGTGCTACTACCACTGGGTTGGCATACCAAATTTTGGGGTTCCTAGCACCAAGTGGCCCCGTATCTATGGCCCCAAAGTCGGGTCGGAAAATGTAACTTTCTGCTGCAGAAAAGTGATTGGCTCTAGTATAAGCTGAGGGGGGCATTTTCAGCACAAAAAAATGTGCTGAAAAACTAGGCTTATACTCAAGTATATACGGTATATCAATCTTACCCTTAAACAGAGGAGTACATCCATTCCCAGAAGTAGCCTATTTAGGGGAAACATGTTGGAAGGAGATTGGGAGCTGTGATGTGATGATCCATACTTGTTGATGATGTCTTGGTTTGATTACCCTCTCTATTGCCTAACTTTATCATAGTTGCTGTAAGTGCATTATTTTAGCTTTAATAAACTTTTTTTGTAAATGTATTATACGCGGAGTTTTCCCTATGTTTAAACCCCATGCATACACTGAGTAGAGAGCATCAAGTGAGTTCAGGCTGGAGTGTGCGGGGCTGGGAAGCTAATTAGGAGGCTGCTTGATTTATCCATCAAGGAGGTCGGATCACATACAGGAGGAATCCACATATCTGTTCACCTCATGTGATATATGATCTCTTATCATTGGGATCCGGTAAGCGGCACATTTAATTATATTTGGAAAAACGGGTTGAAAATATTCTTTCACTGGAAGTGGTTCACTTGATTTTATAGAAATATTTCAACATGGATTGAAATGAAAACACCAGGACACTTTATATGTATATTGTTTTGATGGAAAAATATTTTTTTTTGATTAACCTTTTTCCAATAATTTTTGTTTCGCATTATGTTATTATGTTTCAAGTGTGAGTGAGTCTCTAGCGCTAAATATGAGTAAATAGACGGGTCACAATATAACAATAAGAGAGATAAAAGAATAATATTTGCAGCAAAGTGAATGGTGTTCACAAAACACGTTAGAAACAGATAAAAAGGTGGAGTAACTTCGCGCAAACTAAAATATAAATGAGGATTGGTAAAAGTGCAATACTGGCTAGGTCCCCCAAGGGGCGCTAGTCATAAGTATAGGAAGGAATTCAAATGTCCGTGTAGACGAAAGAAAGTGCAAAAATGCAAGAAAAGTGCACGTGAAAGAAAGTGCAAAATATGCAAGGAAAGTGCACATAAATGAAATCGTGAAATTAGTTCATAAAAGTGACTGGATAATAAAGTATCTCAAATCAATATGAACCCTCAGTACATAAATAAGTGCTAAAAAATGATGGCAAACAATTGAATGGTAAAATAGAATAAGTGCTATGGCTGGATAAGTGATATCTCAAAAAATAGCAATAAACATCAATACGTAGGTGCTAAAATAAAGTGAATCGAGATGTGAAAATATATCAAAAATATACAACAGTAAAAATACTATGGTATATAATGATGAGGTGGATGGCATCAATAAAGTAAACAAAGAGATCAAATAATTCCTGCACTAGGTGATCAAGGGATATCAATATATCCTGCAATAGATGATAGAAAATGCTGTATGTAAACAGATGAGATGTAAATAAATAAATAAATAAATGAATAAATAACACAGTGTCCAGGTCAAAATAGATCAAAGGGAACCAAAATATATAAAATGGTCCCGATAAAGTAGTGGTTTCAAGTCAACCAATCCACTATGTGAAGTGGAAGAGGAACCAAATGTCTTTTTTGTAGAGACGAAATAATCCTATGTATATGACATCATTTCTCTATACTGCTACTGTGTTCACGTTGTGATTCATTTATTTGTTGTGGGGTTAATCCTTATCTGGTCTCCCAGAACTCTCACCTTAGGGGAAATCAAAAAGAGCCTCTCGGGGATATCCAAATAAGCCCCTGCAGATGGTATTCAGAATTGCCTGAAGTGGGGTCCAACCTTATCCTTCTCCTTACATACCCTCAGAGGTCCGGACCTAAAAGTGCTAAGTGTCACCCCAGCAGTAGCCAGGATGGGGGAAAGATAAGAGAAAAAAGGGGGGCCTCCACTAGTGTAGTAAGTTGTATAAAAGCAATGGCAATTTATTAAATGGGTGCAATAAACTCGTACATTAAAAGACACGTCACGTGTCTTCATCTGGGGAGAGATGAAGACACGTGACACGTCCCCAGATGAAGACACGTGACCGTGTCATAACGCGTAGGGAGTGGCCGTAGGCAAATCAACACAGAGGAGGACGCGAGTAGGCGCTGCGGACGCCGGGCTGATAAGTTTTATATTTTAACCCACTGCTCACTACTTACTCTTTTAATGTACAAGTTTATTGCACCCATTTAATAAATTGCCATTGCTTTTATACAACTTACTACACTAGTGGAGGCCCCCCTTTTTTCTCTTATCTTTTCCCCATCCTGGCTACTGCTGAGGTGACACTTAGCACTTTTAGGTCCGGACCTCTGAGGGTATGTAAGGAGAAGGATAAGGTTGGACCCCGCTTCAGGCAATTCTGAATACCATCTGCAGGGGCTTATTTGGATATCCCCGAGAGGCTCTTTTTGATTTCCCCTAAGGTGAGAGTTCTGGGAGACCAGATAAGGATTAACCCCACAACAAATAAATGAATCACAACGTGAACACAGTAGCAGTATAGAGAAATGATGTCATATACATAGGATTATTTCGTCTCTACAAAAAAGACATTTGGTTCCTCTTCTACTTCACATGGTGGATTGGTTGACTTGAAACCACTACTTTATCGGGACCATTTTATATATTTTGGTTCCCTTTGATCTATTTTGACCTGGACACTGTGTTATTCATTTATTTATTTATTTATTTACATCTCATCTGTTTACATACAGCATTTTTCTATCATCTATTGCAGGATATATTGATATCCCTTGATCACCTAGTGCAGGAATTATTTGATCTCTTTGTTTACTTTATTGATGCCATCCACCTCATCATTATATACCATAGTATTTTTACTGTTGGATATTTTTGATATATTTTCACATCTCGATTCACTTTATTTTAGCACCCACTTATTGATGTTTATTGCTATTTTTTGAGATATCACTTATCCAGCCATAGCACTTATTCTATTTTACCATTCAATTGTTTACCATCATTTTTTAGCACTTATTTATGTACTGAGGGTTCATATTGATTTGAGATACTTTATTATCCAGTCACTTTTATGAACTAATTTCACGATTTCATTTATGTGCACTTTCCTTGCATATTTTGCACTTTCTTTCACGTGCATTTTTCTTGCATTTTTGCACTTTCTTTCGTCTACGCGGACATTTGAATTCCTTCCTATCCTTATGACTAGCACCCCTTGGGGGACCTAGCCAGTATTGCACTTTTACCAATCCTCATTTATATTTTAGTTTGCGCGAAGTTACTCCACCTTTTTATATGTTATTATGTTTGTTTAATCACATGGTGGTAATTTTTGTGTTTCTTTACAATACTTCACTTTATTGATTCACATGAGACAGCGCATATCGTTTATATTTTTAGCACCGTATCTTTACCTCCTCGTATTCAAGAAGTAGTACAAGTGCAGCAGTCTTACCTATATAAACCAAGGTTTTGCTATACAATTTTTCATAATAGATATAGAGATTGCTCTTTACACCTTCTGGTGCATGGGAGGCCCTCACAGACTGTATAGCTCTCTTAAGAACAGCTTCTAAAAAAAACAAATTAGTAAAATATTAAAGCAGGGGCATGAGGAGTCAAAAACAAAATGATTATGATTGTAATCCATGATGGAAAAGGGAGGAAGAAGAAATAATGATCATATAACCCCAATTTAGTATTGGGATGGTATATTAGGATGTAGACATGTGCAATTCGTTTAGTTACAAATTAGTTTTCCGTTCAAATTCGTTATATTCGTTCATTCGTTATCGTACGAATGAACAAATGGTTTACTAAACATTTTAAGGAATAACGAACTATCGAAACGAACGAATATGAAAAACAACGAAAATACGAAATAATTAAATTAGAAACAACGAAACTACGAAAGAATGAAAATCCGAAAAACGAAAACAGAAACAACGAAAATACCGAACAAAGATTCAAAAATAACGAAAATCAAAATGAACGAAAAAATTCATACATTCGTAACTTTTTTTTTTGTTTGTTGATTCGTAATTTTCCGTGTCTCTTACAATGGCGCTGCTTAACGTGCTTCGAATGGATTCGTAAATTCGTTACTTTTTTTTGTTAGTTGATAAACGTGGTTGGGTCGGAGGCACTGTTTTGGTGGATTTTTGAGTTAAGTTCTGACTTGTGAGAGAGAAATTCTTTGTTTCTTAAACATGTAATAGCATACACATTACATAAAATTATGAATTATGCTCCGATTACGAATCTACGAAAACAATGTTACGAAAGTACAAATAAATCAATCTTACGAAAGTATGAATGTAACAAAATCTATGAAAATACGAATGCGTCCGAATACAAAATATAACGAAAATACGAATTTCGAATAAACGAAAATTAGAACGGAAAAACTAATCAACGAAAAAATAACTCTTACGAAAATACGAACGAGTCCGAATACGAACACCGAAGACTTACGAAAATACGAATGAGTCCAAATACGAACACCGACGACTTACGAAATTACGGATCTTTACGAATCAACGGAAATGAACAGAAACGAAATGAAACTAAACAAATGTTTCTATTGTGCACATGTCTATTAGGATGAGTTATAGGCCTAAGTTATTCAAAAATAGAGGGTTTAGATTATCACAAAATCACCCTCCTATCGCCGAGTTTAGAAATTTTAGATTTAGTACCAATCTGAAGGCTCCTGATGACTTTGTGACCAAAAACAAAGGGGGATATATGCCTTCACCCCATTCATGTCTTTGCACCGGCAGGATATCTCAAACCATCAATATGTCATTTATATACTGTAGGTTCACTAACACTACAACTTCATTGAACACATTGGTATACACGTTTTCACAAATGGTGCTTGAGGAAGCCTCTTGCCAAGCTATGGATTATATCCAAAATCCAGGCATCTTCTACTTCATCCGCCCATGTCTCCTTGAAAAGAGCAAGCCTTGCTCCTACCTGAGGGGACTGGGTGGAGACACCTTCAGAAAGACTGGGTGGAGACACCTTCAGAAAGTTTTGTTGGAGGACTTAGCCAGTTGATGAGACTTGGCCTTGCCACCCTTGGGAAAGTATAGGCTGGTATTTTTTCACTGTGAAATAAAATGATGACTCGGTCTGTATGAACTAGCTACCTTGAAACCCTCCGTGGATCTTCTCAATGGATAAAAGGGCTGGTGTTGACTTTTTTATTTCTCGAGGAATAAGGCCTGATTTTCCCCCTGCCAACCACTGAATAGTTTCCAAGGTCTTGCCAAAAAGAAGCTTTCGATCGAATGGCACTGAGCAAAGACTGTGTTTAGGGCCATTATCTGCAGCCTGATGTTTCAACCATAAGGCCCTTTGAGCTGTAACAGAGTGGACCATTAGTCTTGCTGTCACTCTGACCTGATCCATTGATCCGCTAGTAAATCCACTGCCATCTTTACGTATTATAAGGGTGATGAATCTCTTTCTTCCAAATCATAAGACCCCAAATCCAACACCCAAACTCTAGAGATGCCAAAATTGAAGATAAGGTTATGGAAAGCCAGCAGGCGGCTCCCACCACCGTATATTTTCTCTCTAAGCACATTTAAATCTTCCTATTCCTTGGATCTCTGAAAAATACAGAATCTTTCAGCAGAAGGGTAATGTGGCAAGTGAATCTCTGTAAGGAGGTGTCTACCTTCGGGATGGTGTCCCATAACTTAACAGCCTTTGCACTGAATGGGTATAACTTTAACCATCTGTCATATATGTTCAACTTCCTATCAGGATTTGCCCACTCTTCTTCAATAATTTCTTGAATCTCAAGAGAGGAAAAGACAGAATGCACTTCTTAAAGCAGTACTTGTGTTGTTTTTTGGGCAGCAATGCATCTTTTTCAGAGCCTCTTTAACTGCTTACACCAGGGCAGGAACTAGTGAGAAGTCAAACGCAGAATAACGAGAATCCCTCTCATCTGGTGGGGAAAATATTGCGGTTGCCACCGGCTCCGGATCAACTGAGGAAGATAGGGCAACATACTTCCTGCAAGATGCTTTCCTTGAGGCACACTTTATACCAGAGGTGTCCAACCAGTGGACACTCCGTGGACCATAGGCTGTGGTCTTGCACCCATCTGCAAAAAAATTAAAACAGTAGGATGCTCTCTTTTCACCACATGCCTACTGATCACATTTACCCCCTTACTGCGCAGGCACTTTGAATGACAATTGCGCGGTCATGCAACACTGTACCCATATGACATTTTTATTATTTTTTTTATACAGATGGAGCTTTCCCTTGGGTATTTAATCACAACTTGCTTTTGAATTTTTTGCTAAAAAAATAAAAAAAGTCAGGAAATTTTGAAAAAAAATTACTTTTTCTTTGTTTCTGTTATAAAATTTAGCAAATAAGCAATTTTTGTCCTTCACCAAAGTGCTCTGATGAGGCTGCACTGATGGGCACCGACAGGCTGAACTGATGGGCACTGATAGGCTACACTGATGGGCACTGATGATTCTGCAATGTTGGGCACTGATGGGCACTGATGAGGCTGCACTGATGAGACAGAACTGATGAGGCTGCACTGATGGTCACTTATAGGATGTACTGATGGGCACTTATAAGCTGCATTGATGGGCACTAATAAGCTGCACTGATGGCCACTGATGAGACGGGCACTGATGGGCACTGATATGATACACTGATATGCTGCACTGATGGGCACTGATCTGCTGCAGCGATGGGCCATGATTTGCTGCACTGATAGACACTGATTGGTACTAATGGGGCTGCACTGATAATAAGTTTTCTGATTATTAGTGTAAATGTCCCCTGTCACAGGAAAGCCAGTTATCAGCTTTTCTTTCCTCAGACACTAACAGCGATGATGAAAGAAAATACTGATAACTGACATACAGTAACAGCCAAGAGGGTGCGCATGAGCGGCGTGACCAGGGTGTCATATGACATCCACCTGGAAGGAGGTTCCGGTTAAAAAATGGCCAAAAAATGTATAATAAAAATGACCATAAAAAATATCCAAAAGCAGGACTAAACTTTTCCATTCTAAATAATTATATAGGAATGATAAGGCATCCTATATAAAACAAAAAGGAGCAGGCAACAAGACATAACATTACTTCCAGTAGGAGAACAAGTGCTAGAAAAACATGTTCAAAGCACTTACCGAGACAGAACAGCAGGGAAGGGTAAGCTGGATCTGACAACATAGAAACATATGTCTAAGTATAGATCTATGTTTTTCTCAAGCATTTTTGAAGCCATTTACTGTTGACTGGCTCAATACCCCTGCTGGAAGTTTATTCCAAGCATCAACTGCCCGTTCAGTAAAATAATACTTTCTAAGATTATTTTTTACTATATATATTAAACTTTCCTCCAGTTAGTTTGAGGTCATGTCCCTGTGTTCTTGATTTTGATTGCATATTGAAAAAACTGCCCTCCTGAACCTTATTCCCTTGATGTATTTAAAGGTTTCAATCGTGTCTCCACTTTATCTTCTTTCCTCCAGACTGTACATATTAAGTTCCTGAAGTTGCTCTCAATATGTTTTATCCCCCAGACTAGGGATGAGCCGAACACCCTCTGGTTCGGTTCACACCAGAACCTGCGAACGGACCTAAAATTTGTGCGAACTTTAGAGCCCCATTAAAGTCTATGGGACTCGAACGTTCAAAATCAAAAGTGCTAATTTTAAAGGCTAATACGCAGGTTGTTGTCCTAAAAAGGGTTTGGGGACCCGGGTCCTGCCCCAGGGGACATGTATCAATGCAAACTGATTTAGCACTTTGCATTGATTTAATAATGCAGTGATTTAATAATGCTTAAAGTGAAACAATAAAAGTGTAATATTCCTTTAAATTTCTTACCTAGGGGGTGTGTATAGTATGCCTGTAAAGGGGCGCATGTTTCCCGTGCTTAGAGCTGTCCCTGCACAAAGTGTCATTTCCGAAGGAAAAAAAGTCATTTAAAAGCACTCGCGGCTATAATGAATTGTCGGCTCCCGGTAATACAGAGAACAGTCATTGAAAGTAATTGATAAAAAAAATGCTTGGGGGTCCCCCCAAATTCAATTACCAGGCCCTTCAGGTCTGGTATGGATATTAAGGGAAACCCTGCGTCAAATAAAAAAAATGACGTGGGGTTCCCCCCAAATATCCATATCAGACTCTTCATTTTTTTTTAAAATGGCGTGGAGTTCCCCCGAAAAATCCATACCAGACCCTTTATCCGAGCATGCAACCTGGCAGGCCGCAGGAAAAGAGGGGGGGACGAGAGAGCGTCCCCCCTCCTGAACCATACCAGGCCACATGCCCTCAACATTGGGAGGGTGCTTTGGGGGTAGCCCCCCAAAGAACCTTGTCCCCAAGTTGATGGGGACAAGGGCCTCATCCTCACAACCCTTGCCCGGTGGTTGTGGGGGTCTGCTGGTGGGGGGCTTATTGGAATCTGGACCCCCAGATCTCCCCCCCTGTTTGACAAATGGTAGGGGTACAATGTACCCGTTACCATTTCAAAGAATGTGTAAACAATTGTAAAAAAATACACAGACACGCAACCTGGCAGGCCGCAGGAAAAGAGGGGGGATGAGAGAGCGCCCCCCAAACAATACCAGGCCACATGCCCTTAACATGGGGAGGGTGCTTTGGGGTAGCCCCCCAAAGCACCCTGTCCCCATGTTGATGGGGACAAGGGCCTCATCCCACAACCCTTGCCTGGTGGTTGTGGGGGTCTGCGGGCAGGGGGCTTATCGGAATCTGGAAGCCCCCTTTAACAAGGGGACCCCCAGATCCCCCCCCCCGTTTGACATGGTAACGGGTACATTCTACCCCTTCCATTTGTCAAAGAATGTGTAAACAATTGTAAAAAATACACAGACACGCAACCTGGCAGGCCGCAGGAAAAGAGGGGGGATGAGAGAGCACCCCCCGAACAATACCAGGCCACATGCCCTCAACATGGGGAGGGTGCTTTGGGGTAGCCCCCCAAAGCACCTTGTCCCCATGTTGATGGGGACAAGGGCCTCATCCCCACAACCCTTGCCTGGTGGTTGTGGGGGTCTGGGGGCAGGGGGCTTATCGGAATCTGGAAGCCCCCTTTAACAAGGGGACCCCCAGATCCCCCCCCCTGTTTGAAATGGTAACGGGTACATTGTACCCCTACCATTTCACAAAGAAAGTGTAAACAATTGTAAAAAAACACACAGACACCGTTGGGATAAACCCTTTATTAAAAATAAAAAAAATAAAAAAGATTCCAGCGGTGGTAATCCACTCTTGGTATCCTGCAATGGGTGATCATCTCTCTAGGGTCCAGCGATGGATGATCTCTCCCGATGATGTCCAGTGCAGCGCATCCTGTCTCCACCAGAGACACTGTGGGAATCCTGGCAGCCTGGTCTCTTAGCTGAGGAGGATGGGGCCACCCGCCACGTGACCTTGTCCCCCTCTGACGCAAGGGGAAACTCTGGCTTCCCCAGTGACAGGCGGGTGACCCCGCCCCCCTCTGATGTAACGGAAACCTGTGAAACCTAGCTTTTTCCTCTGTATTGCTGGTCAACACTGTACCCCCAAGGTACTCTCTCAAGGGATTATTTTTCCCTAGGTGCATTTTTTTACATTTAGAAACATTATTCTACAGTTTCCACTGCTTCGAATAATCTTCCAGCAATGCCAAATTATGTTCCATGTTACAGACACCTTCAGGGATATCATCCCTCTTACACACTTTTTTATTATCAGCAAAAACAACAACAATCCTTTAGTCATATCACTTATATATATATTAAATAGAACAGGACCTAGTACAGAGCTTTTTGGTACACCACTAGTGACTGGTCTCTGTTCCGAGTGAACCCCAATTACAACTACACTCTGGTATAAATCCTTTAGCCAAATGTATATCCATTGTACCACTCAAGGGTTTAAGTTCTAGTTTGTACAACTTTTGTTTTAGATCATTATGTGGCACAGTATCAAATGCCTTGTATAAATCAAGGTGTGCTACATCCACAGCACCACCCCAGTCCAAAACATTGGTAATATAGTCAAAAAATGTAATCAGATCAGTCTGAAATGATCTGCCCTCAGTAAAGTCATGGTGCTTTGGATCCAGAAAGTATTTTTTTCAGGAGTGATTCCATTAACTTGACAACAAACACTATTAAACTTACTGGCCTGTAATTGCCAGCTTCTATCTTGCTGTCCTTTTTGTGGATAGGTACAATATTAGCTGTCCGCCAGTCGTGGCGAACGCCTCCTGTTAGAAGTGATTGATTAACCACTTGCCGACCAGCTGCTGTCATACTGCGGCAGGTTGGCACGATCCTGCGAACCATCATAGCTGTTAGTGGCCCCCTTTAAGTGAGATAGCAGGCACGCACGCCTGCTGAATAGCGGGGGTGCCTATGCTTGCGACCGGCAGTTGTCAAGACCGCCGACCACGAGCAATCGCGGACACGAGAGGCAGAAAAGGGACACACACATCCCAGTTTTGTGAGGAGAGGAAAGAGAGATCATGAGTCCCTATGAGCTGAGAACCATGATCTCTCATCTCCTATAGTCACTCCCATCCCCCACAGTTAAAACACACACTAAGAGCTATGACGGTTCGCAGGATCGCGCCGACCTGCCGCAGTATAATGACAGCAGCTGGTCGGAAAGTGGTTAATCAATCACTTCTAACACACACATAGGGAACACAATTAACCCCTTGATCGCCCCGTAGTGTTAATCCCTTCCCTGCCAGTGACATTTACCCAGTAATCAGTGCATTTTTATAGCACTAATCGCTTTATAAATGCCAATGGTCCCAAAAATGTGTCATAGGTGTTGGATAGGTCTGCCATAATGTTGCAGTCCTTATAAAAATTGCAGATCGCCACCATTACTAGTAAAAAAAAAATAATAAAAATGCCATAAATCTATGCCCTAGTTTGTAGACGCAATAACTTTTGTGCAAACCAATCAATTTACGCTTTTTGCGATTTTTATTACCAGTAATATGTAGAATACATATCGGCCTAAACTGAGGAAAAATTTTGCTTTTTTAAAAAAAAAATGTGTCTATTTATTACAGCAAAAAGTACAAAATATTGTGTTTTTTTCTAAATTGTCGCTCTTTTTTTGTTTATAGTGCAAAAAAAAAAATGCAGAGATAAACAAATGCCACCAAAAGAAAGCTCTGTTTGTGGAAAAAAAAGGAAGTAAATTTCGTTTGGGTACAGCGGCGCACGACCGCGCAATTGTCAGGTAAAGTGACGTAGTGCCGTATCGCTAAAAATTACCTGGTCATTGAGCAGCCAATTCTTCCGGGGCTGAAGTGGTTAAAAAGATTGGTTAATGGTCCAATAACTATACCATGGAGTTTTCTTAGAACTCTGGGATGAATACTGTAAGGGCCCAATGCTTTATTAACCACTTCAATACCTGTCACTTTTAACCCCTTCCTGCCCAGGCCAATTTTCAGGTTTTAGTGCTGTCACACTTTTGCCCCGTACACACGATCGGATTATCCGGCGGATTTGTCCGCTGGACTAGAGTCCGCCAGATAATCCGACTGTGTGTGGGCTCCGGCTAACTTTTTCTTCCCAAAAGTGTGGGCTCCAGCGGCAACGAAGGAGAAAGCCGGGCTCCTCCGCTAGTATAAGAGCTAGCAGAAGATAGCGGAGGAGTGCAGCGAGAAGACCCCCCAAGATGGAAGAAGACCCCCGGAGCTGTGTAATAAAGTATTTTAAAAACTTGTGTTGTGTTTTTTATTTACACTTTTTTCACCAGGTGAATGAGCAGGGGTACATCGTACCCCATACTCATTCACATAGGGTGGGGGGCCGGATTCCTAATAAGCCCCTGCCTGCAGACCCCAACAACCAACGGCCAGGGTTGTCGGGAAGAGGCCCTTGTCCTCATCAACATGGGGACATGGTGCTTTGGGGTTGGGTGGGGCGCAGGGCCCCCCTTCCCCAAAGCACCCCCCATGTTAAGGGCACGCAGCCTGGTACGGCTCAGGAGGGGGGGGCTCACTCATCCCCCCCCCTTTCCTGACCGGCCGGGCTGCGTGCTCAGATAAGGGTTTGATATGGATCTGGGGGGACCCCCACGCTGTTTTTTGGACGTAGGGATTCCCCTTTAAATCCATACCAGGTGACGGGGCTAGTGAGGTGTCAATCTCGCCGATCGAGTCGCGGCATTGACTTCCTTCACTAGTCCCATCTACCTGGAGTCACGTTCTAAATGAACGGACTTTACTCTGTGTAAAAGTCCGGCGTGTGTGGGCAAGTCTGCACGTTCGGAAAGTCCGCCGGACCTCCGATGGAAAGTCCACCAGATAGTCCGGACAAAAAGTCCGATCGTGTGTACGTGGCATGAGAATGACTACTGTGGGGTCATGCAACACTGTGCCCTTAAGAAACTTTTTGCATTTTTTTCACACATATAGAGTTTTTTTTGGTGGTATTTAATCACCAGTGGATTTTTATATTTTGTTAAATAATACAAAAAAATGTTTTTCTTTGTTTCTGTTATAAACTTTAAATTATCTTTCTTTATAAGTTTAGGTTGAAATAAATGTATTCTGATACATTTCTGGTGAAAATAACTAAATCGGTGGAAATTATAGAGTATACATACTATGATATATATATATATATATATATATATATATATATGAAAATTGATCAATCCTGATGTACTGACGCTCTATCTAATTTCTTGAGGCCTGAAAATGCTAGGACAGTACAAATACCCCCAAATGACCCCTTTTTGGAAAAGTGGACAGTCCAAGGTATTCAGTAAGAGCAATGACGAGTTTTTTGAAGTTGTAATTTTTTGTCACAATTATTTGGAAAATAAATAAATTAAAAAATAAATAAATAGCCTTTTCAATTTTTTTTTAAATACTATCACCAGTGCAGTACAGCATTATCATATGACTGGTGTGGTGGTGATCAAGGATACTGACTAGTGATCGTATGTATTTTTTTTTCTAAAACACTGTGACCAGAGCAATACAGTGTTACCATAGTAACAGTGTAGTATATCAAGGGTGCTCTGAACTTTAAGGACAAGCAAAAAGAAATGTCTAGATTTGGCCAGAAAGTCTGTAATAAAAGGTCTTCCACACTTAGGGCTGCACTTATAGAGAGAAACAATCTCTAGATAGGAAAAAAAAAGACAAGAAAAAGGCGCCTCTACGTGTAGCATTTAAAATTGTTTAATTCCCCCAAAAAGGGTTAAAAATACTTACAAGATGTGCAGAGTAGTAAAGCATAACGTCAATGTAGGTGGTCCGGCATGGAGGAGGTTTCTGGCGTATACAGGCTCCTGAGGTTATGTGTATCCGACAGCAGAGGAACAGCAGGGAACTCTAGGGGAACTGACAGGCCAGTCCACAGCCACAATATCCGTCACGGGAAGCGCAAAACCCGGAAGTGACGTCAGTGGTGGGGGACAGCAACCAGCGTGGACTGCAAATAGGAAACAGTCATTAAAAGGGAAAAAGTTTTTTTAGAGGAACCTGGTCCCCAAACCAACGTCCTCTAAGAGGGAGGGAGCTGTCGGACTATCACGGTACAGTACACTGTATTAACATAATTCATAGATCACTATGTATAAAATACAAGGTTTTTTATTTATACAAAAGGAACTTTTCAGTCATAAAAACAAATGCATATAAAGAGTATTTCGACTAGTTTCGCTATAGAGATAGCTTCATCAGGAAATACAATGTTTACATCTGCAAAAAAGAATTTGAAATTGGTAACTGTGCATAATAAGTTCACTTAGCTGCATCAATATTCAGCAGCAATATTTCAATCTTGGTATGGGGAGCAAAAATACAAAATAGAGAACAGTCTCTTACCCCAACTGGATGCACTAGGGAAGCACGGATGTGTCCGACAGAGCCTTCCGTGGCGACTGGGGAGGGGCCGAATAGGGCCAGCAGGTCAATTCTAAAGTGTATAGAAGTGGTAGTGGTGTTATATCAATCATGATGATGTGATTTAAATAGAAACACCTTGCCCAAAAGTGTTCTAAGGTATCGACATGAACATCCATATAGTCACCAGGGAGTGTACAGGTAAGAAAAAGTGAAATTCAGTAGACTGTTGGCAAATAATAATAAATCCCCAACAGTGACCTGAGAATGGTGAACAAAAAAAATTTGAAATTGGTAACTGTGCATAATAAGTTCACTTAGCTGCATCAACAGTAGGGCCAGCAGGTCCTGAGAATGGTGAACTAGAATATGCCGAGAATTTCTATGAGTATCTCAGCTTACACGATACAGTGGTGTTGGGAATGAAAGAACAGAGGTATAAAAACCCCTGATAATAAAAATGAAACGTGGGGTGAAATAGTGCCCAGCATGGGAAAAATTTTCCACGCTGGTTGCTGCCCCCCACCATTGACGTTACTTCCGGGTTTGCACTTCCAGTGACGGAGATTGTGGCTGTGGACCGGCCTGTCAGTTCCCCTGGAGTTCCCTGCTGTTCCTCTGCTGTCGGATACACATAACCTCAGGAGCCTGTATACGCCAGAAACCTCCTCCATGCCGGACCACCTACATTGACATTTTGCTTTATTACTCTGCACATCTTGTAAGTGTTTTTAACCCTTTTTGGGGAAATTAAACAATTTTAAATGCTACACTTAGAGGCGCCTTTTTCTTGTCCATAGTAACAGTGTACTACTCTGGTGAAGTAATAGGGATTTTTTTACACATTATGATTGCTTATACCAATGAATTTCATTGGTATAAGCAACCATTTTTATTTAAGGAAACTGGCTCATTCAGTGTCTTTTGTTGTGAATAGCTATAATTGTCCAAAGCTAATCACATGGTACATTTTGGGCTGTGATTGCCCCTGTGTGTACCATGTGATCACTGTGACCAATCACAGCTAGCAACAAATTGTATACAGTGGATGACATAAAAAGGGAGCCATCCATTGTTTACAATTGTCATGTGATCTGCTGTGATTGGTCACAGTGATCACATGATACTGGCTGTGGGCCGGTACAGTGACACAGTCATATAACATCCTCCCAGAACAAAAGTGCTCCCGCCTGTCCATCGCTGTAATATAGGCCAGGCGGGAAGGTGTTAAAGAAGTCCAGCCTGAGCTTTCTAGGCTGGGCTTCTCCTAAGGGTCACAGGAGCGCCATTCGTTTTGCCTCTCAGTCTCAGCCTCTCAGCAAGCTGCTGAGACAGTCGCTCACCGCTCCTCCACAGCTCAGCGCTCCAATGAGCATGGAGGAGCAGAGCAGGAGAGATATTGACTGATAGTCAGCAGCTCTCCACTTAGGGAGGTGAGAGAACCGAGCCATCTGCGATGTTGGGTGGCTCGGTTCTCAGTAAAGAGGCGGCAGGGGACAGATGCAGCATCGGTCTGATGCTGTATCCACCTAGGTAAGTATGAATATGCAAAAAAAAAAAAAAAAAAAAACATACTTCTCTTTTAAGCTTTAATCAAGCCAGTTCCTCTGCTACCTTTGTCTCCAGAAGTCCTAAAAATTAACCATCATTATATTGTATTTTTTTCCTTCTATAACTAATATATCTAAAAATCTCCTTCCTTAACAATTTAAGGTCCACTCTATAGCAGTTTTACTGTTACAGGGCAGCACCCCTGTGCAAGATCACATACTGTATATATTCGTGATTTAGCTCTTCCGGGGAGGGTGCGCACGTGCGCACCGTCAGCGGCTTGTGATCACAGCAGGAACCAAGCGGTGGGTACCGCAGTCTTGATGTCCCATGGCACCTGCCGATCATCAAGTAGAGAGACAGAACAATGGTCTGCCTTTGTAAATAAGACAGTCAAAGGTCACTTTTCTGATAGGAGGAAAGAGATGAAATTTGTGTCCCTGAAAAGCAGGAAATTCATTTAATCTTTTAACACAGTGTAGTAAAACAATGGTTAGGCACATAGTTAACCCTTTGAATGCCACCAATGTTAACTCCTTCCCAGCCAGTGTCATTAGTACAGTGATAGTGCATATTTTTAAGTAGTGATCACTGTATTGTGTCACTGGTTCCCAAAAAGTGTCAGTTTTTGTCTGAATGTCCACCGCAATATCATAGTCTCGCTATAAGTCACTGATCAATGCCATAACTAGTAAATAAATAAATAAAAAGTAAAAAAATATCCTATAGTGTGTAGACGCTATAACTTTTGTGCAAACCAATCAATATACACTTATTGATTTTTTTTTACCACAAGTATGTAGTAGAATACATATTGACCTAAATTTATGAAGAAATTTGACATTTTCAATTTTATTGGATAGGTTTTATAGCAAAAAATAAAAAACATATATATTTATTTTCAAAATTGTTGTTATATATTTTTGTTTATGGCGGAAATAAAACACACAAATACACAAAACACACAAATACCACCAAAAGAAAGTTCTATTTGTGGGAAATTTCATTTAAAGTAACAAAGTAATATATTGCAAAAAGCGGCCTGCTCATAAAGGGGGGTAAATCTTCCGAAGGTCAGGTGGTTAATAGGTTTAGCAATTTCCTCCTCTTTATGTGCTTTGGCAGCACTGATAATGTGTTTGGCTAATTGGTCTATTTTTATACTCTTCTCTGTCAGATACATCTCCTGTTTCCTTAACCTCTTCAGTCTGCGCTATAGCATATAGCGTGGACCTACTTTGCCGCGAAGGCGTCAATAGACGTCCTCCAATGCTTGAGTGGCCTGCTCGTCCCCTGCAGGGCACGCGCGGCACGCTCTGTGATCAGCAAGTCTATGAGACTCGGTCGATCCCGACCCCTTACCATGTGATCAGCTGCCAATGACAGCTGATCATGTGATTTAAACAGAGCCAGTAATCGGCTATTTTTTCTCTTCACACTGGTAGCGTGAGGAGAAAAAAATAAGCCGATCACCGGCAGCTGTGAGAGGGACACCAGTCCTGATTGTGGAGAGCCTCTGCAGAGGCTTCTGTGCCCACCTGTGCCACCTGCTAGTGCCACCTACCAGTGCACAACCAGTGCACAACAGTGCTGCCTGCCAGTACCCACCAGTGCCACCTACCAGTGCCCACAGTACCACCCATCAGTGCCCACAGTGTCACCTATCGGTGCCCACAGTGCCACCTATAAATGTCACCAATCAGTGCCTCATCACCAGTGCTGCCTATCAATGCCACCTACCAGTGCCCATCAGTGCCACCTACCAGTGTCCATCAGTGTCCATCAGTGCCACCTATCAGTGCCCATCAGTGACATCTATCAGTGTCCATCAGTGACACCCATCAGTGACACACATTAGTGACATTCATCAGTGCCACCCATCAGTGCCACCTATCAGGGCTCATCAGTGCCATCTTATCAGTGCCTTTCAGTGTCTCCTTATCTGTGCCTATCAGTGCAGCCCAATAGGGCCCATCAGTGCAGCCCATCAGTGCCCATCAGTGCAGCCTTTTTCAGTGCAGGAGAAAAAATACCTGTTTGCAAAATTTTATAACAAACTATGAAACATGATTTTTTTTTTTTTTAATTTCTGTCTTTTTTTGTTTATTTAGCAAAAAATAAAACCCCAAGTGGTGATTAAATACAACCAAAAGAAAGCTCCATTTGTGTGAAAAAAACTATACAAATTTAATTTGAGTACAGTGTTGCATAACCGCGCAATTGTCATTCAATGTGTGACAGCGCTGAAAGCTAAAAATTGGTCTGGGCAGGAGGGGGGTTTAAGTGCCCAGTAAGCAAGTGGTTAAATCTTCTATATGCTCATTTTAATTTAATTTACTATTTTTACATCTTTTGTAAAACATATTGTTTTTTTTTTCCGTTTATTCTTACTAACTTGCCTGACATATAATCTAGTTGCCTCCAGGATGGTAGACTTTAACAGTGCCCACTGATTACTTACTGCTGTTGTTTTACTCCTACCTTCCAATGAATTTTTTAGAAATGTCTCCATTTCAGCAAAATTTGTCCTTTTGTAATCTAAAACTTTGTTTTTTGTATATGATTTTTCAGTTCTTGTTTTAATATCAAACCAAAGAAATTTTCTCCCACCTCAACATCAAATAGTCGATCCTTATTTGTCAGTACCATGTAGGTCTAGAATATGATCCCCTTGGGTTGGGCTTTTTACTGTTTTAGAGAAACACCATTCAGTGCTTCCATTTAGGGATGAGCCCAATGTTTGAGTCAAACGTAAGTTCGACTCGCACACCGGGTGTTCGCCCGTTTGGCGAATACCGAACATTATGGGGCGTTCGCGGGAAATTTGAGCGCCGTTGAATGCCCCATAACGCACTGCAAGATCGCAGTGCATTGATGTCTGATGATTGACCAAAGAATTTGCACCTGACTTGCATGCTTTGGCCAATCACAGCTCACTCTGCTGTGAGAGCCATGATTGGCCAAAGGGAGGGTCTATGCCCCACACTATGGTGTACGTTTAATAAACTGTGATAAGCCGAGATCATGATGATCACCGCTTATCTCAGAGCATTGCCAGTTTTAAGGCTGCTTACATGGCAGCCATATATAGTGTTATGAATGAGAGAAGTTAGTTAGTTTGGTATAAATATACACTATCTCACAAACGTGAGTACACCCCTCACTTTTGTAAATATTTTATTATATCTTTTCATGTGACAACACTGAAGAAACAACACCCGGGATCACCCGGTGATGTCCCCAGGTGACCCCGCCCCTTTGTTATTTAATAACTGTCAGCCAGTGGAGTTGGAAGACGATGGAGGTCTGTTGTGGGCTATTTTATTTTTCTTTGAGTCTGTGGTGGTGGTGGGCATCATGATTGATGGTGGATCTACACTGGGGATATTTTTTTTTTTAAATAAAGGACTTGTCAAAAACCGTCTAATGTCTTCTTTTACACTGCACATTTAAGAACCCCACCCGCAGACCCCCACAACCACTGCCCAGGGTTTTGGGGAAGAAACCCTTGTCTCCATCAACATGGGGGCAAGGTGCTTTGAGCCCTTCTTGCCTCAAAGCACCCCCACATATTGAGGGCATGTGGCCTGGTATAGTTCAGGAGGGGGGGGGGGCGCTCGCTCGTCCCCTCCCTTTCCTGATCTGTTAGGCTGCATACTTAGATAAGGGTCTGGTATAAATTTTGGGGGGGGGGACCCCACACCATTTAATAAAAAAATACACTTTATTTCCAAATAGCCAGCAATTGTTTTCGTTGTTGAACCCCACTGATAGCTGATGACTCATCAGTTGTTAAGGATGTGGAAGCCACGCTGTCTGGTTGTTAAGGATGCTGGTGGCTGCCGGTTACTTAAATATTTCATGCCAAGATCACTTCTTATTTCATGCAAAACATTTTTTTTCGGGAATTTACTTTCACTCCTGTTTTATGCTGTATTTACCAATCATTTTTGTGTTAAAGTGGGGTTTGCTCAGAATTTCTTTTAAAAAATCATTAAAATTCCAAAAAAAAAAAAAAAGCATTTGGATTTTTTTTTTTAACTCACCCCTAAATGCCTGTTACTAGGGGGTCCCTCGTAGTCTGCCTTCTTCAGTGCCTGGGCTGGTGACATTACATCCCCTCGGTGCAGCTCTGCCCCCTCCCTCCTGTCAGTCATCTGGGACACGTGACAGGTCCCAGATGACTGCGTGGCCAATCACGGTGCGTGGCGAATGCGCAGTGGGTGCCTGGCTGTGAAGCCATAGCCAGGTGCCCACAGTTGCAATGCCGGCGTCGCCGAGCGGAGGGGGGGATGAGCAGGGATGCGATCCACCACATTGCTGGACCCTGGAACAGGTAAGTGTCTGATTATTAAACATCAGCAGCTGCAGTATTTGTAGCTGAAATATAAAATACTCAAGCGCTGGTATGACCAAATCCTACTTAGGAATCAAAACCAAATTAGAAGCTGCAACCAATAGAGGTGATCTCTCACTTAAAACAGTATGATGAATAAAATGAGTGCGCTAATAGATATAAAGTGCAATCACAGTGCAAATGCGTATACCAATGGTAAATAAATATAAATCAATAAAGTGCTGTTACCAATAAATAAATGCTAAAAAATAATCCAAAATGGTGTGTAAGTTAAATAGGGTGGGTGAAATAAATACTCATAATTATGAAAAGAGAAACAAATGCTGATAAAAATCCAATGCAATGTGTCTATAAAAATGAATAAGCTCCCAATCACAAAAAATAAATAAATGCATCAAACAATTGCCATCTCCACTGCATGTGTAAATAAATACAGACATTTATGAATCAAATCAATTTTATGTGAGGATAGTGCAAACATAAAATACACCAAAAATTTTAACTGGCTACTCCACCAGAACCATATAATATGTGTGTCACCTCCTATGATTCCATTCACATTCACATGTAAAAATAGCAAATAGCTATAAATAGCCAGTCCTTCCTGCTTTGTTCTAACTGCCAATCGATCCAAAAGAGCTAGGGATCACCTTTTCTGTTAATTATGGACCATTTGCCGTCGAATTTCAGGTATTCTTGGTCAAAGAATATGTGGAAAAAGAAAACACACAATAGTGTACGACTATTTTTAACAGGGACACACTAGAAAACAAATCCCAGCTGTGCACTCACAAACTGCCCATAAGATAACAGCGTGTGATCATGGGGAACCGGTCAGGCTCGCTTCTCCTCACAGCCTCACTGTGTAGACAAACTCCTATGGCTGACGTCACTGGCTCCTCCTCCCGACGCGTTGCGTCACAGGTCACGTGACTCATTCATGGGAAATGATCCATGTGACGCTCGTGGGGAGATTTATTGTCGCTCTGAATGAGTGCCATAGTGACAGGAGTCAATTGTAATCATCATTCTGTTTCCGCCAGCCCATCAATGAAAGACAGAGTCCCAACAGATACAATTATATCCATTTCGCTTCGTACACTCATTACAATTGTTACAAGTTCACTGACCTGTTGAATACATTAATATACATCTTTTAAACCTTTAATAGTGATATGTATGACATTTTAAAAATAGATCCTGACTCTGCCCCAATGGCATACACTAACGCCAAACTGTCTGTATTATATAAAATTATTTGATAAAATTGTACAATAAGACATATATTAAATAAAATAAAGTATGCAATAAAACATATAGGCTACTCTGTATATCTCCAGAAGATAATATATATATATATATATATATATATATATATATATACTTCCACCAACAAAGTGACACACGCATATTGAACGCTATATAGTGGGGATAGGTAAACCTGAAAAATTATTATTAGCATCCATTTACCCTTCAGCGCATCCATTTGGTGCATATTGCACCCAGTTAGATATGAGTAAATCCAGAGAGTAACTTAATATTCCATTGCCTCAGCCGGGTTATAGACAAAACTTCTGATATAAAATTATATTAATCAAAACTATTAAAATAATATTTATAAAAATGTTTTTAAAATTATTTTAAAACCAGTAATGATTAACATCCTAGAAACCCCCTTCTAAAAGTAAAATATGAAACAATTAAGATAAAACTCAATGTTTAATCCTAAAGGCGCAAAACTATTTGTTTCATAAATCCACCTAGATTCCATCTTGCTCAATTCTCGTATTTTATGGCTTCCTCTCCAGTTTGTATTTCTTAATCCCCCAAACTTTTAAATCAGTAAGGTTTTTATTATGTACCACCAAAAAATGCAGAGAAACACTATGTTTTAAAAAACCTACTTTGATATTCTGTACATGTTCGCGTAACCTTTTCCATAGGGGTCGCTTTGTTCTTCCTATGTACTGCAGGGAGCAGGAACATTCAAGCATGTATACCGTATTTATCGGCGTAGAACATGCACCTTTTCCCCCTTAAAATCGGGGGAAAGTCGTGGGTGCCCTGTTATACGCCAATCCCCACTGTCTGTGAGCTAAAAAGAGCGAGCTGCGCTGAAAAATAGCAAGCACCGCCGAAAAATACAGAGCACCACAGAAAAAGACAGAGCGTCAACGAAAAAGACCAAGCCGAATGCTCAGCTCCGCTCGCAGTCCCGCCTCCCTGCTGTTTCTGGAGCGAGCACTGCCAAAAAAGACAGAGCCGACTGTACTGTGTACTCGGCTCTGCTCCGCTCGCAGTCCCGCCCAGACTGGGCGGGACTACGAGACTAGCAGAGACGAGTACAGCTGAGTGCACAGGCTCGGTCTATCTCGGCAGCAGGGAATTTAAACGTGGGCAAGGCTGCAAACGGCGCTGGGCAAGTTGCAAACGGCGCTGGGCAAGCTGCAAATGACACTGGGCAAGCTGCGAATGACACTGGGCAAGCTGCAAACGGCGATGAACAAGCTGCAAATGACACTGGGCAAGCTGCAAGCTGCAAATGACACTGGGCAAGGCTGAAAACGGCGCTGGGCAAGCTGCAAAAGACACTGGGCAAGGTGCAAATGACACTGGGTAAGCTGCAAATGACACTGGGAAAGGCTGAAAATGGACACTGATCATTCTACAATGATGGGCAAGGCTGCAGATGGACACTGATAAGGCTGCATTGATGATGGACATTTAAATGTAAGTTTTTTTTCCTTAAACTTCCCTCCTAAAATTTTTTTTCCTTAAAATACCCTCCTAAACTTGGGGTGCGTGTTATACACCGGTGTGTGTTATACGCTGATAAATACGGTACTACTCCCTCTGTGCGACATGAGATAAAATCCTTTATTGCATATTCTTTCTTGGTGGTATTGGATACAAATTTATTGCACTTTTGTCCCTTCTGATTTGTGTTTCGACATGCAAAACATTTCTTACATGGATAGAACCCTTTACCCTGAAACAATGAGAGATCCTGATTTCTTTTGGGAGGATCAGGTAAATTTTTTACTATCAAATCTCTTAATGTGGGGGCCCTTCTATAGATAAAACATGTTTTTTCTGGTAAAATATTAACTAATTGTGTGTCTGCTTTCAAAAGTGACCAGTGCCTTTTTATTATTTGTTCAAGTTTTTTGTGCTGTATGTTGTAATTAAAAACCAATGTGGTACCTTCATTATTCATTCTCTTCTTTTTCTCTTTGTCCACTATCAGAGATTCTCTTGGTATTTCTAGCACCTCTTGTATTTTTTCTTTTACAAACTCTTCACTGTACCCTTTTTCCATGAATTTATTCCCTATTACATCAGCCTGTTCCATGTAGATATCTTTACTGCTGCAGTTTCTCCTGATACGGATCATTTGCCCATCACCCCATCTGAGGAAAGCAACATCCACACAGTCTTAGGATACAATGTCTATTTGGCCTTCACTTTACCAAACTCGAACTTTGTGTCACGTACCTGAAGGGAGACTGAAATTACGAGGTCGGCCTCTCTTGTATCTCCAGCTCAGGTCCTGCTGAGAGTGGAACAGAAGGACCCGAGGGACAGAAGGAACACGAATGCCTGCAGATGTAGACCCGGAAACTTGTAGCAGGAAGTTGCAGCTGGTCCCATGACCATAGTTGCAGACACTCGGATGGCAGTTCAGCAATGGGTATCAAGCAGCATAACAGCAGTGATAAGCAGATGATAAGCAGTGTTTAATGCCCAAGACTTCTCATTAGGATTTCCAGAATCTGGAAGTAAATTATACCCCACGGTCTGAAGTGATGTTAACAGGAATACCATGCAGACATACTACTTTCTTGACAAAAGAAGAGGTTACCTTTTAGGGGCACAAAGTGAGCCATCTTGGATAAACCATCCACAATTACAAAAATTATGGTAAATCCTTCAGACGGGACAATAAAGTCCATAGAGATCATGCTCCATAACTTATCAGGTACAGGAAGAGGGTCTAACAGACCCCAAATCTTAGCTCTAACAGACTGGTTCCGTAGACATGTTGTGCAAGATTTAACATTCCTGCAATTTTGTATCAAATCTGGCCATCAGAAAGAGCAAAGAACTGTTTTTTAAGTTTTATGCACTCCAAAATGCCCTGCTAAGGGGTGATCGTCATGTAGAAAACTGCTGTCCACAACTGCACTGGAACAAAGATCTGTTCGCCATGAAAATAGAGACCCTCTTTTAGCTGAAGGTGACAATCTTGAGAAGGAGGGTGATCCAGGACTGCTGTCTTGATTTGAGAGATGAGATCGGTCTGTAACAAAATAAAGTTTTTAGCAGTTAAAATGGTATCAGGTTCAGGGGACACCTCAGTATCTTGAAACATACGTGAAAGAGCATTAGGCTTCCCGTTCTAAGATCCAGGCCGATAGGTAATATGGAAGCAGAATCTTGCGAAAAAGAGGGCCCTGGTGGGGTCTTAATCTTTTTGCTGCTCTCAAATATTCAAGATTCTTGTGATCAGTGAACACAAGAATAGGGTGTGCTGCTCCTTCAAGCAGATAATGCCATTCCTCCAGGGCTGATTTAATAGCAAGTCACTCTCGATCACCGACATCATAGTTCTTTTCTGGGGTACTTTGTTTCCTGGAGAAAAAAGCGACAAAGTGAAGTAGAGATTTTGTCCTTTGTCGTTGGGACTATATGGCTCCTACAGCAATTTCAGAGGCATCGACCTCGAGAACATAAGGCAAAGCAGGGTATGGATGTTTCAGAATGGGTGCAGATGTAAAAAGACCCTTAAGTCTCTCAAATGCAGTTTGAGCTTCCGAGGTCCATGTGAAGGTTGTGCGTAATCTTGTTAACTGAGTGATAGTGGATATGATACCAGAAAAGTCCTTAATGAATTTCCTGTAAAAATTGGCAAACCCCACAAACCACTGCAGAGATTTTTTATCAGTAGGAGAAGGCCAATCAAGTACTGCAGATACCTTCTATGGATCCATGGCAATCAATTTATGCAGATATAATGAGACCCAAAAACTGGATGGTGAGCTTCTCAAATTCACACTTCTCCATTTTGGCATAGAGATGATGTTCCCTCAGTCTGCTTAATACTTTCTTTACATGAATCCGGTGTAAGTCTAGAGAAGTAGAAAAAATTAAGTCAAGAAATTCCCGAAATACATCATTCACAAAATGGTGCGTTAGAGAATGGTGCGTTACAGAGTCCAAAGGGCATCACCAGGTATTCAAAGTGCCCAAAACGAGACCTGAAGGCCGTCTTCCATTCATCACCCTCTCTGATTCTGATCAGGTTATAAGTTCCCCTTAAATCTAATTTGGAGAATACACATGCTTCTCGTAGTCTCTAGAACAATTCAGGAATGAGTGGTAGAGGGTACCGATTTTTTATGGTTTTAGGGATGGTCGCAATGTTCGAGTCGAACGTAAGTTTGACTCGAACATCGGGTGTTCGCCTGTTCGCTGAATAGCGAACAATTTGGGGTGTTTGCGGCAAATTCAAAAGCAGTGGAACACCCTTTAAAAGTCTATGGGTGAAATCAAAAGTGCTAATTTTAAAGGCTTATATGCATGGTATTGTCATAAAAAGTGTTTGGGGACCTGGGTCCTGCCCCAGGGGACATGTATCAATGCAAAAAAAAGTTTTAAAAAATGACATTTTTTCGGGAGCAGTGATTTTAATAATGCTTAAAGTGAAGCAATAAAAGTGTAATATTACTTTAACCACTTCAGCCCCGGACCAATTGGCAGCCAAAGGACCAGGCCCCTTTTTGCGATTTGGCACTGCGTCGCTTTAACTGACAATTGCACCGTTGTGCGACGTGGCTCCCAAACAAAATTGGCGACCTTTTTTTCCCACAAATAGAGCTTTCTTTTGGTGGTATTTGATCGCCCCTGCGGTTTTTATTTTTTGCGCTATAAACAAAAATAGAGCGACAATTTTGAAAAAAATGCAATATTTTTAACTTTTTGCTATAATAAATATCCCCAAAAAAAATATATAAAAAAACATTTTTTTCCTCAGTTTAGGCCGATACATATTCTTCTACATATTTTTGGTAAAAAAAATCGCAATTAGTGATTATTGATTGGTTTGCGCAGAAGTTATAGCGTTTACAAAATAGTAATTATAAATAGTTTTATAGCATTTTTATTAATATTTTTTTTTTACTAGTAATGGCGGCGATCAGCGATTTTTATTGTGACTGTGACATTATGGCGGACACATCGGACATTTTTGACATATTTTTGGGACCATTCTCATTTATACAGAAATCAGTGCTATTTAAATAGCACTGATTCCTATGTAAATGATAGTGGCAGTGAAGGAGTTAACCACTAGGGGGCGGGGAGGAGTTAGTATGACGTGTTGTGTGTTTATTTACAGTAGGGGCGTGGCTGACGTCTGACGTCACTGATCGGCTGTTTCCGATGACAGGGAACAGCAAATCACTGACAGTCAGTGTAGGAAGCGCGGGGAGAGGTTTGTTTACACAGACCTCTCCCCGTTCTTCAGCTCTGTGACCCGATCGCGGGACACCAGCCGCGATCGGGTCCGCTGGTCCCGCGGCCGTGGTCACAGAGCTCCCGACCGGGTCGCGAGCGCGCCGCCGGTGACGCGCGCGCGACCCCACGGCTAGGCAATTAAAGGGGACGTACCCGTATGTCCTTTTGCCTAGCCGTGCCCTTCTGAGGACGTAAATATACAGTGGGCGGTCGGGAAGCGGTTAAATTTGGTACCTGGGGGGTGTCTGTAGTGTGCATGTAAAGTGGCGCATGTTTCCTGTGTTTAAAACAGTCCGAGAGCAAAATTACATTTCTAAAAAAAAGGGAAAAAAAAAGTAATTTAAAAGTACTTGCGGCTATAATGAATTGTCGGCCCCGACAATACACATAAAAGTTCATTGATAAAAACGGCATGGGATTCACCCACAGGGGAACCCTGTGCCAAAATAAAAAAAATGGTGTGGGGGTCCCACTCAAAATCCATACCAGATCCTTCAGGTTAGGTATGGATTTTAAGGGGAAACCCGCTCCAAAATGAAAAAAAAAAATGGTGCGGGGTCCCCCCAAAAATCCATTCCAGACTCTTATCCAAGCACGCAACCTGGCAGGCCGTGGGAAAAGAGGGGGACGAGAGAGCACCCCCCTCCTGAACCATACCAGGCCACATGCCCTCAACATTGGGAGGGTGCTTTGGGGTAGCCCCGCCACCCTCTGACGCACGGGGACATCCCTATGGCTTTCCCGTAGTGTCAGAGGGGGCGGGGTCACTCGGTTACGTAACTGGGTGCCCCCCGATGCACGGGGACATTCCTATGGCTTTCCCGTAGCATCAGAGGGGGCGGGTCACTCGGTTACGTAACCGAGTGACCCGCCCCTCTGACGCTACAGGAAAGCCATAGGGATGTCCCTGTGAGTCAGAGGGGGACGGAGTCACCCAGCGATGTCATTGTGTGGCCCCGCCCTCAGTTATAGAAGAACTGTCACCTGAGAGGCCCCTCATTGCGGTGGGAGCCTCCCATGGAGGCAGATCATAGGCGGCTTTTTTTTTCGCTCCATCGGAGCGAGAGAAGAAGAAGAAGACTTTGTGGGACAGTTTTACTTTTTATTTTTTTTAATAAAGGACTTGTCCCAAAGCGTGTATTGTCTTTTTTTTACCATTTTCACAAATTTTTTGTGAAATGGTAGGTGTACCCCCTTACCATTTCACCCGAGGGGGGATCTATGGGTCCCCTTGTTAAAGGGGGCTTCCAGATTCCGATAAGCCCCCCGCCTGCAGACCCCCACAACTTCCGGGCAAGGGTTGTGGGGATGAGGCCCTTCTCTCAATCAACATGGGGACAAGGTGCTTTACCCCAAAGCACCCTCCCAATGTTGAGGGCATGTGGCCTGGTACGGTTCAGGAGGGGGGGGGCGCTCTCTCGTCCCTCCCTCTTTTCCTGCAGCCTGCCAGGTTGTGTGCTCAGATAAGGGTCTGATATGGATTTTGAGGGGGACCCCCAAGCCATTTTTTTTTTCATTTTGGTGCAGGGTTCCATACTAGACCTGAAGGGCCTGGTATGGGATCTGGGGGGACCCCCACGCATTTTTTTTTTAATTTTGGTTCAGGGTGGAATCCCATACCGTTTTTATCAATGAACTTTTATGTGTATTGCCAGGACCAACAATTCATTATAGCCGCGAGTACTTTTAAATGACTTTTCTTCCTTTAGAAATTTAATTTTGATCTCGAAACATGCGCCACCTTACAGGCATACTATAGACACCCCCCAGGTACGAAATTTAAAGGAATATTACACTTTTATTGTTCCACTTTAAGCATTATTAAAGTCACTGCTCCCGAAAAAACTTTAGTTTTTAAAACTTTTTTTTGCATTGATAGATGTCCCCTGGGACAGGACCCAGGTCCCCAAACACTTTTTAAGACAATAACTTGCATACAAGCCTTTAAAATAAGCACTTTTGATTTTTCATGTTCGTGCCCCATAGACTTTAATGCCGCGTACACACGATCGGAATTCTCGTCGGAAAAACTCTGACGGTTTTTCCGACGGAATTCCGACGGAATTCCGCTCAAGCTGTGTTGCCTACACACGATCACACCAAATTCCGACGGTCAATAACACAGCGGCATAAAACACGTTCGACAGCACTATAAAAGGGAAGTTTAATGCTTCCGAGCATGCGTCAAATTTTTTCTGAGCATGCGTCTGAATTTTGCGTGTCGGAATTGCATACACACGATCGGAAAATCCGATAGAAAGGTTTTCCGTCGGAAAAATTTAGACATTCCGACACAAATTCTGTGCCAGGTAATAGTTTGATAGGACAATCATAAGGTCTGTGAGTGGAAAGAGTGTCAGCATTCTTTTTATTGAAAGCGCCCAGAAAGTCATGGTAAACAGAAGGCAAAAGTTTAACTGTTTCAGAGTCCATATTGATGTAGAGGAGTGTTTTTTCAGGACTGGGTGTAGGAGAAAGACAGAAATTTCTGCAAAAATCAGAAGGGAAAGACACTTCCCCCGTGGCCCAATTGATGAGGGAGTTATGTGCCTTCAACCAGGGTTTCCCAAGGATAACAGGGAACAGAGTGGACGTAATGACATCTAAACGTAAGAGTTCCTGGTGGCCAGAAGCTGTAAGATACAGGATAGGTTCAGTCTCTGGTAGGGATGAGCTTCGAGTTCAAGTCAAACTCATGTTCGACTGGAACATTGCCTGTTCGCCTGTTCACCGAACAGAGAACAATTTGGGGTGTTCGCGGCAAATTCGAAAAGCCAAAAACACCCTGTAAACGTCTATGGGAGAAATCTAAAGTGCTAATTTTAAAAGCCTATATGCAAGTTATTGTCATCAAAAGTGTTTGGGGACCTGGGTCCTGCCCCAGGGGACATGTATCAATGCAAAAAAAAGTTTTAAAAACTGCAGTTTTTTCAGGAGCAGTGATTTTAATAATGCTTAAAGTGAAACAATAATGCCCCGCACACACGGTCGGAAATTCCGACCACAAAATCCGTTGGTTTTTTTCCGACGGATTTTGTCCGACACTGGTTGGTGTTGCATACACATGGTCGGACAAAGTTGTCAGAAAATCCGATCATTCTGAACGTGGTGACGTTCGTTGCGTACGACGGAACTACGTAGAGGCTATTAGCCATTAGGTTTGGTCTCCTAATTTGATCTGAGCATGCATGGCACTTTGTCCGTCGGAATTCTCTACACACGATCGGAAAAAGTCCGATCAGATTTTGTTGACGGAAAAGCACCCTCCCAATGTTGAGGACATGTGACCTTGTACAGTTCAGGAGGGGGGGCGCTCTCTCGTCCCCCCTCTTTTCCTGCGGCCTGCCAGGTTGCATGCTTGGATAAGAGTCTGGTATGGATTTTGAGGGGGACCCCATTGCCATTTTTTTTTTTAAATTTGGCGTGGAGTTCCCAGACCATACCAGACTTGAAAGGTCTGATATGGATATTTAGGGGGAACCCCACTTCATTTTTTTTTTATTTGACGTGGGGTTTCCCTTAATATCCATACCAGACCTGAAGGGCCTGGTAATTGAATTTGGGGGGAACTCCACGCTTTTTTTTTTTTTTATTAATGACTTTCAATGACTGTCCTCTATATTAAGCGAGCCGACAATTCATTACAGCTGCGAGTGCTTTTAAATAGCTTTTTTTCCTTCAAAAATGACACTTTGTGCAGGGACAGTTCTAAGCATGGGAAACATGTGCCCCTTTACAGGCATACTATAGACACCCCCCAGGTACGAAATTTAAAGGAATATTACACTTTTATTGTTTCACTTTAAGCATTATTAAAATCACTGCTCCTGAAAAAACGGCAGTTTTTAAAACTTTTTTTTGCATTTATACATGTCCCCTGGGGCAGGACCCAGGTCCCCAAACACTTTTTATGACAATAACTTGCATATTAGCCTTTAAAATTAGCACTTTTGATTTTGAAAGTTTGAGTCCCATAGACTTTAACCACTTCCCGACCGCCCCATGTAGATATACGTCGGCAGAATGGCACGTACAGGCAGAATCACGTACCTGTACGTGCCATTCTTCAGGCGGTTGGGGGGTCCGATCGGACCCCCCTCCGCCGGCGGGGACGGTCGGGATCGTGTCAGGAGCGATCCGGGACGAGGGGACGGCCAGTGGTTTCTGGCCACCCCCTCGCGATCGCTCCTGGCCAATGAAAAGCTTCCCCTTCCTGTCTATTGTATAGACAGGAAGGCGGAAGTGATGTCACGCTCGGTGCGCCGGTCTATGTGACCGGAGACGCCGAGCGGCGAACATGTAAAGGTTAGTGCACAACAGTACACTGACACCAGTACAGTTAGGCACATATTCCACCCCCTGTCACCCCCTGATCACCCCCCAGATCACCCCCTCCCCCCCCAGTCACAGTGTCACTAATTGCAGTGATCATTTTTTTACTGATCACTGCATTTAGTGTCAGTGTGACTGTAATAACTGTCAGGGCAGTTAGTTTTAGGTCCAAGGTAGCCCCCTACCCCCCCCCTAATAAAGGTTTAACCCCTTGATTGCCCCCCAGGTAACCCTTTCACCCCCTTTTGCCAGTGTCACTAAGCGATCGTTTTTCTGATCGCTGTATTAGTGTCACTGCTGTCGCTAGGTAACCATTTTTTTTTTTTAGGTAACCGCCATGTTTATATAGGTTCATAAATAGTTTTATAGGTCAGGTACCCCCATATTACAACCTAAATAAAGGTTTTAACCCCTTGATTGCCCCTAGAGTTAACCCTTTCACCAGTGATCACAGTATAACTGTCACTGGTGACGCTGGTTAGCCAGTTAGTTATTTCGTTATTTAGGTTCCCCGTCAGGTTTTTATATAGTGTCAGGTACCCCCATATATTACCTAATAAAGGTTTTAACCCCCTGATTGCCCCTAGTTAACCCTTTCACCCCCTTTTGCCAGTGTCACTAAGCGATCGTTTTTCTGATCGCTGCATTAGTGTCGCTAGGTAACCATTTTTTTTTTTTAGGTAACCGCCATGTTTATATAGGTTCATAAATAGGTTTATAGGTCAGGTACCCCCATATTACAACCTAAATAAAGGTTTTAACCCCCTGATTGCCCCTAGAGTTAACCCTTTCACCAGTGATCACTGTATAACTGTCACTGGTGACGCTGGTTAGCCAGTTAGTTATTTCGTTATTTAGGTTCCCCGTCAGGTTTTTATATAGCGTCAGGTACCCCCATATATTACCTAATAAAGGTTTAACCCCCTGATTGCCCCTAGTTAACCCTTTCACCCCCTTTTGCCAGTGTCACTAAGCGATCGTTTTTCTGATCGCTGCATTAGTGTCGCTAGGTAACCAGTTTTTTTTTTGTATTACTGTTACGGGTGACGCTGGTTAGTTCGCTTGTTTTTTATACTGTCAGGGCACCCGCCATTTATTACCCAATAACGGTTTAACCCCCTGATCGCCCGGCGGGTGATATCAATTAGGTTTTAGGGTCAAATAAGGTCTGCGTCGCCCCAGGTTAGTGCCAGTACCGCAAACACCCACGCACAAAGCATACACCTCCCTTAGTGGCACAGTATCTGAACAGATCAATATCTGATCTGATCAGATCTATACTAGCGTCCCAGCAGTTTAGGGTTCCAAAAAAAACCGCATTGTTAGCGGGATCAGCCCAGATACCTGCTAGCACCTGCGTTTTCCCCCTCCGCCCAGCCCAGCCCAGCCCACCCAAGTGCAGTATCGATCGATCACTGTCACTTACAAAACACTAAGCACACATAACTGCAGCGTTCGCAGAGTCAGGCCTGATCCCTGCGATCGCTAACAGTTTTTTTGTGGTAGCGTTTTGATTCAGTCGCTTCAGTCAGGAGCTTTTTTACCTGTGAATCTCAAAAAAATAAAAAAAAATAAAATAGTTGTCGTTTTATTGTTCTCTCTCTCACTCTATTCTCTCTCTATTGTTGCTCTTTTTTTACTCCATTCTATTCTGCAATGTTTTATTATGTTTTATCATGTTTTATCATGCTTGCTTTTCAGGTATGTAATTTTGTTTACTGTGTTTTAGTGTTAAGCATTTTTTTGTTTTCAGGTGCGCCATTCAGTTGCAACGCGGATTTATTTATCTTGACAGCAACAGCGTTTGCTCCCACGATACATAAAGCCGCGACTCCAACGCTGTAGGAGGTGATTTCACCACCACAGTTAAAAAAAAGAGCATATATGCCGAAGCATGGGGGCAGCAGGGGGGGGGAGGAGCGATTGGCTCCTAATGCCACGTACATACGGTCGAAATTCCGACCGTGTGTACACGGCATAACTTTTGCGGGAGGATGCCCCCATGCATCGGCATATATAAATGGTGCATGTATGCCCATCATTAGAAGTGGGTGGATGAAGGGAGGTATTCTAATGGTGGGCATACCCACCAATCAATCTCTTTTTTTCGTTCAGCCAAGAGGCTGCATGAAAAAAAAAAGATTACAATATATGTCCAGTATGTTGCTGGACTTTGAATGGTTATACCAGAATGATGCCTGCAGGTTTAGGTATCATCTTGGTATCATTCTTTTCAGCCAGTGATCGGCTTTCATGTAAAAGCAATTCTAGCGGGTAATTAGCCTCTAGACTGCTTTTACAAGCAGTGGGAGGGAATGTCCCCCCTCCCGGATATAAACCGCGCCATTGGGAAATTGGGAAAGCATTTTATCACACCAATCTTGGTGTGGTCAGATGCTTTGAGTGCAGAGGAAAGATCTAGGGTCTAATAGACCCCAATTTTTTCAAAAAAAGAGTACCTGTCACTGCCTATTGCTATCATAGGGGATATTTACATTCCCTGAGATAACAATAAAAATCATAACAAAGAAAAAAAATGGAAGGAACAGTTTAAAAATAAAATAAAAAAGCTAAATAAATAAAAAAAAAAAAAAACAAAAAAAAAAAAAAAAGCACCCCTGCCCCCCCTTCTCTTGCGCAAAGGCGTACACAAGCGTTGGTCTGGCGTCATATGTAAATAGCAATTGCACCATGCATGTGAGGTATCACCGCGAAGGTCAGATCGAGGGCAGTAATTTTAGCAGTAGACCTCCTCCGTGAATCTAATGTGGTATCATGTAAAGGCTTTTAAAGGCTTTTAAAAAAAATGTATGTAGTTTGTCGCCACTGCGTGTTTGTGCGCAATTTTAAAGCATGTCGTGTTTGGTATCCATGTACTCGGCCTAAGATCATATTTTTTATTTCATCAAAAATTTGAGCAATATAGTGTGTTTTAGTGCATTAAAATAAAAAAAAGTGTATTTTTTCCACAAAAAATGCGTTTGAAAAATCGCTGCGCAAATACTGTGTGGAAAAAAAAAATGCAACACCCACCATTTTAATCTGTAGGGCCTTTGCTTTAACATTATATATAGTGTTTGGGGGTTCAACGTAATTTTCTTGCAAAAAAAAAATATGTTTTCATGTAAACAAAAAGTGTCAGAAAGGGCTTTGTCTACAAGTGGTTAGAAGAGTGGGTGACGTGTGACATAGGCTTCTAAATGTTGTGCATAAAATGCCAGGACAGTTCAAACCCCCCCCCAAATGACCCCATTTTGGAAAGTAGACACCCCAAGCTATTTGATGAGAGCAATGTTGAGCCCATTAAATATTTTTTTTTTTTGTCCCAAGAGATTGAATAATGAAAAAAAAAAAAATATATATATTTTTTTTACAAAAAGTTGTCACTAAATGATATATTGCTCAAACATGTCATGGGCATATGTAGAAATACACCCCAAAATACATTCTGTTGCTTCTCCTGAGTACGGGGATACCACATGTGTGGGACTTTTTGGGAGCCTAGCTGCGTACGGAACCCCAAAAACCAATCACCGCCTTCAGGCTTTCTAAGGGTGTAATTTTTTTATTTCACTTCTCACTGCCAATCACAGTTTCGGAGGCCATGGAATGCCCAGATGGCATAAAACCCCCCAAAATGACCCCATTTTGGAAAGTAGACACCCCAAGCTATTTGCTGAGAGGTATTGTGAGTATTTTGCAGATGTCGCTTTTTGTCACAAAGTTTTGAAAATTGAAAAAAAAAAAAAAAATTTTTTTTTTTTTCTTTACTTTATACATTTAAAAAAACAAATGAGAGCTGTAAAATACTCACCATGCCTCTCAACAAATAGCTTGGGGTGTCTACTTTCCAAAATGGGGTCATTTGGGGGGGTTTTGTGCTATTTTGGCATTTTATGGCCTTCGAAACTGTGATAGGTAGTGAGGAGTGAAATCAAAAATTTGCACCCTTAGAAATCCTGAAGGCGGTGCTTGGGTTTCGGGGCCCCGTACGCGGCTAGGCTCCCAAAAAGTCCCACACATGTGGTATCCCCATACTCAGGAGAAGCAGCAAAATGTATTTTGGGGTGCAATTCCACATATAACTATGGCATGTGTGAGCAATATATCATTTAGTGACAACTTTTTGAAAAAAAAAAAAATCTTTTTTATTTTTGTCTTTATTCAATCACTTGGGACTAAAAAAAAAAAATATTCAATGGGCTCAACATGCCTCTCAGCAAATAGCTTGGGGTGTCTACTTTCCAAAATGGGGTCATTTGGGGGGGTTTTGTACTTCTCTGCCATTTTAGCACCTCAAGAAATGAAATAGGCAGTCATAAATTAAAAGCGGTGTAAATTCCAGAAAATGTACTCTAGTTTGTAGACGCTATAACTTTTGCGCAAACCAATAAATATACGCTTATTGGCATTTTTTTTACTAAAGACATGTGGCTGAATACATTTTGGCCCAAATGTTTGACTAAAATTGAGTTTATTAGATTTTTTTTATAACAAAAAGTAGAAAATCTCTTTTTTTTTCAAAATTTTCGCTCTTTTTCCGTTTATATTGCAAAAAATAAAAATCACAGAGGCAATCAAATACCATCAAAAGAAAGCTCTATTTGTGGGAAGAAAAGGACGCAAATTTCGTTTGGTTACAAAATTGCATGACCGCGCAATTACCAGTTAAAGTAGTGCAGTGCGAAATTGAAAAAAGACCTCTGGTCCTTTGGCTGCCAAATGGTCCGGGGCTGAAGTGGTTAATAGGGTTCTAAAGTTCACACGAACCTCAGGTCTGTTCGCAGGTTCCAGTAGTAGAGAGATGAGGAACCCCAAGTCCATATGCAACCCTTTCAATACATGTGAAACTGCGGTAACAGTCCGCCAGAGGGTTGACAGCAGAGAGACCTCCCTTTTAGACTCCATCATTGACTGACTGGTACTGTCACGTACCTGAAGGGAGACTGAAATTATGAGGTTGGCCTCTCTTGTATCTCCAGCCCAGGTCCTGCTGAGAGTGGAACAGAAGGAGCGGAGGGACAGGAGGAACACGAGTGTCTGCAGATGTAGACCCGGAAGCTTGTAGCAGGAAGTTGCAGCTGATCGTAGGACCATAGTTGCAGACACACGGATGGCAGTGTTGAGCCAACCAGGAAACAGGAGCGAGGTCACAAGGATAGCCGGTTTAGGTAGCAGGTGGGCAGCAAGGTACCAAGGCATCAGGCAGAGGCAAGGTCAAATGGGAAACCGGGATCAGGAACCAGTAATCAAAGTATAGCAGAGTCCAGAAGCAGGGTCAAGGAAAGCCAAGTTCAGCAATGGGTATGGGGTAGGGAGGATGTCACCTACTTTCAAATTCTTCCTATGTTATGCGTAGTGTCATGGTCGTCTAGATCGTAAAGACTAGTATGCCCTGAGAATGTCCTGGAGTCTCTACTTATGAGGTCGGACATAAGCCGCCTGGCAGTGGCGGAACTATAGGGGTCGCTGCGATCGCCATGGCGACCGAGCCCCTTGCTGCAGGGGGCCCTGGGGGCCCCCTGTACACTTCGCTAGGAGGGGCGGCTGAGAGGAGCTCCCCCGATCGCCGATTCTAAACTGTAATCGGCGATGTGTAGGGAGCTCCTCACATTAGGCTAAAGTGAAAGTCAAAGCACAGTGTGTGCTGTGCTCTTTGTCTCCCCCTGCAGTGCAGTACCCGGCAGGAAGAGAGCAGGAAGAGACAAGGTAACAGGACTGCTGTTTTTTTTTTTGTTTTTTTTTTTATATAAGATTATCTACTGTATCTGTATGTGTGTGCATCATACATGTGTGTGTGTGTCTGTGTGCATGATGTATGTGTGTGTCTGTGTGTGCAATGCATGATGCATGTATGTGTGTGTGTGTGTGTGCGCATGATGCATGTGTGTGTTCATGATGCATGTGTGTGTTCACGATGCATGTGTGTGCGCATGATGCATGTGTGTGTGCATGATGCATGTGTGTGTTCATGATGCATGTGTGTGTTCATGATGCATGTGTGTGTGTGTGCACATGTATGTCTGTGTGTGTGTGCATGATATATGTGTGTGTCTGTGCATGCATGTGTGTGCAATGCATGATGCATGTGTGTGTGTGCGCACGCATGTATGTCTGTGTGTGTGTGCATGATGCATGTATGTCTGTGTGTGTGTGTGTGTGTGTGCGTGCATATATGTATGTGTGCGTGCATGTATGTGAGAGTGCATGTATGTGAATGTGCATGTGTTTATCAGTGGCGGTGCGTCCAAAAGGGCGCACAGGTGCCACCCCCTCTCTCCAGCCACTCCCTCTATGACAAATGGATAGATTCATGCATAGCATGATTCTATCCATGGCCCCTGATGCCACCACCATATTTAGGTTCCTTTATATGCAGCCACCCACTTGTGACCGGGCCCTGGTGTTCTGCCATCGGGCTCGGAGAAAGGAGCTTTGTCCGGAGGTCGGGGGGGGGGGCCCTCCATGGTTTCTTGCATCGGGGCCCTGAGTGTTCTAGTTACGCCACTGCCGCCTGGGTTCAGTGCTTATACGCTAGGTCATAGGCATTTATCTTGATTCCCTTACCGTAAAGACATAGCATACAATTTGCAGGTTGCAGAGGGATGAGCTTGGATCATTGCCCGCCCAATCCATTTTGAAAACAGTGTGGGCTCAGCATGAAGTAAGCGGAGGCTGTGCCTTTTCTTGGCAGAGAGAAATACCTTTTTCCCAGGGATATCTTTGAGAGTTAAGGCTTTGCGTGCCGGTCTTACTGTGTCTGCTACTCGTGTTTCCTTATGGGAATAGGAGAGGGGGGGTCGGTAGTGTGTTGGATTGCGATATACCCTGGGAAGTTGCATTATGCCATCCGAGCCCATTCCTCTGGAACAACCCACGTTAAGCTTAGCCTACTAAATAATAACTCCTCATTGATATGAGAGGGTAACAAATCCAAAGTAGGAGGCGTTGTGAGGATAGGGGTACCAACTGTCCATATCCTTGCTGATTGTAACGGAAGCATGAATATGTCCCAGTCCGATGAGTTAAGATTGTTCTGTAAGAAAAGCAAGCAAGGGAGTGCGCATGCGCGGGACTTCCGGGAAGACGCACTGAACGGGAGCTCCGCACCACTCTGGCCTTATTCTGCCCCCTAAGCTCTCAGATCGAGCAGGATCCGACCGGCCCTCAGCCCACAGCTACCCGAGGGTGCCAGGCACCCACCGATATGTCCGAGGGGTCACAAAAGAGCTACGTAAGCCGGCAGCTCATTTACAACCTGGCGACCCCGGCCTCAGCCAAGATGGCGGCCGCAACACGAGGCAGCATGGATGAACCAGACTCCATTGCGGATCCACCAGCTCACCAGCAGCATCAGCAATACCACAACAGCCTCCTGACGACCCCCGTGAGTACCTGCAATCCCCAGGGGATCTCCCCAGCCTCCACAGCATCCCTGCTGAGCAGGACATTCGGCAGCCTCCTTCACACTCCACTCCAGGGATCCCCCTTGGGCCTAGAGAGCCCCCACTACTTTCTCCCCCTGCAACAGACCCACTCCGCTGACATGCAGCTCATGCTGCAACATTTCTCTGAGATGCTGGCTCAAAACGCCATGCAAATTACCGCCACTATCAAAGCAGATTTACAGGGCCTAGAGGCCCGCATGGATGTCATAGAGCAAGCTGTAGATAACACAGCAGCACGAACCAACCAGAATACCGCTTGCATCCAAACTTTACAAGACCAACTAGAAACAGTCCTCTCTAAAATTGACGATTTGGAGAACAGAAGCAGAAGGTATAACTTCCGCATAAGAGGAATCCCTGAGTCTGTCACAGACGTCCCTAGTACGATCAAATCGTTCATTAAAGAACTCATGCCTGATATCCAAGAGCACAGATTGGAACTGGACAGGGCGCACAGAGCCCTCCAACCCCCCAGACAAGATGGCCTCCCAAGGGACATAGTGGTCAAACCACACTACTACAGTGTCAAAGAGGACATCATGAGACACACACGCAATCGAGATAGCCTGACCTTCCAGGGTAACAAGGTCCAAATTTTTGCGGACATCTCACCCGCCACTGTTCAGAAACGCAGGTCCCTCAAGCCCCTCCTGGAGGTCCTCATGCAAAACTCCATCAAATACCGCTGGTCCTTCCCGTTCCGGCTCCAATTCCAATTCAAAGACAAATCCTACGGATTCTCCTCATTCCAAGGCGGCGAGCACCTTCTGCTCCAACTTGGACTTATCTCCCAGGACCTAGTCCCCCACCAGGCTCCAAGCAAGTCAGTCTCCTCCAAGCGTCCACCACCAGGCAGTCCCCTGACCCCGCTGTGGAACAAGCAACAGACGAAGAGACACCGCAAATCCCATCCCCCAAGATGAGAACTTTTGCTTTTTTAGGAATCCATCTTCCTCTGAACCTTGCTCCCCCCCTCCCTTTTTTTTTTTTTTCTACTTCTCTGGCCATCTCACTTTGGTACTTATGACTTTTTTCCTATTGCCATTTCAGTAGTCACCTCAGCTCTATCCAAGGTTTAGGGGAAGATGTACCCTCTAAGCCCTGACTTATTTTACTCAGGCCTGGGTACATTCTGACCTGGGCAGGGCCCCATTAGTCCTACTCGTGACTACATGGGCTACCCTCCCTCATACGCAACTCCCGCCTGGGATATGGTGGGTATTTGTTTTGTTTGATATGCTTCTAGAAGGGAATGAATCCTGTTTTCAGATTCCCCACAATATCAGTCCCTACAGCCTCCCCTTCCCTACTCCCGTTCGGGACAATTTCTCCCCTCCCCTACAGGTACTCCTAACTACACTAGCATATTACTATCTAATTGCACATTGCAAGACTCAATCTAAGACTCATCTGTGTTTATGTTGCTATTGTTTCTTGCATTTTCCCTTTTGGCCGACCGGTCTCATTTTTACCCCACAATGGGGGCCACCTTGGCCGGAGCGGCGCTGCTTGCCACTCCACCTGCTGTGACGCAGAGGGTACCCACTCCCTCCGGTGACACCAGACAGACAACCCTTTTGAGGTTGCACCCTCTCCAAATGCTCTCCTCGGTGAGCCTTTGGACCTGGACCTGGTTCGCCGGTCCTTTTTGCACTTTAATGGAAACATTACGGATGTTTATACTTTGTTGTATGTATTTTTTTATTAATCATCTTAATATTCTTCTTGCTCTCTTTCCCTCTCTTTCTCCTTTCTTTCTCCCCCCCATCCTGCCTGCCTCCCCTACTTCTTATCTCCCTCGTACTTAGGGCCCCACCCGGAGAAGCATCGCCTCAGTCTCCCTAGGACATCTGCAAAGGTCCAACTCCCAGCCTACAAACTGTAGACTTCATCAGGTAAAGGTTAGCTCCCACCGATCACCTTCGCACCCACACTCGGACGCCCATGGCTGACACAGAAAATCGTAAATTGACATTGAGAGTAGCTTCTCACAACACTCAGGGGCTGAACTCCCCTTATAAACGCCGGAAAGCCTTTTAGAGTTACCATGCCAGAAGCCTTGATATAGTCCTTCTCCAAGAAACTCACTTCCCAGCAAGCTACACCCCTTCCTTTCTCCACCGCAACTTCCTCACCTTCTACCTGGCTAATGCACAAACCAAACAGAGGGGAGTAGCTGTTCTACTATCCAAACGAATCCCCTTCGTGCACACACACACACACGATACAAGACGAGAACGGTAGATTCCTCCTGGTCAAAGGGCTTATTGAAGGGGAACTATTCTCCCTCGTTTCCTACTATGCCCCCAACCAAGGTAAAGCGCGCTTCTTTACTTCTATGCTCTCTACTCTCTCTTCTCACTTAGAAGGGAGAATCATAATGGGATGAGACTCCAATACCACGTTTGATCATGCCTTAGACAAATCCTCCCCGGACAAACCCCTTCTCACAAAACCCCCCAAGCAGAGCCTCAGAATAGCCCGTCTCTTCCATGATTTGGGTCTGATTGACACTTGGAGGGAATTAAATCCCCTGGCCAAAGACTATACTCATTATTCGGCCCCTCACAAGACCTTCAGCAGGATAGACCATATCTTTATCCCCAACTCATACATCCACTCAGCGACTCAGGCTTCAATACACGAAACCCCCTGGTCTGATCATTCCATTGTCACCCTCAAAATCCGCAGCTCACTTTCACCCACTGGCCCCCCCCAATGGCGCCTTAGTAAAACCCTCCTGTCCAACCCTGTTCACTGTAATCTACTTGCACAGGATATCAAAGAATTCTTCCATCTTAACGACACAGGGGACACGTCCCCCAGCACTCTCTGGGGTGCCCATAAGGCAGTAATGAGAGGGAAAATAATCCAATTATCTTCTAAGCTTAAGAGAAAACACAAGGTTACTGTAGAGAAGTTGGAAAAGGACTTCGAACTTCTTAGCAAAGCCCATAAAGCCAAACCCTCCCCAGCTAGCCTTGCCCAGCTGGAATCTTCCCGGGTTGCCTTAAATTTAGCCCTTACTACTAGTGCCGATAAACACCTACTGTGGCTAAGCGGCAGGTATTACTTACAAGCCGATAAAATTGGCCCTCGGCTAGCGACGAAACTCACCCCCAAGATGAAAAACTTTACACTACCCAAGATTAAAACAACCTCGGGGTCCCTCTCCTAGAATCCCCAAAAAATGATTGATACCTTTCATGCGTTCTACTCAAATCTCTATTCCTCTCCAGCCTCTACTGACCCAGCCCCCCTAGACTCCTTCCTTGAAAACATTATTCTCCCGAAGCTTTCAGATTCCCACAGATCCATGATGGAAGCTCCTTTTAACACAGAGGAAGTACAGGAGGTTATTTAAAAATCTTAAGACAGATTCTGCCCCAGGACCTGACGGCTTTTCAGCCCAATATTACAAAACCTTCTCTGAGATCCTCTCTCCTCGTCTGGCCCGACTCTTCAACTCACTACGTGATGGCTCCCCCCTGGAACCAGCAGCTAATCTGGCTTTTATTTCTGTGATTCCGAAACAAGGAAAAGACGCTAGTGAAGTGAGCAACTACAGGCCAATATCACTAATTAACAATGACCTTAAAATCATGACAAAAATTTTAGCCAACAGAATGGCAGCCTTTATTGCGTCCTACATACATAAGGATCAGGTGGGTTTCATACCTGGGAGACAGAGGCCGGACCAGATTAGGAGAGCAGTAGACTTAATCTCCCTTTTGCATTCCGCCTGGGATGGCAGCCCTACACAATCAGGCTACATTCTATCGATTGATCTTCAGAAGGCCTTTGATACAGTCACCTGGCCTTACCTATTTACCATTCTTGACCGCTGGGGCTTCGGCCCAAACTTTCTACAAACACTTTCCTCCCTATATTCCTCCTTGAAAGCCCAGATTAAATTGCAGGGTCACCTTTCCAACCAAATTCTAATCCTTAAAGGTACTAGACAGGGCTGCCCTCTTTCTCCTTTACTCTTCGCTATAGCAATAGAAACCCTAGCTTTAGCAATAAGACAAGACCCCGATATTAGTGGAGTAGTATGTGGCAATCAGACTCACAAATGTGCCCTATTTGCGGATGACGTCCTCCTTTTCCTCACCTCCCCCCTTACGTCGACTCCTAAGGTCCTTCACCTGCCCCATGTTAAAAAATCTCTCAGATGACTTAGCGCAATGGTCCCTCTACAAACTGTCCTGGCTGGGCAGAGTCAATTCAGTAAAAATGACCCTCCTCCCCAGACTACTGTACCTTTTCAGGTCTCTGCCAATCCCCGTTAGAAAGCGGGATCTGGACAGATTCCATCCACTCTCATTAAATACATCTGGGGAGGCAAGGGTCATCGGCTCTCCAATAAAGTGCTGTTCAGAGCAAAGAAAAAAGGGGGGCTAGGCCTTCCAAACCTTTGGAAGTATTACCAAGCTGCTCAACTCTGCCAATTCTCTGCTATTTATTCCAAGACCCCGAAACCTGACTGGGTTGAGATCGAACGGCAGGCTACCCCCAATTACACTCTGGACTACCTAGTCTGGAGACCCCGCAAAGATCGCCCAGCGATCCTTTCTGCCACCCTCTTGCACTCAATGTCCCTATGTGACTCCCTACACAAACACACCTCTTTGATTTCCCCCTGGCACCCTCTCGCTCACATCTTCAACAACCCCCATTTTCAACCTGGGGCTGAACATCAAGGCTTTTGCATGTTGGCTCGATAAGGACCTGTACAGGATTGGTCAATACTTTAATAACGATGGCCCCATATCACTCAAATACTGCATCTCTAAGTTAGAATTGCCCCCCTCGGAAACGTATCGGTATTACCAGCTACGACACTTCGTACACAAGATCCGGGCCAGCTCAGACAGCCCGCTTTCGGTCACCCAGTACGAACTATGGTGCTCCTCAGCCATGGGCGTCAGGGGGGCATCTCCCTGATCTACTCAGCGCTTGCTGAACCACAGGGCAAAGCAAATTATATGTTGAAGTGGGAGCAGGACCTCCAGTTTGAATGGGACCTGGACACTTGGCACACAAATTTTTCTCGCTCATTTAAAGGTGTCTTAAACACCTCCCTTATGGAAGCTGACATCAAGGTACTCTCCAGATGGTACCTGGTCCCTACCCGCCTCGCTAAATTTTACCCTCAGTCCTCTCCCCTCTGCTTCAGAGGATGTGGCATCATAGGCACTCTCCTACACACGGTCTGGGAATGCCCTAAAATCAGGGGCTTTTGGAACAAAGTCTTTAGCCTCATCCGTAAGGTTACAGGCTACAGAGTGCCACAGGACCCAACCATAGCGCTCCTCAACAACGCTATTCCACAGGTCCCTAAATTAACCCGCTCGCTTATCCATTTCATCCTCCTGGGAGCCAAGATCACTATAGCCCACGCATGGAAATCGCCCTCGGTCTCATTTTGCCACGCTAAACAAAAAATGTTGTGGATAATGTCACAAGAAAAAATTGCCCACTCCATACTGGATTCCGCAGACAAGTTCCACCTCATTTGGGAACCATGGGCGCATTATACAGGTGTCTCGCTAATCCTCTTATGAGAAGGTGCTGACAATCACTTGACTGTAGTAGCACACGCTCCCCAGCTCCTCTCCGCGAGGGATCCCTTCTGAACCTTCCCCCCCCCTCCAACCCCCCCCCCTCTTTCTACACCTTCTCTTCTTCCCCACTTCTCTCAAACTTCTTCTTTCTCTTCTCTCACTCCTTCAACTACTACTTGAAGGGTCCTAGACTGCATAAGGACCCAGTTTAGTTATTTATGTTCAATATGTTTTGAAGCTAGAAGGTACGGAAGGGCAGCCCACTTGGTAGTAGATGGTCGTCATAGCTTCTCCAGGCCGCCTCTTATCCCCCCCCCTTGTTAATTGGGGGATCGGGAACAGGCCCGCTGCGGCATACTCGCCCCAGCTAAGGGTGAGCATCCCGCCCTAGGGAGCAGTATCTCCACTCTCAATTTCTGGCTACACCAGATATGCTGGTCCTTGACCCTCCCACGCACAGCAAGATCCCTCTGGGGGTGTGTGGGGGGTTGGGAACAGACGCTGACCCTAAGTCCTCTGATACTTACCTAGGTGCTTTTCTTCTCCGCCCAGTGGTAATGAAGCCTAAAGTTCTAGATTGGGTATCGTCCTCCTTGTCACTCTATCTGTGACCCGTTTGTAGAACATACCTCTACCAGTGAATTACCGATTGCTTTTATCTGTAAGCTGCCGTCTGTACTGACCCCCTAGGGGGCACTTTGGTTATTTTGTTCACTTTTATAACTTTGTATCGTTTCTATTTACAATAAAATTTTGAAAACCAAAAAAAAAAAAAAAGAAAAGCAAGCAGGACTAGAGTGTGGCCCGACAGGTGCAGTCACTGCTATAACGTGTAGTATGTCGCTTACCAGTTCCCGAGCGGGATATCTCCTGTAGTGCCTCTTGGATGATTGGGAGGATTTTAAGACTCCTGTTAGGGGTGTACGGGCAAGGGCCTCAGTCAATATGTGCTTTCATCTAAGACAGAAAAGGTGAAAACAAGGAAGACTGGTGGTGGCACATTGAACAGCTTGTGCATATTGGAACTTGGCCAGGAAGGGGAGTAAAAAGGTAACTTAACTTAGTGGTGAATGCCTCTCATTGCTCTTGTGGAGTGTACAATACTTTAACGATCCCGTCTGGGTCTGCGTGTGTGCGAAGGTTTTGTGGGGCTGCTGGCAGAGAGTGGGTGCGGTCCTGGATGTTGGGCTCTGGCTTCTGAGGGTGATTGATGTCTGCGATAGCGGACGTCCTAGGTTTCCACTGGTTCAGGCCGGGGCAATGCTGAGTGTGTTTAAAAAAAGCCTAAAAAAAAACAAATGCATCTGCCACAATAGTGGATTGGTAGCCTTGAGTATATTAAATTTTAGTTTTTGGGTGTAAAATCTCTTTAATGATAATAGTTTTTTAACAATTTTTCCATGTTATAAATAATATTTTACTTTGCAGACAGTAAATCGAAGTCAGGAGCAGTCTTTCAAATAAGAGTACTGCTGTGCTGTTTAATGAGCAGTATTTTATGTTTAATGTTTATAATAAATCATTAGTTGTAAGCAAATTTCCATTTTCCAGTTACTCTTAGCTTAACTCAGCATTTCTAATTAACTGTTAATAATGTGTTAAAAATCACGTACAGTACTTCTTTCAAAGCATGCATTTTTATTAAAACAACTTTCCTTTTTTGTTAAACAAAAAAGCAGTTTCACAAAATATATTAGGAATTATAAATCCATTTCTTGAATATAAATGTGTGTTTTTTTTAATGTTGCTAATTATATAATGTCAGTATAAACAATATTTTGGGGTATGGATGAGGTTCGGGTTTACAGCTACCATGGGTTCAAAAAGAGACCTGTGTGCTCAAGGTTTGAGGTTCTAGCAAATTAATGCATGAATTCACCAGACCTAATTGTCTGTAACCATAATGCACTGCCTCATCTTTGGTCTAGAAAAACTAGCACTATAAAATGGTGAAGTCACAGCAACCATATTGATAATGGACTTTAGCTGTAAAAGGGAAAGCATAGAGAGTACTGCCGACAAACTACATATGAAAATATTAGTTCCTGTGATTTCACTTCATTCTTCTACAGGCTTCTCATTGTTTGCAGTGTTCACTCTGTGTGGAGAATCTCATCTATCCATGAACAATGTCAGCTTTCACTGACATAAACCTGATGCTAAACTAATGCCACATATACACGGCCGGACTTTGCATTGGGCAAAACTCCATCTGCATTTCCGATGGAAAATTTTAAAACAGGCTGTAAGTCCGTCGGAAATGCTGACATAAAAAGTCCGGGTCATACACACGGTCGGAATATCCGTTGAAAATCTCCCATCTGACTTTTTCTGCCGGAAAGTCCGACCGTGTGTGTGCGGCATTAGCCATTTGAAGACAGCCTACTTGCAGGCCTTTCTGGGTTCAGCTGCAGCTTGCAGAAAGGGAAAAGAAAGAGCAATTTTGAAACCCTTTACAATAATCTTCAGTCACATCCTTACAAGTTTTTATACTATACACAGATGTGTATAGAAAGGTAGTGTAAAGTTTGCAATATTTGTCCTATTATTTTATTTGCTGGTATTTTTGTGCACTGGGATTAATGTGTGTGTTGAATGAATCATGCACTTGCTTTTATTTTTGAAAGCTTTGACCACCTACTTGAAATTTTGACATTCAACCTTCAGCTGTCTGACACAACATATCACAAGGGGACACTACCTTGTGGTATACTGTGTATACTACTCAAGTTATGTGTTGCAAGTAGTTTTCAAATAAGTGCCATCCTGTTGCAGAACCCTGTCATGCCTTGGTTCTCCCTAGTCCTGAGCCACCCAGCTGTTTCTACTCTGCCCTTATCCACAAAATTTGACAATACAAACTCCAAAGTCCCTTTCACACGGGCGGATAGAATTTAGCTTTTAGCTGTGGATAGATGAAGTTATCTACTTCTACCCCTAAACTCACACAATGCTTTTCCATGTGCCCTATTCACACACTGCATTTAGCGATGGTTTTCGTTAAATGGGGTTTTGCGCGGTTAGAAAAAATGTATTTGATTGCGTCTAGGACAGATTTAGCACAGCTATCTGCACATAACCGTAGGTAATCGCAGTGTATTATTTCTCCTGCGGATAGCAGCGGAAACGAGGAAATAAAAATGACAGGAAACACATCAGAAATGGCAAGAATGTTCCACCACAGCTAAACGCAGCCGCACGTAAATGCGCGTAAACACTGCTAATCGCAATGTACAACTGCAAGTGATCGCTGTGCCTGGGGTCATGGAATTTCAAAATAACAAAATATGCTTTTAATAGCTGCAGAACAGCCACCTGAGTGAAAGAGAACAAATACTTAAAGCATAACTCCACTTTTGTTGAGAAACATTCCCCTCTGGGTGATCTATGTACATTGCAAGGATTATAAGGTAAAGTCGCTTTTGTTACAGACTTTCTTCATTTTCTACAAATTTATAAAATATCAACAAATCTGTCTACTTTCCAAAATGGGGTCATTTGGGGGGGTTTTGTGAAATGGCCTTCCTCTGTATTTCGGGGGCCCGTCTGTGCTCCCAAAAAGTCCCACACTGTATCCCCATACTCAGCAAAATGATTTTGGGGTGTGACATGTGTGAGCAATATATCATTTAGTGACAACTTTTTGAAGAAAAAAAAAATTCTTTTTTATTTTTGTCTTTATTCAATCACTTGGGACTAAAAAAAAAAATATTCAATGGGCTCAACATGCCTCTCAGCAAATAGCTTGGGGTGTCTACTTTCCAAAATGGGGTCATTTGGGGGGGTTTTGTACTTCTCTGCCATTTTAGCACCTCAAGAAATGAAATAGGCAGTCATAAATTAAAAGCGGTGTAAATTCCAGAAATGTACTCTAGTTTGTAGACACTATAACTTTTGCGCAAACCAATAAATATACGCTTATTGGCATTTTTTTTACTAAAGACATGTGGCTGAATACATTTTGGCTTTTTTGATTTTTCTTATAACAAAAAGTAGAAAATCTCTTTTTTTTTCAAAATTTTCGCTCTTTTTCCGTTTATATCGCAAAAAAATAAAAATCACAGAGGCAATCAAATACCATCAAAAGAAAGCTCTATTTGTGGGAAGAAAAGGACGCAAATTTCGTTTCGTAACAAAATTGCATGACCGCGCAATTACCAGTTAAAGTAGTGCAGTGCGAAATTGAAAAAAGACCTCTGGTCCTTAAGCTGACAATTGGTCCGGGGCTGAAGTGGTTAAAGCATAACTCCACTTTTGTTGAGAAACATTCCCCTCTGGGTGATCTATGTACATTGCAAGGATTATAAAAAAGTGTGTTACAGATTCCTATCTTTTATTATTCTGAAGAAATCCCTCTGTATTTGTCTGTGCCTCTGTTCTGAGTAGGTCTAATAGGAGTGGCTTCATAATTAACTGTCAGGTGTGGAGCTACAGGGCACTAATAAGGAAAGCTGCTGGGCCTGCATCCCTTTAGACAGGTTCCTATTGAAAGTATCTCTCAAAAAATTAGATTTTTGTTGCAAGGGATGCCTGAAATCTGACTTGTATCTTAGACAGACTTCTGGGAAAATATGTGAGCCAATCACACCAGCAGGAAATTATGTTTCTGGAGAGTGGTCAGTACACACTCTGTGTACAGAAAACTCCAGGTAGCCATATTGCAATGTATTCTCAGAAAATTACATTGGCTGCAGATTGAAAAGGAAAGGTAATTTTTAATAACATTCAATTACAAAATGATTAGTGTCACAATCATATGCGCTATATTATTTTTTCTTTATTTGCTTTTTTTTTCCCCACGAAAGTGGAGTTACCCTTTAATTATCTGTGGAGATTTCAATGAAGTTGTAGAATCTTCCATAGACTCCTCTAACGTAAATACTTAAATACACAAATACTTAAATATTTGCCCTCCCCTCTAAAACATGCACAGATCACTCCCATACTTAAAAAGCCCTCACTGGACCCCACCAATCTGAATAACTTAAGACCCATCTTATTGCTCTCATTCACCTCTAAACTTCTAGAACGCTTATGCCCCATACACACGGTCGGAAAATCTGACCACAAAATCCATCGGATTTTTTCCGACGGATTTTGTCCGACACTGATGTTGCATACACACGGTCGGACAAAGTTGTCGGAAAATCCGATCATTCTGAACGTGGTGACGTTTGTTGCCTACGACGGGAGTACATAGAGGCTAGTAGCCAATAGCTTTGGTCTTGTAATGTGATCTGAAAATGCGTGGCACTTTGTCTGTCGAAATTCGCTACACACGATCGGAGAAAGTCCGATAGGACTTTGTTGTCGGAAAATTTGAGAGCAGGAGATAAAACTTTGTCCGTCGGACAATCCGATGGAAAATGTCCGATGGTGCCTACACACGGTCGGAATTTCCGACAACATTGTCCGATAGGACAGATTCCATCGGAAAATCCGACCGTGTGTATGGGGCTTTAGTCTACAACCGTCTTTGCTCCTACCTCAGTGAAAAAAACCTTCTTGACCACTTACAGTCTGGCTTTTTCGCTCTCCATGAAAACCGCCTTACTAAAACTCACTAACGATTAACTAACTGCTAAAACCAACAGCCACTACTCCATACTCGTATTACTTGGCCTCTCTGCGGCCTTTGATACTGTTGACCACCTGCTCCTTCTCAATAAACTCCATTCCGTTGGTCTCAAAGATTCCGCTCTATCCTGGTTCTCTGACTACCTATCACAGCGCTCCTTCAGTGTTACCTACAACTCCGTCTCCTCCTCTCTATTGCCCCTTTCTTTCCCCCAAGGCTCTGTTCTTGGACCACTTCTCTTCACTATCTACACCTCCTCCCTTGGTCACTTGATAACTGCCCATGGCTTCCAATACCACTTATACGCCAATGACACCCAAATCTATCTGTCTACTGCTCACTAGGGATGAGCCGAACACCCCCCGGTTCGGTTCCCACCAGAACCTTCGAACAGACCTAAACTTCACGTGAACTTTAGAACCCTATTAAAGTCTATGGGACTCGAACTTTCAAAATCAAAAGTGCTAATTTAAAAAGGCTAATATGCAAGTTATTGTCATAAAAAGTGTTTGGGGACCTGGGTATTGCCCCAGGGGACACGTATCAATGCAAAAAAAAAACTTTTAAAAATGGACGTTTTTTCAGGAGCAGTGATTTTAATAATGCTTAAAGTGAAACAATAAAAGTGAAATATTCCTTTAAATTTTGTACCTGGGGGGTGTGTATAGTATGCCTGTAAATGGGCACATGTTTCCCTTGCTTAGAACTGTCCCTGCACAAAGTGTAATTTCTGCAGGAAAAAAAGTCATTTAAAAGCACTCTTTTAAGCCGGCTATAATGAATTGTCGGCTCCCCGTAATACAGAGAACAGTCATTGATAATAAAAAAAAAAGCGTGGGGTTCCCTCCTAATTCAATTACAAGGCCCTTCAGTCTAAAAAATAAAAAAATAAAACAATAAAATGATGTGGGGTTCCCCTTAAATATCCATACCAGACCCTTCAGGTCTGGTTATATCGGCTATAATGAATTGTCGGCTCCCCGTAATACAGAGAACAGTCATTGAAAGTCATTGATAATAAAAAAAAAAAGCGTGGGGTCCCCCCCTAATTCAATTACAAGGCCCTTCAGTCTAAAAAAATAAAAAAATTAAATGATGTGGGGTTCCCCTTAAATATCCATACCAGACCCTTCAGGTCTGGCATGGATTTTAAGGGGAACTCCACGCCAAATTTTAAAAAAAAAATGGCGTGGAGTTCCCCCCAAAAATCCATACCAGACCCTTTATCCGAGCACGCAACCTGGCAGGCCGCAGAAAAAGAGGGGGGACAAGAGAGCGCCCCCCTCCTGAACCGAACCAGGCCACATGCCCTTAACATTGGGAGGATGCTTTGGGGGTCTGTGACCCCTCAAAGCACCATGTCCCCGTGTTGATTGGGACAAGGGCCTCATCCCAACAACCCTGGCCGGTGGTTGTGGGGGTCTGCAGACGGGGGGCTTATCAGAGTCTGGAAGCTCCCTTTAACACGGGGACCCCCAGATCCCACCCTCCACCTGTTTGAAATGGTAAGGGGGTACCTACCATTTCACAAAGAAAGTGTAAAAAATTGTTAAAAAACACACTAACACCGTTGGGAAAAAGTTCTTTATTAAAAAAAAAAAAAAGATTCCAGGGGTGCGCATGCGCGAGAGCCCCAAGATGGCCGCTTAAGCCAGGCGCTCCGTGCCACACTGAGCCATTAGCACCCGCAGATTGCCACCCAGGACTCCAGACCGCTAACCGGGACCTCCACCACCCGGTGACCTCCCCCAACCGCTTTTCTGGCCTCCCGAACCGGCAGTAGAGCCCCACACAGACCCCGCTGTATGCACAGGGTGTACCAAGATGGCCGCCGGACTTCTCTAGGCCACGAGGGGGCTCTTCTCTTACTCAGCTGACAGCAGGAGGACACACTCCAAGGTACCCCATACCTCCACTTCTGTAGGAGTCACCCTGCATGCAGAAAATTGGGGTCAGAAGGAGCCTACAGCAAGAATTCTCTGCCGCCTCACAACTCAGGTGTCCCAAGATGGCCGCCACGGCTGCTGCAGCCCCTCAGCCCTCACACCCCAACCTGGAATATACACCAGATCACAAATCTGTAATTGCCCCTGCTTTCCTACATTTCACCCCAGGGACATATGGCTTTGGAACTCATGCCCAGACTCCCTCCCCAGCTTCCACAGAGTCCCTGCTCAGCCACTCTTTTGGGGATCAGGCCTTATCCCCGGCAGTCCCACAAGGCATGACAGCTTTTGGCCCTCATGGCCCCATCTCACAACTTCCTCAGATCACAGTGGATGATCTGTTACTCAAGTTCTCTACACTTCTAACTGCTAATGCTACTGCCATTACGGGAGAAATCAAAGCGGACCTACAGAACATTGGCTCCAGGATGGACGCCATTGAAGACAAAATAGAACAGACAACTGCAATATCCCATCAGAATTCAGACCTAATCCAAACACTGCAAGACCAGCTGGACACTGCGTTTTCACGTATTGACGACTTGGAAAATAGGTCTAGGAGACTAAACTTTAGAATCAGAGGTCTGCCTGAAACGATCACTGACGTTGCAACTGCCACACAAGACTTGATTAAGTCGCTCGTGCCGAACATTCCACCGGCCCGCCTTGAGTTGGACAGGGTATACAGAGCCTTAGGCCCCCCCAGGAAGGACGGCTCTCCTAGGGACATCATTGCCAAGCCACTTTACTACGCTGTGAAGGAGTCCGTGATGAAACAATCCCAGGCTCTCCCCCAGGTGACCTGCCAAGGTCACCCCGTCCAGATATTTGCAGACCTCTCTCCCTCTACCATTCAACAGAGAAGAGCTCTAAAACCACTCTTGACCCAGAAGGACATTAAGTACAAATGGGCCTTCCCATTTGCGGTTAAGTTCGTCCACAAAGGCCAGCAACACTCCTTTTCCACCTTCGTCTCGGGTGAAAAGCTACTCCTCAATCTGAAAATTATCTCACAGGAAAGGGAAACGGAAACCTCTTCGTCCCTTCCAGGTGCCAACAAACGCCCTCTTCATACGAGCCCCCCGAATCCCCTATGGAACAAGACCAAGTTCAGAAAATCATCTCACAATGGCCCCACCTGAACTGGATTTTCATCTAATGCCTAAAACTGGTTTTCACCCCGGACACTGGACCAGGTTCTTTGGTCATCTCTGGTCTGCAGGCCAGGTTGTTGCCCTACAATTAGGGAAAGGTTACACCTGTGTCTCCCTCTAATTGAGGGAGATTCAGGGCTCCCCTGTGGTCTACCTTGTCTCCCCTGAGGACGTAGGTCCTATCTCCTCCCCCCTTTTTTTTAATCTCTCCCTTCCCTCTCCTGAGAGGGGGGGGGGGACTTTGAGCTTTAATGTTTTTGGGCCTACGGGTGGTACGTTTTTTTACCAGTTATCACAACCTGCTTTCTCATGACTGTTTATTGACTGTTCAGCTACTAGTATAGTAGGTTTTAGGGTGCTTGGGCGTGGTGTGTTTCACATGTGCCTCCTCCTATTCCTTTGACTGCTTCGGTTGTCAGGGGAGTAGGACGTCCAACCATTGTGGTTGGTGTTTGGTTCTTACCTCGCATCTCACGGTTTATGGTGAGATGACCTTTGAGGACTTTGCTCTCCCCTGGGCCTTCTCTCGCCTGGGCGGGAGTAAACTCCTTTATCTTTGTTTTTTCTATTTCTCTCTCTCTTTCCTCTCCCCCTTTCTGGAGCACCACTTACCCGTTTTCTATTTTTCAGACCCACCTCACAGCGGGCTGCGACAGACGAACGCTGCCAGCAGGAATGGTCTACCAAACTTTCAAATGGAATTTCTACACAAACCTGCAAAGAGGGTAAGTGATGCGGGTTCGGGCAGCTCCTCCTCCTCCCGGGTCCATGGCTGATCGCACACATAATGTTTGGAGGGTAGCCACCCATAATGTACAGGGATTGAATTCACCCCTCAAATGAAAAAAGGTATTTAATACATATAAGTCGTCTAAATTGGACATCGTCCTTCTGCAAGAAACAAAAAGGGGTGGAAGTGGCTATAGCGAAGACATGTAACTTCACTTGGATCTCTGAGAAGAAAGACCCCAAGGGTAGGTACATATTAGTCAAAGGCACAATAGATGGTCAGCTATACTCCATAATCTCCTACTACTCTCCTAATAAGGGGCAAGCAGCCTTTTTCAGACACCTCCTCCTCCACTGCTTGAGGGTACGGTCATATTTGGGGGGGACTCCAATGTGGCCTTTGATCAAGGACTAGACAAGTCTAGACCTCTTAATGCACAGCTTACCCGCCCTTCCAACGAAAGCCTCAAAGTAGCGAAACTGATACATGCACAGGGGTTGGCAGACGTCTGGAGGGAGCTGAACCCCAATAGAAGAGACTACACCCATTTTTCCCACCCACACAACACCTGCGCCAGGATAGATCATCTCCTTGTCCAATCCCAAACAATCCCACTCATTTTGAAATCTCAAATTACTGATTCTAGCTTATCTGATCACTCCATGCTGGTTATGACTCTTCAATCCCACTACAACAGACCGGACCAGAGACAATGGAGACTCAACGAGTCCATTCTCTCTGATCCTATTCAAGTAACAATGTTGAAAAAAATCAATTGAGGAATATTTCAAATTCAATGATCAAGGGAATATCTCAGCAGAAACGCTTTGGGCAGCTCATAAAGCCTTCATTAGAGGGAAAATCATCAGACTTGCTTCCTCCATTAAGAGGGAAAGGAAAGCAGACATCAAAAGGCTAGAAAATGAATACACTAAACTCAAGGCACAGCACAAACTAAATCCCTCCCCCTCCTTGATTCCTCAGCTTGACAAGGCCAGGTTGGAACTCAACCTAGTTCTAACAGCTAAAGCCGAAAAACAAATCCGCTGGTCCCAAAACCAGTTTTACACGCAAATAGACAAGATGGACTCCATGTTGGCTTCCAAATTGACACCCAGACTAAAAATGCACACAATGCCGAAAATACAAATCCCAGGCCAAGGCACCAAAGCTAATCCCTCCAAGATTATGGACTCATTTTATAACTTTACTCACTGATTCCCCCTTCAACTGACTCCACCATAAACGTTTTCTTGACAATCTCCCCATCCCAGAACTATCCACAGAACACAAAAACAGCCTAGAAGCCCCTTGCACAGAAGGGGAAGTTTTAGAAGCAATAAAAACCCTGAAGACTGGCTCTGCCCCTGGGCCGGATGGCCTATCGAACCCTTACTACAAAACGTTCACCAACATCTTGGCCCCATACTTATCTAAATTCTTTAACTACACAACGAAAGGTAACCCACTTGATCCTCAGCTTAATGCTGCATTTATCGCAGTTATCCCAAAACCAGACAAAAATCCGGAAGAAGTTGGGAACTACCGCCCCATCTCCTTAATTAACTGCGATATCAAGATCCTGACCAAAATTATCGCCAAACGCATTGCTATCTTCATTAATACTTACATCCATAAGGATCAAGTGGGTTTCATCCCGGGCAGACAAGGCCCAGACCAGATACGGAGGACAATCGATGTAATGTCTATTCTCCAAACTAACTGGGATGGTGGCCCCAAACAACCGGGAATGCTCCTATGACTAGACCTACAAAAGGCCTTTGATTCCGTGACCGTCTTCTGGCCCTACATCTTGACCATATTAGAGCGATGGGGTTTTGGTCAACGTTTTATGGGCCTAATACAGGCACTTTACTCCACTCCCTCCGCCAAAAGTTTGGATCCAAGGCTTCTACTCTAAACCCATATCGATAAGACAGGGGACCAGACAAGGTTGCCCATTGTCACCACTAATATTTGCGATAGCAAAAGAGACGCTCGCCATAGCGATTCGTCAAAACCCGGACATCAAAGGTGTCTCCTGTGGTCCCCAAACTCATAAATGTGGCCTCTTTGCGGACGACATTATGCTCTTCATCACCTCTCCCATTACCACTCTTCCCAATCTATGTTCTTTGCTAGGTACCTTTTCTAAGTTGTCAGGCCTTCAGGTAAACTATTCCAAATCGCAAGCCCTCAATGTCTCCCTGGACACCCCTACAGTAGATCTCCTGAAACAGTCCTTTCAATTTCATCAGATACTTGGGTATTAACTTCACAGCTAAAGTTGAAAGCCTATACAGCCACAACTATCCTCCCATGTACCGTAAATTAGAAACAGACCTGCGCAACTGGGCACAACATACCATTTCCTGGCTAGGAAAGATAAATGCCATCAAGATGACATTACTCCCCAGATTACCATATCTCTTTCGATCCCTCCCCATTCCTATTCAGAAAGACCACATCAAAACCTTCCAAAGCAAGATACTAAAGTTTGTTTGGGGCAAGGCAGGGTACAGATTAGCCCAAGGAATCCTTTATGCGCACAGGAAAAGAGGGGGCTTGGGACTCCCTCATCTATGAAAATATTATCAAGCGGCCAGGCTTGCCCAAATATCAATAGTTTATTCCAAATTTGAGAAGCCTGATTGGATCCAATTAGAAAAACATGCAGTTCCCAACTTTACTCTGGACTTCTTATTGTGGACCCCTCAGAAGAATAGACCCCCGATTCTTTTCCCGACATTATCCCACTCCTTCGCCCTATGGGACTCCTTACGTTCTTCAGCTTAACTTGTCTCAGCATACAAACCCTTGACCCACATATTTAACAACCCACAATTCCCCCCAGGCAGAAACGTCCTAGCCTTTAAATGGTGGGTCGATAAATGCCTATATAGAATAGGGCATTTCTTTACAGCTGCAGGACCACTCACTCTTAACCACTGCATTAAAAGACTAGACCTCGCCAACTCTGAACTATTTTGGTTCCATCAAATTCACCATTTTCTGCAATCCCTATGTAAAGACAATTCTACCCCGCCAGCATTCACAGATTACGAAATATGGTGCAGTCAGGCCATGGACCAGAAGGGGGGGATCTCCACAGTCTACACATCACTTACTGCTCCTGTCTCCAAGACGTCCTTCATGGTCACCTGGGAAACAGACTTTAATTTCCTCTGGACCAAAGACAAATGGCATTCTGCATGCGCTAAATCATTCCGGGAAATTCTTAACACCACACTGATGGAAGCGGGCCTAAAAGTAATGGCCAGATGGTACTACACGCCTTACAGAATAGCCTCAATGTTTCCTACTGCCAGCCCCCTATGCTTCCGAGGATGCCAGCTTTTAGGTACAATGTCACATATATGGTGGGAATGCCCGAAGATTCGCTCCTTCTGGAAAAAAATCTTCAATATGATTGATAAATTGGTTGGCTCTTCTATCCCCAGATCCCCCTTGGTGGCCCTCCTACATGACTAAATCCCACACATATCTAAGCCCTCTAATAGACTGGTACAGTTTGTGCTTTTAGGAGCTAAGCTCACGATTGCTAGGGCCTGGAAAAAAACGGGCATACCTCTCTCAATGGCTAAAAGGAAAATTTTGTGGGTAATGTCTCAGGAAAAACTAACCAGTCTGTTACAGGACACATCTGACAAATTTGAAGCCACCTGGGAACCGTGGGCCGACTAATGTGAATATCTAACGTTCCCTTTATGTCATACACATGAATCTTCACTTGGACGGGTAGTGGTGCTCCTTTCCCTCTCCTACTCCACCCCCTTTTCTTTCCCTTTCTATATATTTGTCTACTTTTCTCTTTCCTTTTTACCTATGTTAATCCATTACGGACGCAGTTCGTACAGGGAAAAAGGCTATGTTCGAGTCGAACATGAGTTCAACTCGAACTCGAAGCTCATCCCTACTGCTCACCTCACTCCTACAGTCTCCTCTCGCATTACCTTCCTTGTCCATGTTCTGAGTTTTAGAATGACCTTTGGTTTTCCTCCAATAAATGGTTAATCCATTACTACTGACTAATTCATCTATGGTGCAAAACAATTTGGCATGTTTAAGGCCGCGTACACACAAGCGGACTTTCCCGCGGGATTGTCCGCCGGACAATCCGCCCGTGTGTGGGCTCCAGCAGACTTTTTCCTCCCAAAAGTCCGGCGGACTAAGTTTTAAGTTCAGACTTAAAATTGTCCGCTGGACTCGGCCTTCCAGCGGACAATCCCGCAGTCTGTGTGCTAGTACTTTTGAAATGAACGGACTTGCCTCGCGCACGGAGGAAAGTCCGTTCATTTTAGAACGTGACTCCAGGTAGACGGGGCTAGCGAAGGCATGCCTCCGCGCTAGCCCCGTCACCTGGCATGGATTTAAAGGGAATCCCTACGCCGAAAAAACGGCATGGGGGTCCCCCCAAATCCATATTAGACCCTTATCCGAGCACGCAGCCCGGCCGGTCAGGAAAGGGGGTGTGAGCGAGCGAGCGCCCCCCTCCTTAGCTGTACCAGGCCGCGTGCCCTCAACATGGGGAGTGCCCTGGGGAAAGGGGGGCCCTGCGGCCGCACCACCCCAAAGCACCTTGTCCCCAAGTTGATGAGGACAAGGGCCTCTTCCCGACAACCCTGGCCGTTCGTTGTCGGGGTCTGCGGGCGGGGGGCTTATCGGAATGCGGGAGCCCCCTTTAATAAGGGGGGCCCCCAGATACCGGCCCCCCACCCTATGTGAATGAGTATGGGGATGTACCCCTACCCATTCACCTAAGGAAAAAAGTGTAAATAAAAAAACTACACAATTTTTAAAAATATTTTATTGCACAGCTCCCGGGGTCTTCTTCCGTCTTGGGGGGTCTTCTCGCCAGACTCCTCCCCTATCTTCTACTCTTTTACCTAGCTCTTTCACGAGCGTAATAGCCCGGCTTTCTCCTTCGTCATTGCCGCCGTCGTCTGGGGGTCTCGCTCCGCCTTCGGGGGTCTTCGGGGGTCTTGTCCCGCTCTTCTGTTCTTCTTGCCACTGTCGCCGCCGCCTTCTGCGCCTTCTGCGCCTTCTTCTTCTACTTCTTCTGATGTTGACTCGATGCTCTCTCTGGCCAGAATGGCAGAGACACGCAGTGTTGTGACTTATATAGGGACAAGAGGCGGGGCCACCGGATCATGTCATATGGTGACCCCACCCCCATATGATGTCACAGTCCCGGAGGATGCTGCTGGGACTGTGACATCATATGGGGGCAGGGTCACCATGTGACATGAGTCGGTGGCCCCGCCCCTTGTCCCTATATAAGTCACAACACCGCGTGTCTCTGCCATTCCGGCCAGAGAGAGCGTTGAGTCAACATCAGAAGAAGAAGAAGAAGACGACGCAGAAGACGCAGAAGGCGCAGAAGGCAGGGGCGACAGAGGCAAGAAGAACAGAAGAGCGGAACAAGACCCCCGAAGGCGGAACAAGACCTCCAGATGATGGCGGCGGCGACGAAGGAGAAAGAAGACCCCCCAAGACGGAAGAAGACCCCCGGAGCTGTGCAATAAAATATTTTAAAAAATCGTGTAGTTTTTTTATTTACATAGGGTGGGGGGCCGGTATCTGGGGGCCCCCTTATTAAAGGGGCCTCCTGGATTCCGATAAGCCCCCCACCTGCAGACCCTGACAACCAACAGCCAGGGTTGTCGGGAAAAAGGCCTTGTCCTCATCATCGTCCCCACCCCCTTTCCTGACCGGCCGGGCTGCATGCTCGGATAAGGGTCTGAGATGGATTTGGGGGGGACCCTTTAAAGCCATACTAGGTGACGGAGCTAGCGCGGCGGAATTCACTGCCTTCGCTAGTCCCGTCTACCTGGAGTCATGGTCTAAATGAACGGACTTTTCGATCGTGTGTCGGCAAGTCCGTTTGTTTCAAAGGTCCCGCGGACTTTTGCCAAAACGCCGGCGGATTGTCCGCCAGAAAAGTCCGGGCGTGTGTGGGCAAGTCCACACGCTCGGAAAGTCCGGCGGACCTCCGCTGGAAAGTCCGGCGGTTTGTTGGACTAGGTTTGCTGGACTAGGTCCGGCGGACAATCCCGCCGGAAAGTCCGAGCATGTGTACGCCGCATAACAGGTTTGTTATTAGACCGTATCATGTTGTTTCTCTTCCAAGTAGGCAGATACTCGACAAAACTGTTATATACATAATTGGAGTCTGTGACTATAACAAATTCAGTAATATTATGCTCTTTAGCATTTTGAACATTCTTCTATACAGCTGCTAATTCTGCTACTTGGCTACTTTTAACACCAATGCGGTATCCTACTGATACATTTGAGAATTCACTTGTCCAAGTGATTCTAATACCTGCCACTAGTTTTCTCTCATCCCCTTCGATGGTTTGATAAGCAACACCATCAATGTATACACGTGGGGTAAGGGACAGTAATCCTCATCATATGCTTTGTAAGAGTAAGAGATTTGTTCCTCTAAGAAATCATCAAACAGCTCTTCTTTATGAAGTTTGGCTAATTCTTGAGTTACTGGACACTTTTTATTTTGTTTATACTGGACTTCCAATGGCCATCCTTGTAAAGATAATGTCCAAGCAGTTATTCTGCTGTTTGACAAATTACCATCCCTAATTTTGTCACTTTGTAAATATTGTAGTGGTTGATGTGCCGTTTCAATAATTATTTTCTCACCTTGGATGTAACTTCCAAAGTTTTGAAGGGCCCAGACTGTGGCTAATAACCCTTTTTCACAGTCACTAAATTTTACCTCTATGCAGGGGCATTGCTAGGTCTGCAAAAGATCTGGGGATAAAGCCCATAGCAGCGGTCACCAACATTTTTGCAGACCCATGGGGGGGTCACGCCAGTGGTAAGCCATGTTTTGTGGGCAATGGCTGTGTTGGCGCTTCAATCATCATGGCACAATGGTTGATATGGTGTCAGGGTGTTTAAAGTTCATTGTTTATATTGTTACATTATAATATATAATGATATCACCATAATGCAGAATCAGTGGGAGCCCTGGGCGTGTCCCACTTGCCCCTTTCTCCTGTCACCAGATGCAGCATGTCACTTGCCACTGTCATATGTCACCAGATGTGGATTGTCCCTTGCCACTTTCACCTGGCTGCAGATGTGGTTTGTCACTTGCCACGTCACACGCCACCATTTGCAGATTGTCACTTACCACATCTCCTGCCACCATTTGCAGATTGTCACTTGCCACGTCTCCTGACACCATTTGCAGATTGTCACTTGCCATGTCTCCGGCCACCATTTGCAGATTGTCACTTGCCACATCTCCTGCCACCATTTGCAGATTGTCACTTGCCACATCTCCTGCCACCATTTGCAGATTGTCACTTGCCACGTCATCGGCCACCAGATGTGGGTTGTCACTTGCCAACTGATGTGGATTGCCACTTGCCATGCCAGCCAATGCCACCAAATGTGCATTGACGCTGCATTGGTGGCAGGCTGGCAGCACTGCTCTATTTAGTGAGGGCAGGAGAGCAGTGATGCAGGGTGGGCAGTGAGAGATGTCATCTTGCTGCTCCCCGCCGCACCTCCGACATTGAAGCAAGGGTGTCTGGCTGCAAAGTGGAGCTCCACTGATGACAGGAAGCACATGACCTCCACTCCACCACGCTGTGAGGGCGGAAGACCGCTGATGTGTGACGGGCAGTGAGAGATGTTGTGAACTCTCTGTTCCCTGTCGCACCTTGCTCCCACATTAAAGAGGCCCGGCTGTGAAGAGCGCTAATGTGGAGCTGGCGGAGAGATGTCATCTCTGATTGTCCGCCCGCTCACTTTTCTCCTCTCCTCCACCTGTCTCATGCAGCCAGCCTGCCCGCTGCAGCAGCCGTGGCCGCGACCAGCTGGTTAGGCAGGGACCCTGTGGCAAGAGACTCAGGACCATGGGTCCCAGATTCGGGCTATAGCCCCAATAGCCACCCCCTAGTGAAGCCCCTGCCTCTACGGGTGACAAAGACCTACTTGCATATGCGATGACTTTGTTCAAATTGTCTTGTTTTTGACACAGTATTGCACTGATACTTATGTTTGTAAAACCATGATAGTGTTGAGACTTGTTGTTTAACAGAATCAAAAATGAAGGAAAGAGACATTGGAGTAAGTCATTCTGGGATGTGTAGTTCTATAAAGAGGAGAGTAGCTAATTGTCAGGGCTACTAAAATAGCTTTTCAGAAAACATAACTCAGTATAAAAAAAATTGTAAATGAATAGTCTGGTAACATGGGGGGTTTATTTACTAAAGACAAATCCACTTTGCACTGCAAGTGCACTTGGAAGTGCAGCCACTGTAGATCTGAGGGGGACATGCAAGGATGATAAAAAACAGCATTTTTGCTTGTACATGATTGGATGATAAAATCAGCAGAGCTTCCCTTCATTTCAGATCTACCCCTCAGATTTACAGTGACTGCACTTCCAAGTGCACTTGTAGTGCAAAGTGGATTTGCCTTTAGTAAACCAACCCCATAGTCTCTTTCAAGATCCTGCATCTAGGTGCTGGATTTAGGAAAAAATGTGGGGCCGGTGCAAAAAAAAGTGATTTTCTTATTATGTTGGAGACTGGTGTCTGCTAAGTGTAGGAGTACAGATAAACTGGACTATAACATAAAACACAGAAAAACACAACAGTTCACATGTAGGGATGAGCCGAACACCCCCCTGTTCGGTTTGCACCAGAACCTGCGAACAGACCTAAAGTTCTTGTGAACTTTAGAACCCTATTAAAGTTTATGGGACTCGAACGTTCAAAATCAAAAGTGCTCATTTAAAAGGCTTATATGCAAGTTATTGTCATAAAAAGTGTTTGGGGACCCGGGTCCTGCCCCAGGGGACATGTATCAATGCAAAAAAAACTTTTAAAAAGGCCATTTTTTCAGGAGCAGTGATTTTAATAATGCTTACAGTGAAACAATAAAAGTGTAATATTCCTTTAAATTTCGTACCTGGGGCGTGTGTATAGTATGCCTGTAAAGGGGTGCATGTTTCCCGTACTTAGAACTGTCCCTTCACAAAGTGTCATTTCTGCAGGAAAAAAAGCTATTTAAAATCACTCGCGGCTATAATGAATTGTCGGCTACCGTAATACAAAGAACAGTCATTGAAAGTCATTGATTAAAAAAAAAAATTACGTGGGGTTCCCCCTAAATATCCATACCAGACCCTTCAGGTCTGGTGTGGAGTTCCACCCAAAAATCCATACCAGACCCTTTATCCGAGCACGCAACCTGGCAGGCCGCAGGAAAAGAGGGGGGGACGAGAGAGCGCCCCCCCTCCTGAACCGTACCAGGCCACATGCCCTCAACATTGGGAGGGCATTGCTTTGGGGGTCTGTGTTTTTTAACTATTTTTTACACTTTCTTTGTTAAATCGTAGGGGTACTTTTGTACCCCCTTACCATTTCAAACAGGGGGGGTGGGATCTGGGGGTCCCCTTGGTAAAAGGGGCTTCCATATTCTGATAACCCCCTGCCCGCAGACCTCCACAACCACCGGGCAAGGGTTGTGGGGATGAGGCCCTTGTCCTCATCAACATGGTGCTTTGAGGGGGTCACAGACCCCCAAAGCATCCTCCCAATGTTGAGGGCATGTGGCCTGGTATGGTTCAGGAGGGGGGCGCTCTCTCATCCCCCCTCTTTTCCTTCTGCCTGCCAGGTTGCATGCCCAGATAAGGTTTTGGTATGGATTTTGAGGGGGACCCCCGCACCATTTTTTTTTTTTAATTTGGCGTGGAGTTCCCCTTAAAATCCATGCTAGACCTAAAGGGTCTGGTATGGATATTTAGGGGGATCCCCACGTCATTTGTTTTTTAAATTTGACCTGGGGTCTCCACGCATATTTTATTTTTTTATCAATGACTTTCAATGACTGTTTTCTGTATGTGTTTTCTGTAAGTGATTTTATTTTTTTTTTTAATATAAACTTTTATTGATGAGAAGGCAGAAAACTTGTACAGACAATTGTGCAGATAAGAAATAAAGGGGGTATCATGAACAGGTCATATACAGATTATACATTGGGACCGTAACATAGCTCACGATAGCCGCTTAAGCCGTCTTACACTTAGTTCTCATATAGGGGTAGGGGATAGACAGAGAGACGGAGTGCGTATCTATCCGTAGAACAGGTATAAACTTAATTCTCATACATCCTTTTAATATGAAGAACGTAACATGTTAGTCATAACAGAACTGTAACTATAACTGTCGCTGCAATTAGTTCAAAAAAGAAAAAAGATAAGGAGACTTTACTACCAATAATACTGAGAATATGAAGGGCAATACTTAAAAAGGCTAAACATTGGAGGATGCATACTTGCTATCTTATGTGTGCCTCATGACCTGGTATATCATTCCGGGGGGTTCGATGCCTGAGCCTGCAAGAGCAGGTCCAGGGCCCAACTGGACCATTTCTTATCATGTATGTCCATAGTGTCCATTATGGAATGGAACAGTCGTTCCATTAGGCGAATTGCTTCCATTCTATGGAGGACCTGGGCCCACGTGATCGAATGGGATTTCCAGTTCATGGCTATGGTCCACTGTACGGCACTAAATAGGGTATATATAAGGTTAAGGGTATGTGTGGGGATACCCGGGATAGGGGCAAAAAGGAGACAGATCTGGGGCGAAAGGGTTACCGTTGTCCCAGAGAGTGCGCTAATTTTGGAGGAGGCTTGGGACCAGATCTGGCTGAGGAGCGGGCAGCTCCAGAAGGTGTGAAGCAGGGTCCCCACCTCGCGGCAACCTCTGAAGCAACCATCCGGAGCCTCGGGGTGAAATTTATGTACCTTGTCTGGGGTAAGGTACCAACGGGTGTGGACCTTAAGAATAGTTTCTTTAATAGATATGGACTTAGAGCATCTATGTAGGTTAGATAGCATGTCAGACCACTCCTCTACTGTTATTTGCAGACCTAAGTCCGATTCCCATTTGAGCATGGCCACCGATTTTTCGGGAAGGCCTGAGTTTAGTAGGTCTTTGTAAATTGTAGAAATAATGCCCTTATCTCTCGGTCTTGCTAGGCAGATTTGTTCAAAGAAGGTAGGGGTAGGGGTGGTTCTACGTTTGAAGTGGGATTCAAAGAAGTGTCTAATTTGCAGAAATTTAAAAAACTCAACCCTTGGGATCTGGGTCTTGTCCTGCAGGTCAGCGAAAGAGAGGAAGCCCTGGCGGTTAGTGAGGGATTTCAGGGTAACTAGTGAGTGGAAAATCCACCATGAGAATGAATTAGGGGAGTCAAAGGCTAGGGGGAACCTCCTGTCTCCGAGAAATGAGGCTTGGGGGGGGGTAGGGGAGCAGAGTTTAAATTTAGTCTTGCACAGGTTCCAGAGCCGTATTGTGTGGTTCACTATTGTGTTTAGGGGAGCTAACTCTTTAGGTTTCAGTGTAGATTGCCATAGGAGGCCTGGGAGAAAGAAGGGGCGGATGGATTGGGTCTCAAAACGTGCCCAGGGTATCACTTCGGTGGTTGAGTGCCACTGAGCCGCCTGGGCCAGCCTGGCTGAGATATAGTAGAGCCAAATGTCTGGCAAACCTAGGCCTCCCTGGGACATTGGCCTGTGCAGCAGAGGTTTACCAAGTCTAGGCCGTTTGTTACGCCAAATGAAAGTGTTAATATCTCTTTGTAGAGAAAGCAAGAACTTACGGGGTACATAGTTTGGTAAAGCTCTGAAGAAATACAGTAATTTGGGTAAGATTGACATTTTTATTGCTACTACTCTGCCAAGTAATGAGATATTAAAGGAGGACCAAGTTTTGAGCCAGCGTCTGGTCATTGCGAAGGCTCTTGGGTAGTTGGCGTTAAATATTTCTGTGAGGGAAGGGGCTAAGTGTATTCCTAAGTAAGGGAGAGTGGGGTTAGATAGGGAAATACCGAATGATTGGTTGATGGTGGAAATAGTGTGGGGTGCAATGTTAATCGGGAGGGCTGAGCATTTGGACAGATTGATGCCAAGGCCCGAGAATTTCTGAAAGGTCTGTAATGTTGATATGAGGTTTGGGAGGGAGATTAGAGGGTCTGGCAGGAAGGCTAGGACATCATCTGCGTATAAACTGATTTTGTATTCGCTCTCTTCTTTCCTATATCCCTGTATGTTGGGGTTGCTGTTGATAGCTCTGGCAAGTGGTTCAATTGCCAGTGCAAACACTAGGGGTGACAGGGGGCACCCCTGTCTGGTGCCCCTGCCAAGTGAGAAGTATTCCGAGGAACAACCTGGGAGTCTTATTCTAGTTTGGGGATTATGATACATAGCTTTAAAACCTTGGACAAATTCACCTTTAAACCCAAATTTCTCTAGGACCCGGTCTAGGTATGGCCAAAGGACGCTATCGAAGGCCTTGTGTATGTCAAGGCCTAAGATCAGGACCTTGCGGGAGAGTAAGTCAGCATCCTGGATTATATTTGTTGCCAGTCTAATGTTGTCCGTGATTTGCCTATTTGGGATAAAGCCTGTTTGTTCCGGGCCAATTAAGGATGGGATAATCAGGGCTAATCTATTTGCTAAAATTTTGCCTAATATTTTGGTGTCATTGTTCAGGACCGAAATTGGTCTGTAGTTTTGGGGGAGGGAGTGATCTTTATTAGGCTTGGGGATCAGGGTCATATTGGCAAGGAGCATCTCAGGGGGGGGGGGTTGTGTCCTTGTAGGGTATAATTAACAAATTTACAAAGTTGTGGGGCTAGCAGGTGAGCGAATTTCTTATAATATACTGACGTGAATCCATCCGGGCCAGGGGCAGTTGAAGATTTAAGGGATTTGATAATAAGTAAAATTTCTTGTTCGGAGCAGGGGGCATTTAAGGTGGACAGCTGTTCCCCTGAGAGTTTGGGGAGGTTTAGGGAGTCTAGCCATTGGGAAAGGCCCGCTGCTGGGGGGGAATCAGGGGTGGAAAATAGGGATTCGTAGTATGTGGAAAAGATCTGGAGAACCTCTTTGGGGTGTGTAACCAGTTGGCCTGTCTTATTCTTAAGTTTGTAGACATGAGCTGGTTGAATGGAGTGGTGTAACTTTCGTGAGAACATGCCCGAGGCCGAGTTACTATGTAGTAAAAACCTTGCCTTGGACCATCTGAGGGATTTCTCAGTACTTTCTGAGAGTATGGAGTCAAGTTCTGATCTTTTTTGAGTGATCTGTGCCAAGGTTTGTTGAGATTGGTCTCTAACGTGAGTGTAGTAAAGTGAGTGGAGTTCACGGGTGAGGGAGTTAATTTTATCCATTTTTTGTTTTCTGATTCGTACTGCAATCTCAATTAGTTGGCCCCTCAGGACTGCTTTATGGGCTGCCCACAGGGTATGTGGGGATATGTCTCCGGTGGCGTTCAGGCGGAAATATTCTTCAATGTTAGCTGCTACTTGGGTTTGGGTGGGTAGGTCTGATAAAAGGGAGTCATTTAGCTTCCATGTGGCTACAGAGGGGGATAAGCCCACGTGACGTGTATGAAAGGATACCACATGATGGTCTGACCAAGGGCAGACCTTTATGTCCGCTTTTACAGCATTGGCCAGGAGAATCGGGGTTGACATTATATAATCTAGCCTGGCATAACTGCCATGTGGGTTAGAATAGTGTGTGTACTCTCTGGAGCCAATATTTAAGGCTCTCCAGGTGTCTATAAGTTGTAAGGAGGAGAGGGCTTTGGACAGGGATTTTGGGAAGGATTTGGCAAAGTGAGTATATCTGCTTCTATCCAGACAGGGGTGTGCGACTGTGTTGAAGTCACCCCCAACTATCATATGGGGCGAAATATATCTATCTAAGATTTGTAGGAATTCTGTGAAAAATCTGCTATGTGCTGAGTTAGGAGCATATACATTAGCAATTGTGATTGCTTTGCCCTGGATTTGACCTTGTAGGATAAGAAACCTGCTACTAGGGTCCTTATATGAGTGAGCGACTTCAAAGGCGACATTGTTTTTAATAAAGATGGCCACCCCTCTAGCCTTGGTCTCAAAAGTTGTGTAAAAGTTTTGCTTATAAGCCTTGTCAAAGAAATTCGGGTGAGACTTAGAGGAGAAATGAGTCTCTTGCAGTAGTACCACGTCTGCCCCCAGTTGTTTATAAAAGCGGAAAGCTTTTTTCCTTTTAAGAGGGGTGTTAAACCCTCGCACATTGTGCGATATTACATGTAATCCCATCATGGTGGGGGTTCCTGGCTTTTATAAAGCGAGGCCGGGTGGCTTACTCTGTGAGACCAAGGCTGGGGGGCGTCCCAACATGAATCATAAGCATGCATTAAAAAAGTACCCTTCTTGGGGGTGAGCAAGGAATAATATGACAGTCTATTTGCATTAGCATCATTGGTTAGTAGGTAGTAATTAGGTAAACTAGCAGCAAAAAAAGAAAGAACATTTAACATTTCAAAAACAATGAGGGGTCTGGTGGATTGGACCATCCAGACTACCAAATGTACTTAGTGTGGACTAAAAAAAGAAAAATTGTCCACTACTCACACTCGCCCCTCAGCAAGTCCTCCCTTACCGAGGGGAGCTGCTTTGTGGCAGGGGGGGGAGAGACCACGTCCAGGGTCTCGTAAACTGTCCCAATGAGGATGAGGGCTGTCAGCGACAATCCCTCACTGAGCAAGTGTGAGGGGGGGCAGGCACGAATCGGGGTAACAGTGAGCCCCAGGGGGACGGAGACAATACCGACAAAGTGGCAGTGACACTGCCGACAGGGCGCTCTTCGGAGCGGTACTGAGGAGATCCGAGGTAGGTGGTTGGTGGGGGGATACAGGAGCAAGAGGGATGGGGGAACATCGGGTCCTGACAGGGAGGGGATTGTTATCATGGAGAGAAAAATAAGAAAAAAATTAAAAACAAGGGGGGGGGGGGGGGGGGGCCGGGATGAAATAAAAAAAGAAAAAAGTTGAACATGGTCAAGAGGGGAATTGGAAAGCAAATAAGGCAAACCTATAATGCTGGGGAGCTTCATCTTCCGACCGTCATGTAGAATTTGGAGGAAAGGGGATCTTGAGGTCTTCTAAGTGGCCGAAGCTGGTCAGAAGTTTGGTAGCGGTGGCGGTCTGCGGGAACTCCGGTCTCTCTGCGGTGATGGGGTGCCCCAGATGGGTGAGATCCGCGGAGTAGAAGGGGGACGGGCGGTGTGCTGAGGTTCTATGAGGCCCAGTTTGGTGAGGATCTCCTTGCCTTCTCTTATCGACATGGCGACGTAGGTGGTCCCGTTGTGAGGGATGATCAGCTTGAACGGGAATCCCCAGCGGTATCTGATGCAGGCTGACTGCAGCACGGATGTGATCTCCTTCATCCTCCTTCGCTTCTCCAGGGTGGCTGGGGAAATGTCCGGGTAGATCTGGAGGGGGAAGCCGTCCAGCACAATGCGTGGGGTGTTGCGGGACGCCTTGAGGATCTCCTCCTTTATCAAATAGTCCTTGAGGCACATGATGATGTCTCTGGGCGGCTTTTCTGGTGGAGGTTTGGGTCGAAGGGCGCGATGGAGCCGATCGCATGTAAACGATTCCTCCGGAAGCTCGGGTAACAGGGAGTGGAACAACCGGTTGATGGCGTCTGTTAGGTCGGTTACCGACTCGGGCACTCCACGGACCCTCACGTTGTTCCTCCTGTTACGGTTATCCAAGTCTTCGATGTGATTTTGTAGCTGGGTGACCGTATCTTCCAGAGTTTCATGTTCTTTTCTCAGGTCTGCGTAGGCCAGAGAAAGCTCGTCATGTTTCACTTCCAGGAGATCAGTGCGGTTGCCCAACGTGGAGATCTCCTGGGAGAGGGTACTAGTCGTCTTTTGAAGTTCGGCCTGGAACTTTCTGGCCAGCCTGTCATACATAGCTGCTAGGCTATCTTCAAGGTCCGCTTTAGTCAGCTGAGTCGATTGTCCGCCCGGATCATTTTGAGGAGGGCCTGTACCGCTCAACTCACGCGGCGGGGTCCTTGGATGGGCGCCATTTTGGGACATCCCGGCCTGTTCCCGGGTCCTCAGGAGATAGTTAGTTAGGGACCGCTGAGCGGTTTTAGGCTTGTTTTTTTTGCCTGTCGGCATGCACAGATGGTCCCTCGGGAGGGATAGGTTGCTTTTGGAGCTGTATGTGAGGTTAAGTCGTCCCGGGGAGTGCTAGTTGTCTCCGAGGCCGCCGGAGCCCTTTCTTTTAGCTGCTGCTCCTCTCCGTGCCGCGCATGCGCCCCCTGTAAGTGATTTTAAATGCTTTTTTTCCTGCAAAAAATACACTTTGTGCAGGGACAGTTCTAAGCACGGGAAACATGCGCCGCTTTACAGGCATACTATACACACCCCCCAGGTACGAAATTTAAAAGTATATTACACTTTAATTGTTTCACTTTAAGCATTATTAAAATCACTGCTTCCGAAAAAACTGCAGTTTTTTAAAACTTTTTATTGCATTGATACATGTCCCCTGGGGCAGGACCCAGGTCCCCAAACCCTTTTTATGACAATAACTTGCATATAGGCTTTTAAAATTAGCACTTTAGATTTCTCCCATAGACTTTTACATGGTGTTCCACGGCTTTTTGAATTTTCCACAAACACCCCAAATTGTTTGCTGTTTGGTGAACAGGCAAACAGGCAATGTTCGAGTCGAACATGAGTTCGTCTCGAACCTGAAGCTCATCCCTATTCACATGTAAAGAAGTGCATCAAAGTGTCAAACAACAATGTACAATGTATTTGCCCCAGGCTCATGTAGTTTTTTTTTAACTTACAGCAATAAAAATAGGGAACTACAGTATTCATATTTGCTAATACAGTCTTATCTTCTTATGACCTATACAGACACACTTGGAGCAATAAGGGCAGCTGTTGCTGTGTTAGCATATCATCATCTAATACAGGGTGTTGCACTACAATAATTTTTATATTACTCCATCCGTTTTCTCTGATTACTTTAAATGTGATATGTGCAGCTGTCAGTTTTCTTGAAGCATATTGATTATGCTACTTTGGTTTTACCCTGTGCTACTTTTAGGATAAGCATTATGACAGTCAAATTTAAATCAGATGAAAACTAAAATTTTTCATATTAATTAAAGTTCAATGGATTCTTTATAAAGAATAGATGAAAGGAGAAGAAGTGGCAGCAGAGTCATGTAAGTTAAAATTTCTGCAGATTAGTGAAAGCTATTAAACATTTCTTTATGGCTTCCTGGATTTTTTCCAAGACTGGATGAATTGGCTAATATATTTCCCAGAAAAGAGAAATATCTTACTTTATAAACACAAATAACAAAACACAGTATTTGGATAAAAGCGGAAAAAAGACTTGACATTTCAATATTGTTAAAAATAAAATAAAACTTTAAAAATGGGAAAAAAATATTTAATATGCATCCACCATTTCAAATACTTGAAATAATATTTTTAAGGGTATAACAAAAATGTACCACTTTATTTATTATATTGAATAAATAAATATAAAAAAATAAAAAATATTCTGACTGCAAAACCAACAAGCACATAAAATCAGTTTCTGCTTTAATAAGATAATCCATTTACTATTATATGGTATCAGTTGGATGCAGTCTGCCTACTGTAACTGCTACATGGAAAGGCAGCACTAGGAAAAAGTTTGTCAGCGTTTGTGTATCTGCTGGAATGCACCCAGAACCACCGACACTGTTGTTGCATACACACAATCGGACAAAGTTGTCGGAAAATCCGATCATTCTGAACGTGGTGACATTCGTACGACGGCACTACATAGAGGCTAGTAGCCAATAGCTTTGGTTTCGTAATTTGATCCGAGCATGCGTGGCACTTTGTCCGGTGGAATTCTCTACACACGATCGGAAAAAGTCTGATCGGATTTTGTTGTCGGAAAATTTGAGAGTCCGATGGAGCCCACATGTGGGCGGATTTTCCAAAAACATGGTCCGATCGGACATTTTCCGTCGAAATTTCTAACCGTGTGTACGGGGGCTTAGAGATAGCCACACAGACTGAGGCAGGGAGATCCAGAGAATAGAGAGAGGCCTAGAGAAGTCCTGGAGGCAATGATGGGAGGAGGTGATGACAAAGGTAAAGACATATCTTTAGATGAGGTTGGTGATTTGTCTCTGTGCAGAGTTGTGACTTTGCATGTTGTTGTTATTAGTATTTTGAATTTCATATGTTAGGTGAACGGAAGCCAGTGGTGGGATTGACATCGAGTCTGGCAGCAAAATTCATGATATAATGAAGGAAGTATAGAATGTGTAGAGATAGTTGCAATAGTCAAGCAAAGAGATAACAAGAGACCGAGTAAGCAGTTTGGTGGTATGATTGGTTTGGAAGGGCTGCATTTGGGAAATGTTTGGAGGTGAAGGCAGCAAGATTTAGAAAGTGATTGCATGTAGAGCATAAAAGAGAGATCAGAGTACAAGATAGCACCTAGCAGCTTGGCATCAGAGGAAGGAGTGATAGTTGTGTTAACCACTTAAGGACCGCCTCATGCACATATACGTCGGCAGAATGGCATGGCTAGGCACAACAACGTACTGGTACGTTGCTCTTTAAGAGCCCAGCCTTGGGTCACACGCGTGCCACCAGGGGGCACCCTCGCGACCTGGTCCTGAGCTTCATGACCGTGGCCGCGGGACCCGTGGACCTGATCGCCACCGGTGTCCCGCGATCGGGTCACAGAGCTGAAGAACGGGGAGAGGTAAGTAAACAAACCTCTCCCTGTGCTTCTTAGTGAGGCTGTCACTGATTGTCTGTTCCCTGTCATAGGGAAAGACGATCAGTGATGTCACACGCCAAGCCATGCCCCCCTACAGTAAAAAAACACATAGGTCACACTTAACACCTACACTGCCCCCTAGTGGTTAACCCCTTCACTGCCAGTGACATTTTTACAGTAATCAATGCATTTTTAATTGCACTGATCGCTGTAGTAATGCCAATGGTCCCAAAAATGTGTCAAAATGTTCCGACGTGTCAGCCATAATGTCGCAGTCACAATAAAAATCACTGATCGCCGCCATTACTAGTAAAAAAAAAATATTAATAAAAATGCCATAAAACTATATTTTTTATATATTTTTTTGGGGATATTTATTATAGCAAAAAGTAAAAAATATTGCATTTTGTTCAAAATTGTCGCTTTATTTTTGTTTATAGCGCAAAAAATAAAAACCACAGAGGTGATCAAATACCACCAAAAGAAAGCTCTATTTGTGGGAAAAAAAGGACGCCAATTTTGTTTGGGAGCCATGTCGCACAACCGCGCAATTGTCAGTTAAAGCGACGCAGTGCCGAATCACAAAAAGGGGCCTGGTCCTTTGGCTGCAAATTGGTCCGGGGCTTAAGTGGTTAATGATCACAATTAAAATGTTTTAGAGACATTTAATTTTAGTAAATGGTGTGAATCCATATTTATATGTAAGTTAGTAAATGTGTGATGCATGAAGAGACTGAAGGAGTTAGCTGGGAAGTAGAAATATAGATTTGGGTGTCATCAGTAGAAATAGAGAAATTGTACTGAAAGCCAAGGGAGGTTGTCAAGTTGGAAGAGGTGAAGATAATGAACAGAAGGGGTCTGAAGACAGACAGAAAAAAAGAAACAGAAAGTATAAAGCCCCATACACACGGTAGGATTTTCCGATGGATTCTGTCCTATCGGACAATGTTGTCGGAAAATCAGACCGTGTGTAGGCACCATCGGACAGTTTCCATCAGATTTTCTGACGGACAAAGTCCTATCTCCTGCTGGATAGATTTTTTGACAACAAAGTCCGATCACACCAAATCCGATCGTGTGTAGCGAATTCGGACCGGACAAAGTGCTACGCATGCTCAGATCACATTACAAGACCAAAGCTATTGGCTACTAGCCTCTACGTAGTCCCGTTGTAGGCAACAAACGTCACCACGTTCAGAATGATCGGATTTTCCGACAACTTTGTCCGACCGTGTGTACGCAAAACCAACATCAGACAAAGTATGACGGACATGGTCTGACGGACCTGGTCCTCGGATAATCCGCGCGTGTGTATGGGGCTTTAGATGAAATTGTAGTTGACACTGAAGGAACACTTAGGTAAGAGGAGAACCAGGAAAGAGCACAACCATAAAGTAAAAGTAAGTGGTGGTGTTTAGTGAGCAGTGGTTGGTAAACTGTGTCAGATATTCAAGAAATGTCTAATAATATGAGCACGAGTAGTGACCTTTAGTTTTATCAGTGAGTAAGTTATTAGTAGCAAAACATGACTCGTGCAATAAGTACATGTGTAAAATGTTAGTAGCATTTTTTTTTTCATTGCCAACATTGTGTTAGTGCTAATTTCTTTTCTGCAGTAGAAATTCCATACCTCCCTCCACCTCCATGACCACACTGAAAAGTCTCATGTGCATTTCTGGTATTCCTCTCCTGTTCTAGGATTTTACTGCAGGGCAATCTCTCTGGAAAGAAGGGTTGTATCTACTCATTACTGGAGTGGAATACTATAGGTCCTCAAGTCTGCATTGAAAATAGCTATTATTTTTGGACGTTTTGTAAAATTATTAATAAGATAATAAGATTAATAAAATCAGTGATGGGGGCATGAGTGAGATGCTGAGACAGAAGTACCCCTTGGAAAGGGTTTTCTAGTTTAATCATGGACAGGGTGGAGTTTATTACCTATATACTTCAAAAATGCATCACCAGCACAATACATTTATGTAACACAGCTATGAAAAAAGTTTACTTTTGCATACAATTTTTACAATAAAAGTGGAACATTCACTAACAATAATAATATATATTAAAAGTTAGTACATCAGTAATGTGTCAGGTTCATATTGAAAAACTTCAAAACAATATAACAGTATTTTAAGTTGATGTATTTGTCATTATTCTGCTTTTTCCCACCAGCTAGTAAACAGTTTCAAAGTTCTAAGAATTTTAAAGAATATAAATAAACTTGGGTTTTGCAGGGTAGTTTTTTAAGTATTGCTTAAGTATTTATTTTCTATGATCATCATCTCCATCTAGTGGCTATATTGCAATATTTTCCTGATTCTTTTTTCTTTAGGAATGAATAACAGACCACCTGGAGAGAAAATAGCCCAGTAACATTCGATTTTGCATCCATTTTCACAGAAAAAATACACATACAATTTTTCAGGAAAAATAGCGCTGTCATTTTTTTTTATGAATACACCACTAAGTGTTCATGGACATTTGTTTACAAAAGCTTTTATATTCATGTGCTCTACAACTATATCAAAATGTAATGCAAAAAAAATGAGGTTTCAGTATTACTTTAATGTTCTTTAGAAAAAGGACACCTTTAAGGGTTAAGGGAAAAATAAAATTTTGTAGAAATAAAAAAAAAAAAAGAAAAGAAAAAAAAAAGAAAAGATCCTTGGGTATTATTTCAGATTTTAAGAATTTTTTTATTTTTTAGAAAGAAAACTTTTTCATCATCTCATGCAGCAGCTGGATAAAGGGTGTAACTTCAGCTTTCTTTAGCTGTTAGTTGAATTTATTTCTTTCCTGCAGGCTAACAGCATGGCACTTGGTAGGGATAAGTGGCAGAGAGAAAGAAAAAGCAGTCTTTCAACACAGCTGACAAAAAATGTGAGTGATGTGTCTTGCAAAGTATAAGAATTAAACACTTTTTTTTTTCTGCTGACAAGACTACAAGTATGTATGTTATGATACTGATAGAGATGAACAGTTAAAATGCAAAGAAACAGTATAATAAAAAAAAAATGAAAGTGTCAAATTTTATAGATAATGAAGTACTCAAGCATAATTGAAGCCACATTAAAGCTTCATTTTTTTTTTAAAAGTAAAATAACAAACATGATACACTTACCTGTTCTGTGCAATGGTTTTGGGCGACTAGTTTGAAAAGTTCACTAGGGCGTTTTAAGGCTTTTGAGATGGTGTTTGAGAAATATTATTTTTTTGCTTTGAAGATTGCTTTGTGGTATTTCATTGTCAGTGTTTTGTAGTTTGTGAGGTTTTCTTTTGTAAAATTTCTTCTCCAGGCTCTTTCAGCTCTTCTGCATTCCTGTTTCAGTAGAGTAAGAGTGCCATTAAACCATCCAGAGTATTTATTGTGAATGGGTGCTCTGTGTTTCCGAGCGACTGAGTCTGTTGTTTGTAGTAATGCCTTGTTTAAGGAGCAGAGTGTTTGTTCTGTTGAGTGTATTTTCTTCTGAGATCTGTTCCAGTGTGTTGTTGTTGAGTGGTTCGGTTTTAGGAGGGTGGTGTTGGAGGCAATTAAATTTTTTTTTTTGTTTCATTAATGTTTATTGAATTTTCTCAGTACAGGAGAAAGAAAAAGGAAAATACAGGTATAAACAAGGGCAAAATAATAACAACAATATAAGCACTCAAATCTACATATATTAGCACATATCAGGAGTAGCGACGTAATCTTAGTTGAACAATGCAGATGTCATGTTCTACATCTTCCGGTATTTGGTTGACCAGATACTCCAAGTTTTGTCAAATTGTACACACTTTAGAGAGTTAATAGCTAGTGCTCGCTCTAAGGTATAATGTTGGTGAACTAGTCTGGTCAGGTCAGTGATGTTTATGGTCGTAGCATTCTTCCAGTTTCTTAATACTAGGGATCTAGCTGAGAGAAGAATGTGTGAGATTGCAGTTCTCATGCTATATGGGAATTCGTCTATACCTATATGTAAAATCGCTAAGGCTGGGTTGGGAGGTGTAATTATGACAGTGACAGAGGACAGCAAATGGAATACCTGGTTCCAAAAGCACACTAAATTTGGGCACTCCCAAAACATATGGAGCAGGTAGCCTTGTTGTCCGCAGTTTTTCCAGCAGAATTGTGAAGTGTGGGGATAGATTTTATTTAACCTACAGGGGGTGTATTGCCATCTGTTAGTTATGATGGTCATTTCCCAGTGACTCATAGAGTGGGAGGATTTTTGGATTGTGCGGAAAGCCGACGTCCACTGGTCATCTGTGAATGTATTCCCTAGGTCAGCTTCTCATGTAGTGATCGGTTTTGTCTTTTGGAAACATTTTTTGTCCTGCAGGAGAGAATAAAATAGCGATATGCCTTTGTTGTAAGGGCGCTCACACAAGAAGAACTGCCATGCTGTGGGTGGTATACTGATTGTTGGGAGAGGGTTATGTTGCAAAAAGTGGGCTACTCGGATACAAGTGAAGTGTAGCTGACTGGGGAGGTTAAATTTGTCTATTAACTGTTTGCTGGAAATGGCTCTGCCATTAAGGAATAGGTCTTTTATGGTGTGTACAGGGGGTCCCCGACTTACAAACATCCGACTTACAAACGACTCCTACTTACAAACGGAGGGAGACAACAGGAAGTGAGAGGGAATCTACCCCTAGGAAGGGGAAATGTACTCCTGTAAGAGTTATTATGGGTAAAAGGTGTCTCCACTGAAGCTTTATCACCAGTCCATGTTTCCCTAACAACCCAAAATTTTCAAAATCCAATTGTCATTGGGACAGAAGGTGAGGTGAAATCTTCTGAACAGGGGCACAGACAGCAAAACAAATGTTACAGGGGTGCTAACCCTTCTCTATGTTATCTAAAAAACTTAAAAATAGATTTTTTGGCTAGAGCTACACTTAAAAAATGTACCTGTTCCGACTTACAAACAGATTCAACTTAAGAACAAACCTACAGTCCCTATCTCGTTTGTAACCCGGGGACCCCCTGTATTCCAAATCTTGGGAATTGTTTCAGTGAGAGCATAGGAATTTTGGCTTCAAGCAAGCTTAGCGGAAATTTATAGCTGATCGTATAAGAATTGTTGTGTTCTTGTTGTACGAAGAACCTCTGTGTTTGTAAGGAGGCTTGTATAGTAGGAGGAATTGTCTGTAAATCCCAGGGCTTACAGGTGTCTCCTATAAGGAGCGCTACAAGGTCAGGTATTGGGGCCATGTTTATTGTTTATGTCGACCCATAACGGTGTGTCAGTAGTTTTAAACCATTGTTTAAGTTGGTCGAGTCTAGTTGCCCACATATAGTCATAAATATCTATCAGTCCCGCGCCTCCTATTTGTCTGTGGTGGATTAGGTTCTGGGGGGAGCAACGTGCTTTCTTCTCATTCCACAAGTATTTCCACAAAAGAGTAGATATGGATTGGAGGAAGTGGTTTGGGATGTGGGTTGTTATCGTCCTAAACGTATATAAGATGAGCAGAAGATTTTTTGGTTTTGGTTAATGTTATTCCTAGATATGGTGTGCCATCGTCTTTCCATCTGTAGGGGAGATCCTTTTGCAATTTGTCTCTATCAGTTTTGGTAGCTCCTAAGTCTAGAATCAGGGATTTAGTAAAGTTAACCTTGTAGTATGAGATTTCTCCAAACTTTTTCAAAATTTCGTGGGCTGCCGGTAAAGACTTAGATGGGTTCGTTAGCATCGGGATCACGTCATCTGCAAATAAGTTTATGACATGTGTTTGTGACCCAAACCTAAAACCAGAGACATCGACCTGTGATCTAATGGTCTCTGCCAGGGGTTCTATCATAAGGTTAAAAATGGTAGGGGATAGTGGGCACCCCTGGCGGGTACCATTAGTGATATAAAAGGGATTACACAGCATACCTGCAGATAGTACCCATGCGGAGGGGCAAGAGTACAGAGCGAGCACAACGTTAAGCATATGGCCATGGAAACCAAATTTTGAGAGTACTTCTCTCATATACCTCCATTCCACCCTATCAAGCGCCTTCTCTGCTTCTATTGAGAGCAGCAGAGAAGGCGTTTTGGATGTTTCAGCGTAATGAATAACGTTTACAATGCGCCTAGTCACATCAGAAGTTTGTCTCCCCTTTATGAAACCCATCTGGTTGCTTTGAATTAAAGATGGCATATATTCAGCTAATCTCTTGGCTATCAGTTTGGCATATATCTTAATATCAGTATTTAGTAGAGAAATAGGTCAAAAGTTACTTGGGGTTGTGGCCCGTGGGTTCTTCTCCTGGCTTAGGGATAGTGGTTATGTATGCCTGGAGCATCTCAGATGGGAATGTTGCAGTCTCAGCTGCTTTTGGGAAGATTTTGAAGGTGAGGGGAGAGAATAGCTTTGAATGTTTTAAAGTACTCATTGGTAAGTCCGTCTGGACCTGGGGATTTACCGTTTGGGAGTGTATTGATAGTTGATTCAATTTCCGGTATTGTGAATTTAGTTGCACCTCTGAGAGAATCGGGAGATTCAAAATTGCTGTATTTTGGGTAGCATCGGTTGGCTGGTATTCGGGTCTTTGTTAAGGTTATATAGTTCGCTGTAGTAATTTGCAAATTGGTTTGCGATGTCTCGTGGGTTAATGACTTTATGATGTAAAGTGGGGTGTATCGGATGTGAAATTCTAGTTCTAATACATGTTGCTTTGATCCTATTGGCAAGATATTTGCCAGCTTTATTTGCATTGGCGTATGTATGTAACTGTAGGTGTCTAAGGTGTATATCATATTTTTGAGTGAGGTGTTCTCTCAGTTTCTCTCTGAGTTCAGAAAGTTGTTTGGTTTGTTGTTGTGTAGGTGACGCTTTATTCACAATTTGTGAATGTCAGATAAAATGGAATCTAGTGTCGCGGTGTAGCGTTTTTTAGTAATGGCTCCTAGTTGAATGAGGATGCCTCTTATAAATGCCTTATGGGCATTCCAGAGTGTGAAAGGGCTTTCTACAGATCGGCCGTTGTGTTGGAAATATGCTTGCAGTTGTTGAGAAATTAACTTAAGAGTAGTAATTTGACATTGCTGCACCAGGTGGGTAGGGAGGGGGAGACACCCTTCTCGTGAATCGATAAAGAAATTCCGGCGTGGTCTGACCATGTAATATCATATATCTGTGTGGAAAAAACGTCTTGCAGGGTCCACTTATCTGTTAGGAACATATCGATTTGTGAATAAGAACCGTGTCTATGGGAGAAGAAGGTATAGTTCCTCTCATTACCATGCATGCATCGCCATACATCATATAGTTCAGTTGCTTGAAGGACTTTACTCATGTAAGCAGTACCGTTGTGTCTGGTAGTGGAGGTATCCAACGTTGGGTCTACAATCAAGTTAAAGTCTCCACAGATGATGAGACTGCCATATTGGTCAGATTTAACTTTGCGGAGTAGTCTGCTGAGGAATCTAACTTGATGAGAGTTTGGGGCATACACAGACACAATGGTATAGGGTTTAGAGTTGATGTCTCCCTGTATGATGATATAGCGGCCATTCATAGCTATGAAGGAGTTCTTAAGGCGAAAGGAGATGGTATCGCGTATAGCCAAGAGGACACCTCCTTTTTTCTTTCCAGGCGTGGGGGCTAGAAAAAACATGCAGAAAATTCCTGTGTGTGCATTGGGGGTGGTTGTTCATTTGGAAGTGGATTTCCTGCACACACAGGATATTGGCTTTTTGTCTTTGGGCCTCAGACCACATAGAGTGTCTCTTGGTAGGGTGATTTAGACCCCTGGCATTAATGGACACACATTTGATGGTCATTTTGTAGGTTTAGGATATATTGTGTAGTTTCGTACTTACTGTGGCTCCTTTGGAACGTCTGGTTCGGTGGATCTTTGTGTTGCGGACATGCGGCATACTGCATATTTTTTGTTCGGAGGATGTAGGTATAGGAAATTCCTCTTGACTTGTGCAGATCTAGTGCTTTGGGAACAGAAACAATAACAAGGTGTACAGGGGAAAGAAGCTGAAAAAACAAACATAACGTTAATAAGTGAATCATCAAATCGATTCAAGTGCAGACGTAACTGCCTGTTAAGTAACTTGGGGTAATAACAGGGGTTGTTAAAGTAGAGCCCCTGTGTCCGGGGAGAGATCTGAGTGATTTACGTGGTGTGCTTATGTTGTTCCACCGGTGATCCTTTGTTGGCCCGTTTATGTGAAACCACTTGCCAGTCGTCCTGAGGGGACCGAAGTAGTGGTGGTTGTTTCTCAGGATGGACCTGTTGGGGTATTATGCCCCACTGGCGCAAGGCTGCGATTCCCTCTGTGAGTGTGGATATCATGTGTGTGGATCTCTTGTAGGTTACTGACAGTTTCGCAGGGTACTTCCATTTGTGGGGTACATTGTGGTTCCTCAAGGCCTTCGTTATAGTCGCCAGGTTGTGACGTTGTTGGAGGGTATGAGGTGACAGCTCAGGAAGGAGTATTAGCTCTGCGTACTGTGGTTGTTTATTCTCGTTTCTGCGGGATGCCACCAAGATTTGCTCTTTGACATGGTAGTAGTGCATTTTCATCAGCAAATCTCTAGGAGAGGTTTCAGGGAGGAATGCTGGTTTGGGAATTCTATGAATTCTGTCAATAGTCAGATCATGTGTGGTCAGCGTAGGGAGAATTGTAGAGAATAGGGTTTGGACATATTGTAGTAGTTGGGTAGGAGGCACGGATTCTGGTATCCCTCGGATTTTCAGGTTGGACCTCCTGGACCTGTCCTCGAGGTCGGCCACCTTATTTCTCAGCCAGGCTATCTCTTCCCCATGTGATGAGTGTGCTTCCACTAATGCATTAAAGGAATCAGTGTAGTCCCCCATTTTCTGTTCAACATGGTCCACCCTGTTTCCTAGAGCTAAAACTTCTCTCTGGCAGCTGTTGATTTCTGCTGTTATATCTGCTCGTATGGAGGCTTTTAGGGATAACAGCATCTCCTTTAAGACAGTATCAGAAACTGGTCTATCTGAGGTGGGATAGGCCGCAATGGGGTCACTGGGAGGTAGCTGTGGAGCTGTGCCTGTATCTGAGGGCCCGCTTACCTCCATAGTGTGGTTTTGCAAGGGTCTTTCAGGTGAGGAGATCCTCTGTTTTTGCTTCACCGGGCTCCTGGTATACGGGCTGGCTGTTCCTGAGGAGGATCCGCTGAGAGAAGCAGCCCGAGGGTAAGGATGGATCTGTGAGGATTTCACAGTGCCGTTTCCAGAGTTTGCGGCCTTGTGATCCGTACGTTCTGTATGGGCTTCGGCGACATTTTGTTGAGGCCCACGCGCTTCGAAGAAGTTCGGCAATTTCCGTGGCGTCTGCGGATGTTTTTTGTTCTTGGGCATGTTGGGATGTCACAGGAATACTCCACTTTTATTCCCTGTTGGGATGTCGCTGTGGTGTTTGCTCTTTGGTGTGGGGTGATATGTCTTCGTAGGTCACCGATGGACGTGTCGGTTATCCATTCTCTCCGGCGGCCGAACGGAGCTCTCACCTCACACGTCCATCTTGGAGCTCGGTCGCCACGCCCCTCGAGACAATTTTAAATTTGATAGCGTGGTGTTCCGTCCATGGTAGCGGTATGTTGTCGAGTATGTTGATGTCCATATTTTGTTTGAATATTAGGTCCAGAGTGTGCCCTGAACCATACATGGGAGTCTTTATCAATTGCTGAAGACCTAGTTCTTCCAGTTGGTTGATGCAGGTGGTGGCGATGAGGACTTCGGTGGTGTTTGCCCAGAGGTTGAAATCCCCGAGAACCAGAACGTTTTTGGCTTTCAAGGTGTGTAACGAAATTAATTCGGTGAAGGGTATCAGGAGATTTGTCTTCGTTCCTGGTGGTCTGTAGCATAGCAGTATGTGAATGGTGTTGTTTGAAGATGTAAGTGTCTCCATGAAAGGCACTGAGTTCTGTAGAGTTGGCTTGATGAGTGCCAGTTGAGATTTGAAGATCACTGCTAGGCCTCCTCCTTTTTTTCAATTCTATGCTCCGTTAGGATATTGTAGTTCTCCGGCACCAATTCTGTTAGTATGGTGTTGCTGTCGGGTGTTAGCCAGCTTTCCGTGATGAAGAGGCAATCTATGTTGTTTTGGGTGATGAAGTCGTGGATTTCCTGTCTGTGCTTGACTGCAGATCTGGTGTTAATCAGGGCGCATGCTAAGTGTTGTGGTTGAATTGGAATCTTCCTGAGCTTGGAGGTTGATTGTAGATTGATCCTTAGTAATTGTTCTTTTCATAGTATTTTTTGAATGGAAGTTGGTAATGTTGAGGTGGTATTTCTAAAGCCTCATACACATGATCGGACCGTGGACCAACTTTCCCGTGGATTATTGTCCAAAGGGCGTTGGCCCCTAGTTGGTATTGCATACACACGATCTGACTTTTTAGGCAACAAACATGAACGTAGTGAAGTTTCAACATACTGACGACACTTCAAAAGAGGACGTTTGAATACTCCAGCGCCACTTTTGGTCAACCTCTATATTGTTGTCTGATCTTTTGCATTGGTTCTGAGCATGCCTGTTTGTACTTTGTACAAAAGTCCGTTGGTTTTGTGTACACACGGTCGGACTTTGGTCCATCGGACTTTTGTTGGCAGAAAGCTGGTCCGTTCGCACAGCCAACAAAAGTCAGATGAAACCTGGAAAAAGTTGGTCCGATGGAGCGTACACACGGTCGGATGTTGGTCCAAAACAGCTAATTTGCATGTTGGTTGTCAAAAAGTCTGATCGTGTGTACGGGCCTTTAGCCTGTGGAGGATGTCCGCTGAGTATTTGAAATTGCACATGATGAGGAAACTTGATGTTGATGGTATGATACGATGATGAACTGCTGTAGCGACAATGGGTGCTGAGAAGATGATGGTCCTGCAAGATGTAATATCCAAAAATATGTAGAATAATACATATTGGCCTAAACTGAGGAAAAAATTTGTTTTTCTTTTTTGTAATTTGGGATATTTATTATAGCAAAAAGTAAAAGATATTGGGGCTGATTTCCGAAAGCCGTGCGCCATCAGTAGAGACGCACGCCGAGACGCAAAGCACATTTTCATATTTACGAAACGGTGCGCCGGGAACAGAGCGTTAATACCCCATTTACGATAACGATCTTGGTGCACGGGAGAATGCAATCTGTGCACCACTATGGCACACAGCATCTTCAATTTAATATTAACAGAAGATGGAGGTGCCAATATTATGGGGTGATGTGGGGTGATGTGAGGAAGTTTAGTAACAACTGCCTAAGTAACAAATATGCCCAGAATAGAATAAGAAAGTAACTTTTCCGAGCAAGCCTGCTGTGCCTGCAAGTACGTTTAGAACTGCGCAAGATCAATTTAAGCAGTGCGCATGCACAAGTGGCTCTTGCGCTCGTTCAAATGCGTTTGTTCACTGCGCGACAAAAATCTTAGTAAATGTTAAGCAAAGTAAATGCAATTGCATGGGTTGAACGGGCGCACCTCTAAACTTGACAATTTGTTTTTTTACGCTGGTTCACCTTTATGTATTTTTTTAAGGATATTTGCACACAGGTCATGTTAGCATGTTACGTTGCCAACATGTGACATGCACCTTGCTAAAATTATGTAAAAAAACTCTTGCACCTCTAGCTCCTTCTAAAAGGGCATTTGACATTCCCCCTATAATGCATATGATTTCCTTGGGCTAGCTTTTGCTTTTAAAGGGGAACTCCACACTCCATTCTCCAATGCTCTTGTCTCCCCCTTCTAATGCATATGATTTATTTCGGCTTACTTTTGCTTTTAAAGGGGAACTCCACACTCCATTCCATTCTCCAAAGGCTGGGAGCTGCCTTCACCAATACAAACCACATCCTTTTTCACAGCATACAACAGGGCCAGCTAGGAAAGGGGCGAGAAGAGCGATAGCCCAACCCCCTCCTGAGCCACATCCACTCAACATAGGTGGCTGCCTTTGGGGCATGTTGGGCTCAGCCCAGTACCAACCACAAAGCACCTTGTACCCACTAGTTTAAAGGGGTTTTCCACATTCCGTAAAGCCCTCTGTCTGCAGCCCCCCACAACCCCAGCCTAGGGTTGTGTGGAAGAGGCCCTTGTCCCCCAGAATAAGGGAACAAGGTGGTTGACTTTTTGTTGCCCAAGCCCCTTCTGCCCCCAAGCATACACCACCCCTTTCATGGGCTGGGTTGCTGTGTGTTTGGCTAGGTTTTTTTTAGTGTTTGGTGGGGGCACAATATTTTTTTACTTTGGGGTGGGACTTTTCATGTGGGGGTTCTCTTTTTAAGCCTAAACAGACCCAAATGAGCTTGTAGACCTTGTATGTTTGGGGGGGGCAGGCTATTTTTTATTTATTTTTTAATCTTGCAGCTGCAATGTAGACTTGTAACTTTTCTTTAAAGCTGTACATCTTTGAAGCAGCATTTTGGATACATGCTAAAGATGCACCACTTTACAGGCAGAATAAGCCCCCCCCCCCAAACCCCAAGTTACTATCTTTTCATCAATTTTGCATTTTTAAAGGCACTTCTCCTTGATTAATTTTTCATGTCCCTTAGGGTGGGCCGTGGGCCCCCATACTCATTTTAATTCCAATAACTAGAAGATAAGCCAGCCAAGTGGGGACTAGCAAAATTAATAAGTCAGTTCCCATACACTGCAATGGTATTTGTTGTCTAACTTGTTAGGCTCCTTGTTTGCCCCCCTGGACCTGGGGGTTGTTGTCCCATCTGTAATTTTGTAGCATGCTGGATGATGTGCTTAATTTTGGACAGGGGGTTGACTTATTTTGTGCTAGCTGCATTTGGGTTGGTCTGGGCATGCTCAGGGACTTGCTTTTGCTTTTTTTATTTTTTTTTGTGTGTGAACAGCACTTGGATGTTTCTGGGCATGCTTAGAGAGTGTTTTTGTTGGTTTCGTAATTTAAGGACATCCTTAACATGTGATCCCACTTTGAAGTTTTGTCTCTACACTGGGGGAACTTGCATTTTGTGTGTTTTATGGAGTGTGTCTCTGTGTCCCCTTATAGAGTTTGTACCACACGTATTTTGTTTCTTATGTCTTTGCAAAACAGATGTGTTTTAGAGTAAGTTTTTTTTACTTTGTTTTATTGTATTTTTTGGGGAGGGGATATTTTACCCAGAAATATTTTTAATGTTTTCAACGGTGGTGGCCTGACCATACGGAGTGCTCAGGTGCCGCCCCCCCCCCCCCCCCAATCTGTTAAAAAAAAAATTGTCACTTTAAGAGTGACTGGGCGCCGGACATGCAGCGTCCTGTGGGAAGCTTCCCAGACTGCAATCAGCTGATTGCAAGGTGGGAAGTTGATTTGCCCATGTTTAGGGAGTGTCCGGGGTGCAAGGGGTGCGCCCGCAAACACTCCCTCATTCTCCAATCTCCAGTGATTTGCCATTACAGCTCCTGTTCTTTCATTGTAATTGCCGAGACTGGAGGACGGTGGTTGGTGCTTTTCGTGGCACTGCGTCACTTTCGGTTTCTCGGCTCACTGTGTTTGGAGTGAGTGGAGTGGACTGAGATGGACCGGCGGCGTGTGGTAACTGGAGAGAGGAAGGCCTGACTGACTCCTGAGCTGAGCTTTGCTGGCGCGGCTTCTAAGGTATGTAAACCGCAGGCCTCAGTGTGTGTCAGTCTGTTGTCATGGACTGTGTCTCTCTCTCTCCTCCTAGCAAACTTCTAGCTGAGTCAGTTTGTATGTGGCCATGGCACGCAAAAGGCCCCTCTGCTCTGCAGTCCGCACACACTAATCCCTGGAGGCCTGGACCCTTCCCTCACTGTCAGCTGGTTCCCTTCCCTGTGCTTCTCTGCAGTTCTCTGCCCCCTCTCATTCTCTCCACTCACTCAATGAGTGACTGGGGGGTCTGTGCTGATGATGGGGGGTGCAGACTGGGGGGTAATTGTGCAGAAGGGGGGTGGTAATTGTGCAGACTGGGGGGGTAATTGTGCGAGACGGGGGTAATTGTGTAGACTGTGGGGGGTTATTGTGTAGACGGGGAGTAATTGTGCAGACAGAGGGGTAATTGTGTTGGCTTGGGGGGTAATTGTGCAGATGGGGTAATTGTGCAGATTGGGGAGGTAATTGTGCAGACTTGGGGGTAATTGTGCATACTGGGGGGGTAATTGTGCAGACTGGGGGTAATTGTGCAGACTGGGGGGTAATTTTGCAGATGGGGGGGTGGTAATTGTGCAGACTGGGGGGGGCAATTGTGCGAGACGGGGGTAATTGTGTAGACTGTGGGGGGTTACAGATAGGCTGCACTGACGGGCACAGATGAGACTGCAGTGATGGGCACAGGCAGGCAGCACTTATGGGCACAGATGTGCCTTCACTGATTTGCTGCACTGATAGGCTGCACTGATAAGCAATGGACACTGCCCTACTGACACTGTCCACTGCTTTTCTGACATCCAGTCCACAGCCAAATATCTGTAGAAGAGCTTTCCACCACCCCTCTCACAAACCTGTGTAAGTTTACCTTACAGATTTTTCTGTAAAGGTGAACTTACACTTTAAGTAGCCATGCGACAGACTCAAACAAAACGGGAGACCAATGAGAAATGCTATATACCAGGCTTTGTGAGAAATGCTATATACCAGGATTGTGAGAAATGTTATATACCAGGCTTTGTGAGAAATGCTGTATACCAGGCTTTGTGAGACATGCTATATACCAGGATTGTGAGAAATGTTATATACCAGGCTTTGTGAGACATGTTATATACCAGGATTTGTGAGACGTGCTATATACCAGGCTTTGTGAGAAATGCTATATACCCGGCTTTGTGAGAAATGCTATATACCAGGCTTTATGAGACATGCTATATACCAGCATTGTGAGAAATGTTATATACCAGGCTATGTGAGACATGCTATATACCAGGTTTTTGAGACATGCTATATACCAGGATTGTGAGAAATGTTATATACCAGGATTTGTGAGAAATTATATATACCAGGATTTGTGAGACATGCTATATACTAGGCTTTGTGAGACATGCTATATACCAGGCTTTCTGAGAAATGTTATATACCATGCTTTGTGAGAAATGCTATATACCAGGCTTTGTGAGAAATGCTATATACCATGCTTTGTGAGAAATGTTATATACCAGGCTTTGTGAGAAATGCTATATACCAGGATTGAGAGACATGCTATATACCAGGATTTGTGAGAAATGCTATATACCAGAATTTGTCAGAAATTTTATATACCAGGCTTTGCGAGACATGCTATATACCAGGATTGTGAGAAATGTTATATACAAGGCTTTGTGAGACATGTTATATACCAGGATTTGTGGGAAATGTTATATACCAGGATTTGTGAGAAATGTTATATACCAGGATTTGTGAGTTGTGCTATATACCAGGCTTTGTGAGAAATGCTATATACCAGGTTTTGTGAGAAATGCTGTATACCAGGCTTTGTAAGACATGCTATATACCAGGATTGTGAGAAATGTTATATATCAGGCTATGTGAGACATGCTATATAACAGGATTTGTGAGAAATGCTATATACCAGGATTGTGAGAAATGCTATATACCAGGATTTGAGGTCTGATGGGGCAGGGATAGGATTGATGGATACAGTGAGGCTACATATAATGGGCTGAATTTAATGGGCACATCTTGATGAAATAGACACTTTTATTTGGCAGCGCCCTACCTATCTCTCTTTTAACCACTATGCGACCGCCGGCTGTCAATTGACGGCCAGGCGGCGCAGCTCTCAGGGTGGGAGGGCATCATATGACGCCCTCCCCTTCCCGGCCCTCCAGGGAGCGTGCACGCGCTGCCGTGTCACTGGGCAGGATTGCCCGGTAACACAGCGGGACCGCGGATCTGTGTCTGTAAACACACAGATCCACGGTCCTGTCAGAGGAGAGGAGCCGATGGTGTGTTCTCAGTACAGAGAAACACTGATCGGTCTCCTCCCCTTGTGAGTCTCCTCCCCCTACAGTTAGAATCACTCCCAGGGAACATATTAACCCCTTCATCGCCCCCTAGTGGGTAACCCCTTCCCTGCCAGTCACATTTATACAGTAATCAATGCATTTTTATAGCACGGATCACTGTATAAATGTGAATGGTCCCAAAAATGTGTCAAAAGTGTCCAATATGTCCGCCGCAATATCGCAGTCATGATAAAAATCGCAGATCGCCGCCATTCCTAGTTAAAAAAAATAATAATAAAAATGCTATAAATCTATCCTCTATTTTGTAGCCGCTATAACTTTTGTGCAAACCAATCAATATATGCTTATTGTGATTTTTTTTTACAAAAATATGTAGAAGAATACGTATCGACCTAAACTGAGTAAAAAATATGTTTTTTTATATATTTTTTGGGGATATTTAGTATAGCAAAAAGTAAAAAATATTTTGTTTTTTTTTAAACTTGTCCCTCTTCTTTTGTTTATAGCGCAAAAAATAAAAAACCGCAGAGGTGATCAAATACCACCAAAAGAAAGCTCTATTTGTGGGAAAAAAATTATAACAATTTCATTTGGGTACAGTGATGTATGACCGCGCAATTGTCATTCAAAATGTGACAGCGTTGAAAGCTGAAAAATGGCTTGGGCAGGAAGGGGGTGAAAATGCACTGTACAGAGGTGGTTAAACTTACCCAGATTGTCATTTAACTCATAGGTACTGAATTGGTCATTGTGGAAGGAAACACAATTTCTCAACATCATGAAGGAAAATTTGGTTTTATCATTGAAACAATTACCCTTCACAAGGCATCCTGATGAAGAGAAAAAGAGTATAAAGGAGCTTGGACCAGATCGACCCAACTTGCAGATTAATCAGCAGTCGAGTGATCCTGGTTCAGTTTACACTCAGAGCTTTTCCCCCACAAATTATCAGACACAGAGTTGGCTAGTTGGATGTGATGTGAGTCATGCCTTTTATTGTTTTCCCTGTTTGTTATTTGAAAGTCCTGGCGCCGACAAGTGGACAAAAACAGGGGTTTCCAACTTAAGGCATCTCAGTGAAAAGTGCAAGCGGCATGAAAGTACCCAAAGCCATCTTGACAACGCTCTGAAGCTCCAGTTTTTTGGGAAGCGTAGCATTGTTGAACAGCTACAGTGGTGTGAAAAAGTGTTTGCCCCCTTCCTCATTTCCTGTTCCTTTGCATGTTTGTCACACTTAAGTGTTTCGGAACATCAAACCAATTTAAACAATAGTCAAGGACAACACAAGTAAACACAAAATGCAATTTGTAAATGAAGGTGTTTATTATTAAAGGTGAAAAAAAATCAAAACCATCATGGCCCTGTGTGAAAAAGTGATTGCCCCCTAAACCTAATAACTGGTTGGGCCACCCTTAGCAGCAACAACTGCAACCAAGCGTTTGCGATAATGTGCAATGAGGCTTTTACTGCGTCCTGGAGGAATTTTGGCCCACTCATCTTTGCAGAATTGTCCTAATTCAGTTACATTAGAGGGTTTTCGAGCATGAACGGCCTTTTTAAGGTCATACCACAACATCTCAATAGGATTCAGGTCAGGACTTTGGCTAGGCCACTCCAAAGTCTTCATTTTGTTTTTCTTCAGCCATTCGGTGGTGGACTTGCTGGTGTGTTTAGGATCATTGTCCTGCTGCAGAACCCAAGTTTGTTTCAGCTTGAGTACACGAACAGATGGTCGGACATTCTCCTTCAGGATCTCTTGGTAGACAGCAGAATTCATAGTTCCTTTTATCAGGGCAAGTCTTCCAGGTCCTGAAGCAGCAAAACAGCCCCAGACCATCACACTACCACCACCATATTTTACTGTTGGTATAATGTTCTTTTTCTGAAATGCAGTGTTCCTTCTACGCCAGATATACTTGGACACACACCTTCCAAAGAGTTCCACTTTTGTCTCATCGGTCCACAGAATGTTGTCCCAAAAGTCTTGGGGATAATCAAGATGTGTTGTGGAGAAATTGAGACGAGCTTTGATGTTCTTTTTGCTCAGCAGTGGTTTTCTCCTTGGAACTCTGCCATGCAGGCCATTTTTGCCCAGTCTTTTCCTGATGGTGGAGGCATGAACGCTGACCTTAACTGAGGCAAGTGAGGCCTGCAGTTCCTTGGACGTTGTTGTGGGGTCTTTTGTGACCTCTTGGATGAGTCGTCGCTGCGCTCTTGGGGTAATTTTGGGCGGCCGGCCACTCCTGGGAAGGTTCACCACTGTTCCATGTCTTCGCCATTTGTGGATAATGGCTCTCACTGTGGTTCGCTGGATTCCCAAAGCTTTGGAAATGGCTTTATAACCCTTTCCAGACTGATAGATCTCAATTACTTTCTTTCTCAATTGTTCCTGAATTTCTTTGGGTCTCGGCATGATGTGTAGCTTTTAAGGATCTTCTGGTGGACCTTACTGTGTCAAGCAGCTCCTATTTAAGTGATGCCTTGATTGTGAACAGGTGTGGCAATAATCAGGCCTGGGTGTGGCTAGAGAAATTGAACTCAGGTGTGGACAACCACAGTTATAGTATGTTTTAACAAGGGGGGCAATCACTTTTTCACACAGGTCCATGATGGTTTGGATTTTTTTTCACCTTTAATAATAAACACCTTCATTTACAAATTGCATTTTGTGTTTACTTGTGTTGTCCTTGACTATTGTTTAAATTGGTTTGATGTTCCGAAACACTTAAGTGTGACAAACATGCAAAGGAACAGGAAATGAGGAAGGGGGCAAACACTTTTTCACACCACTGTAGATGCAAGCTACAGAATTGGAATTAGAAGGCACAATAAAGAGGTCACAAAAAATCAACACATCCTGTCTAGAACAATAGACTGTGTAAAATGTTGTGGTGCATTCGAGCTGGCTTTGCGTGGCCATGACGAGAGCGAGAGATCAGAAAATCTTGGGATATTCTGTGGCTTGGTCGATTTTATTGCTTCTCTTGATGGAGTTTTGAAAGAGCACCTCGAGAATGCCACTGTGTTTATGGGAACCTTGAAAACCGTGCAGAATGAGCTGTTGGACTGTATGTTGTCTGTTGTTAAGGAGCACATTATCCAAGAAGCATGGAGCATCAATTTTCTCTCAATTCAGGCCAACGAAACCACGATATTGCCACTCATTGCCAACTTGTGCTTGTACTATGCTACATTGATGCCAAAACAATGTACAGGAGAGATTTTTTGTGTTTATTCCTCTGCAGTCAACCACAGCAGATTCCATCGCTACAGCACAACAAGAGCACCTTGCTGTCATCCTTCCAGAGGATCAGAAGCATAAACTCATCTCCCAAGCATATGCTGGAGCAGACGTGATGAGGGGTGCCACTGCAGGTGTGCAAAGGAAGATACAAGATGTGTACCCAAATGCCCATTACATCCACTACTATGGCCATCAGCTGAACCTAATAATGCAACAGGCCACTTCTCAAATATCCAAAGTGTGAGTTTTTTTTTCTACCCTTGGAGGATTTGCCAGCTTTTTTTCAAAATCACCCAAGGGCACAGATGTTCTTGATAAAGTAGTTGCCCATAGACTACCAACATCAAGCAGTGTAAGATGGAACTTTCACAGCCGTGCCGTCAATACAGTGTTTGAGCACAGAGAGGACCTCATCCACTGTTTTGAAACTATGCGAGACTCAGGTGACTTTGACCCTATTACCGTCAGAGAGGCAGTAGGCTTTGCCATGCTGTGTAGCATAGGAAGATTTCCCCAGGGGGCTTTAAAACAGCAATGCAGGCAATTCAGAAATGGATTATATAAAAGTATTTTATTGGAAACATGTACGGTCAATAGCATGTGCATTAGTTTTTGTCCGAATGCATTTTCATCCGAATTTCGGGTATTTTCGTTATCGTTTTAACAAACCGAAAGATCCAAAATAAACAAATGCTTTATTTTCGTTTTCGTTGCGACAACAGTTCAAAATAGATAGGAGATTCGACATGACGCTGACAATAGCGATCTGTGTCCATCGAACCTGTGGTCGAATGTGCCTAACCTTAGCTCTATTAGTCCAAGATTATTCTACATAGAAAGAAAATATTTGACATAGAGAGAAAAGATTCATCATTATAGAGACAATAGCAAATAAGGTTGAATGTGGAATACTATAGCTTGTAGGTGGAACATTTGATCGAAAATGTACAATTGCGGCATCGTAGAGTTTAGCTGCTCCGTCGAATCTTCTTAGAACATTCGACACCATAAGCCTTCAATGTCAGATTTCGGATTTTCGGACAAATGCATTTTTTAACGAAACAAAATAACAAAAACTTGAACGTGCACTTGTAGTGCAAAGTGGATTTGCCTTTAGGAAATAACCCCCATTGTCACTATAAACACCAACTTAAGCAAAAAACTGCTATTAAGCATTGAAAGAAGAAGTCACACATTGTTGAGTAGAAAAATGTTTACTCTGTGCACATTCACATGTGTGTTTAGAAAAGGGTTTTTGAACAAACCAACATATTTTTTGGAATCTTTATTTTTTTGGGACAGTAGAAATGTCCTTTTTTTGTGGTAAACAGGCATGTTTTTCAAAACATTCAGACATTAGTATGTCCAAACTGTATTGATATTGCCTTCATCAGATGGGGTGATGTCACCCCTCTGAAAGCCAAATTTTGAAGATGCACTCAAATTGAGAGTCAAAATGGGGATTCCCCTCCTGATCACATGCCTAAGGTCAACATGTGCTAGCTCCCATCATGGGGGGATCAATGAACATGTTTTGGGGGTACAACCCCATCCTCTCAGCTACTTGAGTTGCAAGGAAGGAGTGGCACCCACAAAACGCGTACATTGATATCCCGTGATGGCAGATAGCACATGTTGATACACTGTGTGCACATCTTTAAAATTTGGCTTTCAATTTTTTTTTTAGAAAAGTTCTACTAAAAATCTAAAAATTATAAAATGTTGGTGTGTTTTATATTCTGCCTAAAACATCAATGATGTTTTTGAGTCTTTTTTCAACATCATTGATGTCTTCCTTGATCTTCTGTAAATCCCGATTGCACACCATGATCATCCCCGATGAGGACGTGTGCACTTGCACTTATGAACTGAGATTCTTCTTCCACAACATCCACATCATCTAAAATAAAAAAACACACCATGTATTATAAATATGCAGGCATACATCTACCTGAAACTGTGGTCTCAGACACTCACCTGTTGTGGTCACTATTTCACCCACATAATAAACCTCTCCTTCCTCCACATCTTCAGGTTGTGGTTTCGGGAGTTCCCCTTCTTTAGGAGGTTGTGGGTCCCTGGTGTCCTCTGACATTCTGATTCTTTTCTCCCCTATGTGAATAAAAGAAAGGTATACTTAGCACACAGATATTTGAGGCCAGAAATAGGAATATGAAACATTGCTTGGAAGTGTCGTACATTTGTCGGTTTTGGCAGAGTTCCAAGCTGAAGACATTATTTTTTCCCTTTATTAAAGCTGAATACTTGCCTTTTTGGGTAAAGTATCACACATGTAGACCCCTAGTATCCACTGGATCACCTGCGTGGGACACCCTAAAAAGTTTGTTCTGGTGTCGCACACTAGTGCTCCTGCATCCAAATGTGTAAACAGCTGCTGAGTGTCCTCTCCTTACACTGAATCAAGTTTGCATTTCATTCTAGTTACAAACCCATCTTCTGCCCCACCACTGTAACCCCCTGCACATCTGTCCCACCACTGCGTCTCCCTACTGCTCTGTCCCACCACAGTAACCCCCTGCACATCTGCCCCACCACTCTACTTTCCTGCTCTTCTGTCCCACTGCTGAACCCTCTTCTCATCTGCTCCAACACTGAACTCCCCTGCTGATCTGCCCTCCTGCTCATCTGTCCTACCGCTGTACCCTCTTCTTATCTGTGATATGCGCATAGGGATGAGCCGAACACCCCCGGGTTCGGTTCGCACCAGAACCTTCAGAACGGACCGAAAGTTCGCGCGAATTTTCGAACCCTATACGTTATAATGGACGCGAACGTTCGAAATCAAAAGTGCTAATTACAACGGCCAATATGCATGTTAATGTCATAAAACAGGTTTGGGGACCCGGGTCCTGCCCCAGGGGACATATATCAATGCAAAAAGAACTTTTAAAAACTAACGTTTTTTCGGGAGCAGTCATTTTAATGATGCATAAAGTGAAAAAAAAAAAAGTGAAATTTTCCTTTAAATATGGTACCTGGGGGGTGTCTAAAGTATGCCTGTGAAGTGGCATGTGTTTCCCGTGTTTAGAACTTTCCTTGCACAAAATGACATTTGTAAAGGAAAAAAAGAAGCCATTTAAAACCACTTGCGGCTTTAGGTTTGTTCTTAAGTAGAATCTGAACAGGTACATTATGAAGTGTAGCTCCATCCCAAAAAAATCTATTTTTAAGCTTTTTGGAGAACATAGGGAGGGGTTATCACCCCTGTAACATTTGCTGTCTTTGCACATCTGTTCAGAATGACTTTCCGTCCCAATGACAAATGTTTTTGGAAAAGTGGGGTTTTAATTGAAACAAGGATTGGTGATAAAGTATCAGTAGAGAGGAGATACCTTTTTCCCAAATTAAATCTAACAGGATAGAATTTCCCTTCCTAGGGGTAGATTTCCTCTCACTTCCTGTTTTCTCTTTCCATTTGCAAGTAGGAGTCGTTTGTAAGTTGGATGTTTGAAAGTAGGGGCCTGGCGTATATACTCTGCAGAAATTTGCCCTATTAGATGTTGGTGTAGCCACAAGACTGGTGGGCACAGGAATGGGCCCTGCTGTGAGTTAATAGATCAAGATTTGTAATTGCATGCACCTGTTGAACAGGGCAGAAAAATTGGGGGTGGTGGTGGTGGTGGACGGTGTTGCCACAAGACTGTAAGCTCTCACAGTTACTCTTGGTGGGCGCAGGAATGGGCCCTGCTGTGAGTTATTAGATCAAGATTTGTAATTGCAAGCACCTGATGAACAGGGCAGAAAAATTGGGCCTTTGGCGGTGGTGGTGGACGGTGTTGCCACAAGACTGTAGGCCCTCATAGTTACTCTTGGTGGGCGCAGGAATGGGCCCTGCTGTGAACTATTAGATCAAGATTTGTAATTACCCGCCCCTGTTAAACAGGGGCTGAAAAATTGTGCCTTAGGCACTGGTGCTGGTGCCACAACACTGCAACCCCTCACAGATACTGTACTTGGAGCACAGCAGTCACACGTGTTGCGAAGCATTTTTTTAAAAAATTGTAAGTACACGCCCCTGTTAAACAGGGGCTGAAAAATTGTGCCTTAGGCACTGGTGCCACAACACTGCAACCCCTCACAGATACTGTACTTGGAGCACAGCAGTCACACGTGTTGCGAAGCATTTTTTTAAAAAATTGTAAGTACACGCCCCTGTTAAACAGGGGCTGAAAAATTGTGCCTTAGGCACTGGTGCTGGTGCCACAACACTGCAACCCCTCACAGATACTGTACTTGGAGCACAGCAGTCACACGTGTTGCGAAGCATTTTTTTTAAAAAAATTGTAAGTACACGCCCCTGTTAAACAGGGGCTGAAAAATTGTGCCTTAGGCACTGGTGCTGGTGCCACAACACTGCAACCCCTCACAGATACTGTACTTGGAGCACAGCAGTCACACGTGTTGCGAAGCTTTTTTTTTTTATAAAAATTGTATGTACACGCCCCTGTTAAACAGGGGCTGAAAAATTGTGCCTTAGGCACTGGTGCTGGTGCCACAACACTGCAACCCCTCACAGATACTGTACTTGGAGCACAGCAGTCACACGTGTTGCGAAGCATTTTTTTATAAAAATTGTATGTACACGCCCCTGTTAAACAGGGGCTGAAAAATTGTGCCTTAGGCACTGGTGTGGTGGCATGGATCATTGAGGAGGAGGAAGAGGATAGTCAGTGAACATAAGAGGACAGTCACTCAGCATCAGCATAGGCAGTCTTGAAGGGATGTGACATTATAAATGATTCCGTTATATCCACTTCAGGTGCCTGGTAGCTGGTGGTGATCCAAGACTGATTCATTTTGATGAAGGTCAGTCGATCAACCGAGGCGGTGGACAGGCGCACCCTATGATCGGTGACAAATCCTCCAGCAGCACTGAATGTGCATTCGGAAAGAACGCTGGAGGCAGGACAGGCCAGTAGCTCAATTGCATACTGTGCAAGCTCTGGCCAGTGATCCATCCTCAGGACCCAGTAAGCCAGAGGATTTTCGGTGGGAAAGGTGTCCAAGTCTGACCTTGCCCCAAGGTATTCCTGCACCATGTATATCAGACGCTGGCGATGGTTGCTGGAACCGATCATACCTTGGGGCTGCGGACTAAAAAATTGTCTGAACGCATCGGTCAGACGTCCACCTTCCCCACCGCTCCTTCTGCTACTGACCGAAGCCTCAGCAACTCGTCGCCCAGGACCAGGAGTTTGTAACCTCCCAGTTTCTGGGAACGCGTTGCACAGACCTTTCTGCAAGGCCTCCCTGAGATGTCTCATCCTCTGCTCCCTCTGCGACGGCAAGATAAGGTCCGCAACCTTACCCTTGTACCGTGGATCAAGGAGAGTGGCCAGCCAGTAATGGTCCCTCTCCTTGATCCGAAGAACACGAGGATCCTTCCGCAGGCTTTGCAGGATCAGGGAGGCCATGCAGCGTAGGTTAGCTGAGGCATTCGGTCCGGAGTCTTCTGGGTCACTGAGGATGACATGATCGCCAGCCACCTCCTCCCAGCCACGTACAAGTCCACTGGTTTGTTGGGACTGTACATCATCCCTAAAAGACTGCTGCTGCTGCTGATGCTGAGTGCCAGGCTCCACCTCCATGCTCACACACTCCTCCTCCTCCTCCTCCTCCTCCTCCTCCTCATCCTCTTCCTGTGTGATGGGTGGGACAGAAGGAACACTGTCCGGATAAAGGGGGCCTTGAGAGGCAAGGAAGTCCTCCTCTTCCTGCCTCTGTTCTGCCTCAAGTGCCCTGTCCATTATCCCACGCAGCGTATGCTCCAACAGGTGGACAAGAGGTACAGTGTCACTGATGCATGCACTGTCACTGCTCACCATCCTCGTGGCCTCCTCAAATGGTGAGAGGACAGTGCATGCATCCCTGATCATGCTCCACTGACGTGGGGAAAAAAAACCAAGCTCCCCTGACCCTGTCCTGGTGCCGTAGTCGCAAAGGTACTCATTGATGGCCCTCTGCTGCGTGTGCAGTCGCTGCAGCATGGCCAACGTTGAGTTCCACCTGGTGGGCATGTCACATATTAGGCGGTTCTTGGGCAGGTTCAGCTCCTTTTGCAGCTCAGTCAGCCGAGCACTGGCATTATAAGATCGGCGGAAATGCACACAGACTTTCCTGGCCTGCCTCAGGACATCCTGTAAGCCTGGGAACCTGCCCAAGAACCGCTGCACCACCAGGTTGAGGACGTGAGCCATGCAGGGCACATGGGTGAGCTGCCCCTGTCGCAGGGAGGAGAGGAGGTTGGTGCCATTGTCAGAAACGACCATTCCTGGCTTAAGCTGACGTGGCGTCAACCACCTCTCGGCCTGCCCCTGCAGAGCTGCCAGAACCTCTGGCCCAGTGTGGCTCCTGTCCCCCAAACACACCAGCGCAAGCACGGCATGGCATCTTTTTGCCTGCGTACTTGCGTAGCCCCTTGTACGCCTACGGAGCACCGCTGGTTCCAAGGACAGAGCACTGGAGGAAGAAGAAGAGGAGGGGGTGGAGGAGAGAGGTGTGTCACAACCAGTAGCAGTAGTAGCGTTTTGGAGGCGTGGTGGCGGAACAACCTCCAACACTACTGCACCTTGTCCTGCATCCCTCCCAGCTGCCAATAGAGTGACCCAATGGGCCGTGAAAGAAAGGTACCGTCCCTGTCCATGCCTGCTGGACCATGAGTCAGCGGTAATATGCACCTTACCGCTGACCGCCCTGTCCAGCGAGGCATGGACATTGCCTTCCACATGCCGGTAGAGAGACGGAATCGCCTTCCGTGAGAAAAAGTGGCGTTTGGGAACCTGCCACTGAGGAACCGCACATTGAACAAACTCACGGAAGGGGGCCGAGTCTACCAACTGAAAAGGCAGCAGTTGAAGTGCTAGCAATTTAGCCAAGCTAGCATTCAACCGCTGGGCATGTGGATGGCTGGGAGTGTACTTCTTTCTACGGTCCAGCAGCTGGGGCAGGGAAATTTGCCTGCTGCAATCGGACGTCGGTGTACTGCAAGTACTTGGTTGTGACACACCTAATTCTACACCTTCAGTCCTCTCAGAGCAGCTTTCAGAGAGGACTGAAGGTGTAGTGGGGATGGAGATCCCAGCTGATGAGGAGCAAGGAGAGGTCCGCTTAGTTCTTTGGTGTGGGTCTTTTATGTGTGCCTGCCAACGAGCTGCATGGCAGGTCGACATATGTCTGGTCATGCTTGTGGTGCCCAAGCGGCTGATGTTTTGGCCACGCGAGATACGCTTGAGACAAATATTGCAAATAGCAGTGGTGCGATCTGATGCACTCGTCTCAAAAAAGGCCCACACCAAAGAACTTTTCTGATAACGTGCAGAGGCAGCGCCCTGCACAGGCGGAGCTCTGCGGTGTTGTACAGTTGCTGTGCTGGCCTCTACCTGGCCTCCAGGGGGCATCCTGCCTCGTTGGACATGTGACGCCACATCCTCCTCCTCCTCGTCCTCCTCCTCATCCTCTCTCCCTTCAGGCACCCACGTGGAGTCAGTGACCTCATCATCCCCTCCCTCTTCACCACTAGAGCAAACCTGGCAGTAAGCTGCAGCTGGTGGAACAGTACTGCCAGATTCCTCAAGCTGGGTATCATCATCCGAGCCTTCGAATCGTTGGGCATCCTCCTGGAGCATGTACCCAACACTGTGCTCAAAGAGTTCGGGGGACTCCTCAGGAGGACATGGTGGGTCTAGGGAAGGGGTGGCTGATGATGCCATTGAGTACGCGTTGGCCGCTGCTCTGCCAGTACCCTGAGCCTGGGTGAGAGAGAGGATGAGGAGGATGAGGAGGGCTTGGTCATCCATTCTACCAAGCCTTCAGCATGATGCGGCTCCACATGTCCAGCTGCCGAAAACAAAGACGCGCGTGTCCCATGGCCACGTGCTGATGACGATGCACGACCACAACCACGGCCACGGCCACGTCCACTAGAAACAGAGCCTGCCTGCCCTGTGTTCTTGGCTCTGCACGCTCTGCCTCCCCTTGGCGGTCTCCCAGCCATTGTAGTCGGTAGTCCTGTGGGTGCTGCTGAGAAGAATATATAGGAGCTCTGTGTGATGCCACTAACACACTAGAAGTCCTATGGGTGCTTCTGCAAAGAAAATATAGGAGCTCTGTGTGATGCCACTAACACACTAGAAGTCCTGTGGGTGCTGCTGAGAAGAAAATATAGGAGCTCTGTGTGATGCCACTACCACACTAGAAGTCCTATGGGTGCTTCTGCAAAGAAAATATAGGAGCTCTGTGTGATGCCACTAACACACTAGAAGTCCTGTGGGTGCTGCTGAGAAGAAAATATAGGAGCTCTGTGTGATGCCACTAACACACTAGAAGTCCTATGGGTGCTTCTGCAAAGAAAATAGAGGATCTCTGTGTGATGGGACTAACACACTTCAAGTCCTATAGGTGCTTCTGGGAACAAAATATAGGATCTCTGTGTGATGGGACTAACACACTTCAAGTCCTATAGGTGCTTCTGGGAACAAAATATAGGATCTCTGTGTGATGGGACTAACACACTTCAAGTCCTATAGGTGCTTCTGGGAACAAAATATAGGTCTGTGTGATGGGACTAACACACTTCAAGTCCTATAGGTGCTTCTGGGAACAAAATATAGGATCTCTGTGTGATGGGACTAACACACTTCAAGTCCTATAGGTGCTTCTGGGAACAAAATATAGCTCTGTGTGATGGGACTAACACACTTCAAGTCCTATAGGTGCTTCTGGGAACAAAATATAGGATCTCTGTGTGATGGGACTAACACACTTCAAGTCCTATGGGTGCTTCTGGGAAGAAAATATAGGATCTCTGTGTGATGGGACTAACACACTTCAAGTCCTATAGGTGCTTCTGGGAACAAATTATAGGATCTCTGTGTGATGGGACTAACACACTTCAAGTCCTATAGGTGCTTCTGGGAACAAAATATATCTCTGTGTGATGGGACTAACACACTTCAAGTCCTATAGGTGCTTCTGGGAACAAAATATAGGATCTCTGTGTGATGGGACTAACACACTTCTAGTCCTATAGGTGCTTCTGGGAACAAAATATAGGATCTCTGTGTGATGGGACTAACACACTTCAAGTCCTATAGGTGCTTCTGGGAACAAAATATAGGATCTCTGTGTGATGGGACTACCACACTTCAAGTCCTATAGGTGCTTCTGGGAACAAAATATAGATCTCTGTGTGATGGGACTAACACACTTCAAGTCCTATAGGTGCTTCTGGGAACAAAATATAGCTCTGTGTGATGGGACTAACACACTTCAAGTCCTATAGGTGCTTCTGGGAACAAAATATAGGATCTCTGTGTGATGGGACTAACACACTTCAAGTCCTATAGGTGCTTCTGGGAAAAAATATAGGTCTGTGTGATGGGACTAACACACTTCAAGTCCTATAGGTGCTTCTGGGAACAAAATATAGGATCTCTGTGTGATGGGACTAACACACTTCAAGTCCTATGGGTGCTTCTGGGATCTCTGTGTGATGGGACTAACACACTTCAAGTCCTATAGGTGCTTCTGGGAACAAAATATATATCTCTGTGTGATGGGACTAACACACTTCAAGTCCTATAGGTGCTTCTGGGAACAAAATATAGGATCTCTGTGTGATGGGACTAACACACTTCAAGTCCTATAGGTGCTTCTGGGAAGAAAATATAGGTCTGTGTGATGGGACTAACACACTTCAAGTCCTATAGGTGCTTCTGGGAACAAAATATAGGATCTCTGTGTGATGGGACTAACACACTACAAGTCCTATAGGTGCTTCTGGGAAGAAAATATAGGTCTGTGTGATGGGACTAACACACTTCAAGTCCTATAGGTGCTTCTGGGAACAAAATATAGGATCTCTGTGTGATGGGACTAACACACTTCAAGTCCTATAGGTGCTTCTGGGAAGAAAATATAGCTCTGTGTGATGGGACTAACACACTTCAAGTCCTATAGGTGCTTCTGGGAACAAAATATATGATCTCTGTGTGATGGGACTAACACACTACAAGTCCTATAGGTGCTTCTGGGAAGAAAATATAGATCTCTGTGTGATGGGACTAACACACTTCAAGTCCTATAGGTGCTACTGGGAACAAAATATATGATCTCTGTGTGATGGGACTAACACACTTCAAGTCCTATAGGTGCTTCTGGGAACAAAATATAGGATCTCTGTGTGATGGGACTAACACACTTCAAGTCCTATAGGTGCTTCTGGGAACAAAATATAGCTCTGTGTGATGGGACTAACACACTTCAAGTCCTATAGGTGCTTCTGGGAACAAAATATATGGGATCTCTGTGTGATGGGACTAACACACTTCAAGTCCTATAGGTGCTTCTGGGAACAAAATATATGATCTCTGTGTGATGGGACTAACACACTTCAAGTCCTATAGGTGCTTCTGGGAAGAAAATATAGCTCTGTGTGATGGGACTAACACACTTCAAGTCCTATAGGTGCTTCTGGGAACAAAATATATGATCTCTGTGTGATGGGACTAACACACTTCAAGTCCTATAGGTGCTTCTGGGAAGAAAATATAGCTCTGTGTGATGGGACTAACACACTTCAAGTCCTATAGGTGCTTCTGGGAACAAAATATAGGAGCTCTGTTTGCTGCCAGTGCCTGCCTGCCACGAACACACTTCAAGTCCTATAGGTGCTTCTGGGAACAAAATATAGGAGCTCTGTTTGCTGCCACTGCCTGCCTGCCACGAACACACTACAAGTCCTATAGGTGCTTCTGGGAACAAAATATAGGAGCTCTGTTTGCTGCCACTGCCTGCCTGCCACGAACACACTACAAGTCCTATAGGTGCTTCTGGGAACAAAATATAGGAGCTCTGTTTGCTGCCACTGCCTGCCTGCCACGAACACACTACAAGTCCTATAGGTGCTTCTGGGAACAAAATATAGGAGCTCTGTTTGCTGCCACTGCCTGCCAGTGCCTGCCTGCCACGAACACACTACAAGCCCCTCTTTCTAAATGAATCTTTCTAAATGAATCTTTCTAACTAAATCTCTCTAACTAAATCTTTCTAACTGAATCTAGCAGAGTGACACAGAATGATCCTGCTCTCTCTAACGCCGGAACGCATGTGACCGGCGCCGACGGCGTGGCGGCCTTTTATAAGAGGGGGCGTGTACTAAAGCCCCTGAGCTGTAATTGGCTACAGGCGTCCTGCCTGTAGCCAATTATGGCTCTTCGAGTTTCCGGCGCTGTGATTGGCCAAGCATGCGGGGTCACAGTGCATGCTTGGCCAATCATCAGCCAGCAATGCACTGCGCCGGCCGCGCCGGCCGCAATGCATTGCGGGGCCGGCCGCTCGCATCACACGAACGTGATGCGAGCGGCCAAAATAGTTCTGGGCTCGCCGAGCGAGCGAACACCCGGTGCTCGATGCGAACATGGGTTCGCATCGAGCACCGGGCCCATCCCTAAAAAGGGGGAGAAGTGCGCCCTCGGCAGCAGTTCTTTTAGAAGGTGCTCAATAAAGGTACAGGAGTCTTTACCTTCTGACCCCTCTGGGAGGCCGACGACCCGCAGATTGTTGCGTCGTTTTCGGTTCTCCGTGTCCTCGGCACGGCCCTCCAGGGCTTTGACTCGGGCCTTCAAAGTATGTAGGTCCCCGGTGTGGTCCTGTACCGTGTCCTCCACTGCCGACACCCGCTGTTCCGCCTCCACCACGCGGCCGCGGAAAGAATTAAGGTCCTGGCGGATAAAGTCCACATTTGTCTGGAGGTGGTCAATTTTATCCATTAGGGCCACCTGGCCAGTCGCAATGGTCTGCAAGGCTGTCGCTAGGTCCGCCGCCGTCGCCGGAGGCAAGTCCGCGGCGTCCGTCTGAGGCGCCATGTGGGCCGAGATAGTGGCTTGGCCTCGTGTTCTGGCCTTGTCCTGTGCGGCTGTTGCTGATGCCGATGGCCCAGAAGCCGCGTTAAAAGCAGTATAACAGGCCGGACTCCAGGAGCTCGGTTAATGAGCGTCCTCTCCCATCGCCATCTTGGACACGCGCCCAGTTGCTGACATTGTTACCCTCAGCCCCTGCCTCCAATTCCAGGGTCAAGTTAGATGCAGCTGCTTTGTCTGCCCTGCGCATGTGGGATGAGTTCCTCCAGCACTGGAACTGCATTTCCATGTTCATTCCTGCTGTTTCGGTGTCTTCTTTCCAGGTCATTACTGATGCTGCAGCCATTAAGGCTATGCGGCTATATTTGCCACACATTGGCTGGCAGGACCATGGCCGGACAAATGTCAGGCAATTCCCAGGTTCACACAAACGTCTGCCTTATTCGAGGTCTACCCCCATAGTGGCTGCAGCTCAGGTGTGGGGTCACTTGTGGACAGGCAACATTGTGGTGTTCTGCACGGACAATCAGGCAGTTTCCGAGATCATTAACACGGGAAGGTCGGGTTCTCTGCACATCATGTCTTTCATACGCAGGCTCATTTGGTTATCTCTTCAGTTTAGTTTTCACATTCATTGCAGGTTTATCAGTGGTGTTTAGAATACAGCAGCTGACGCTTTATCTTGGTTTAATTTTCCGTCATTTTTTCAGCAGGTTCCAGACGCAGACATCTGTGCCACCCCGTCCCCGCATTGCTCACTCCTGAGGATGGATTAGAGGCACACTGGGTGGGCACTTTAGGATTGATAGACAGGTCACTGTCTGTCAACACAAGGAAGGCTTACAGCACAGCCTGGAAAAAATTTCAGGTTTTTCAAACACTGTACCCTAGGCCAGATTGCTTCAAAAGTCAATACCTTTTGGCTTTTGTGGTTTACTGTCATTGTCGACTGAAACTGTTGCACAATACTATTAACGAATACTTACAGGTATCCAGCAATTCATTTCCCTTTGACATCCCGGTAGGCCTTCAGTGTTTGCAGCACATTCCATTAAAGCCATTCTTAACCGCTTCTGGACCAGCCGCCGAAGTTTTAATGCGGCAGGATGGCTCCCCTGCGCAAAATCACGTTACTGTACGTGATCTCGTGGGTTCCGGATAGCACTTCCCTGTTCTGACAGGAGTGACAGATCGTGTGTTCCTATTAGCTAGGAACCACGATCTGTCACTTCCTGTAGTTAGTCCCTCCCCCTTCAGTTAGAAATCACCCCCCAGGGAACACAGTTAACCCCTTCACTGCCCCCTAGTGTTAACCCCTCCACTGCCAGTGACATTTATACAGTAAACAATGCATTTTTAATCACACTGATCACTGTATTAATGCCAGTGGTTTTAAAAATGTGTCAAAATTGTCCGGTGTGTGTATGTATTTGTGTGTATATATATATATATATATATATATTGTGGGGAATTAGCTCGTGGGGATCACTTTTTTTCTGAATGACAGTCAGCAAATGGGCACTTCCTTCAAAATCTGGTGGATGCCAGGTTTATTTGCAAGAGGTTTGCAAAATAAAAACAAACAGTAAATAAAATCCTTGCCGTCTGGCGCTAACTAAACAAATAGTCTACTCTCTATACAGTGCGGGGCTGGTCCCCATCACCCACAAAAACATGCAGAAAAGCAAACCCTTTAGTCCAACACCCACGGCTCCTCTCACTCAGGTTCCTTCCTGAGTCTCAAAACCAGAGCTCTGTTTTGCTCTCTTCCTCCTCATTTAAAGTCCAGCTGAGTGTAGGCTCAAGTAGACCAGAACATCCGGACCGGAACCTAGCCTGCCACAGAGGCTGGAAAAACCCGGGCCGGATTCCGATTCAATCTCTTACAACAGAATGAATGCGAGGTGAAATATAGGGATTATCCACTATATCACCTCTCTTACCATCACAATATATACATATCGTAAGAAATATGTGTTGAAGTTTCCACATTTGAAATGAACAGTATGCTTATATTTCACATCTCGTGGACATTTTTCTTGCCCGGCCTATATTGATGACGTTACCCCAGGACTTGAGATATACTTGGGTACTACATACTGTATCAGTCTAGGTTTCAATGCAATTTGTGCTATTTGCATCATTATGATGATCATGTATTATGATTGGTATGTATAAGATGGGATTGATTTACTAAAGGGAAATAGTCTGTTTACTTTGCAAACAATTTGACCCAGAGCTTAGTGAATAAAGTTTCACTTTGCAAAGAATACCCAATCATGTGCAAAGAAATAAAAAGCAGCATTTTGGCTTGCACATGATTGGATGAAGACAGTCACCCCATTCACTAAGCTCTGTGGTGAATTCCTTTGTAAAATGGTCCTTCCCTTGCAAAGTGAACAGCCTATAGCAAATCAACTCACAAAAGTGAGTATACCCCTCATGTTTTTGTAAATATTTTATTATTTCTTTTTATGTGACAACACTGAAGGAAATTACACTTTGCTACAATGTAAAAGAGTGAGTGTTCAGCTTGTATAACAATGTATATTTGCTGTCCCCCCATAACTCAACACACGGCCATTAATGTCTGAACCGCTGGAAACAAAAGTGAGTACACCCCTAAGTGAAAATGTCCAAATTGGCCCAATTTTCCCTCCCCCGTGTCATGTGACACGTTAGTGTTACAAGGTCTCAGGTGTGAATGGGGAGCAGGTGTATTGAATTTGGTGTTATCACTCTCTCATACTGGTCACTGGAAGTTCAACATGGCACCTAATGGCAAAGAACTCTGTGAGGATCTGAAAAACTCTACATAAAGATGGCCTAGGCTATAATATTGCCAAGACCCTGAAACTGAGCTGCAGCATGGTGGCCAAGACCATCCAACAGTTTAACAGGACAGGTTCCACTCAGAACAGGCCTCCAAAGAAGTTGAGTGCACATGCTCATTTTTAAATCCAGAGGTTGTCTTTGGGAAATAGATGTATAAGTGCTGCCAGCATTGCTGCAGAGGTTGAAGGGGTGGGGGGTCAGCCTGTCAGTGCTCAGACCATACGCCGCACACTGCATCAAATTGGTCTGCATGTTTGTCGTCCCAGAAGGAAGCCTCTTCTAAAGATGATGCTCAAGAAAGCCCACAAATAGTTTGCTGAAGACAAGCAGACTAAGGACATGGATTACTGGAACCATGTCCTGTGGTCTAATGAGTACAAAGACAAGTGTGTCTTGCCTACAGTCAAGTATGGTGGTGGGAGTGTCATGGTCTGGGTCTGCCTGAGTGCTCCTGGCACCGGGGAGCTATAGTTCATTGAGGGAACCCTGAATGTCAACATGTACTGTGACATTCTGAAGCAGCGCCTGATTTCCTCCCTTTGGAGACTAAGTCGCAGGGCAGTATTCAGTATGATACCAACCTCAAACACACCTTCAAGATGACCACTACCTTGCTAAAGAGGCTGAGGGTAAAGGTGATGGACTGGCCAAGCATGTCACCAGACCTAAATCCTATTGAGCATCTGTGGGGCATCCTCAAATGGAAGGTGGAGGAGCGCAAAGGTCTCTAACATCCACCAGCTCCATGATGTTGTTATGGAGGAGTGGAATAGGACTCCAGTGGCATCCTGTGAAGCTCTGAAAATTTACACTGTTATACAAGCTGTACACTCACTACTTTACATTGTAGCAAAGTGTCATTTCTTCAGTGTTGTCACATGAAAAGATATAATAAAATATTACCAAAAATGTGAGGGGTGTATTCACTTTTGTGAGATACTGCAAAAGAACATAATAGGCCTAGTGTGCATATACACAGCCAAATACCCCTAAGGGATGCTTGAGGTAAAGATATACACTAAATGGGTATATGCAATTCAAAAATTGTGTAAATTTATTTTTAAAGACACATATCAATGCATATGATATAGAATACAAAATGTTCAAACATCAAGGCATACAGAATAGCATATAGGTTTAAACATGTCACAGCATGAACATATAATGTTGAGACAAGGAAAACTTGCATTATGTGTATAATTTCAGGAGAACGCCAACATGTTTCGGACTTTAGTCCTTTTTCAAGGCAGTTTAATATCCTTTTCTTTTACATCTATGATATGTGAATAAATAAAGATTAGTACATAAAGTTACAATAATAGTACTTGTTTCATTTACCATATAGAACGGAATGATAGGGTATTGTTGTGGGTATGGTACTCACATGCAGCGTATTAGAAAAATGCCAAATAAGGTGAGAGGCCAAGGTGTAGGCTCAGACAGTTGGTATATGCACTGGTGTAGTCTCTGTGCAGGGTAAAAGCAAAATAGACGTTGCCATGTGGCTAGGCGACAAGCTGTGAGAAGTTCAGGCAGTTGCAAGGTCCTGGACAAGGAACAGGCTATGGGCCCGTATCTTGTAAACTTGTAGCCAAGCGATATATGAGACTAGGGTAAATTAGAGAGTAAAAGATGTAAATAGATGGCAACATGGCATAACGGCCGTGTAAGAGAAATAGTATATAAGTATATTACCTGAATCTCAAGATGTCTGGGGAGGGTTATCAATGAACGCCAACAAGTAGACAGCATGTGTGAGACCTCCATGGCGGGGGGTTTAAATGAGGTAAATAGATTGTTATCAGCTGTGTGTGTGCGCATAAATGGAGGTGCGTCAAAGTAGCTGAATTGGAGTTGGCTAGGGAGCAGAGGGAAGAAGCCAATCACGCTGCTTGTATTCCCCCATAGGACCTCTGACGAGATGGCGCTGGGCGCGGGCACGTCCGGGTTGGGCGGGGTCGCATCCAGCGTTGTGACGTCACTGACGCGGGCAGGAAGTTCGACCAATCTGCTCGCGCTCCAATTCACAGACTCCAGATTGGAATCCTTCAAGATATGGTTTAAAGTTAAAGGCCTCGTTGAGGCCAGGAGGTGAGGTGGCATTTAAATGGAAAAATCCATCTAAGTTCGCTCTGTAATAGGGCTTTGTTATAGTCGCCACGGGAGTAGAATCATGGTGGACAATCTTGCAGTGTCGCCCTAAGGGTAGGTCAGGGTCTTTTTGGTTGACGGAATCCCCTATCCACCATGGCACTATACTTGGGAGATGAATGGGATACCCGCATGACAAACACCATGCAACATTTTGAATCAAATGAATACATGGGCTAGCACAGAGGTAATAATTTAAGAAAGAAACAACACAACATGACTTCTTAATAAAATCCTTTTATTAATATTATTATGGGATAAATATGGCCACGGTGTTATCCAGGGGGGTTAAATATTCAAATTTAAGTCAATATAAATTAATATCAGGCCATTCTGGCCAACCATTAAATAAATCACATGGTGTCCATCCAAATTATTGGACGACTACTCCCCCTTAAAGACAACACCATGACTTAAAACTGGAAAAAGGGGAAATAGGGGCGGGAGGGTGGGCGTCGCTTGTCCTGTCAGACGGTCAGTGAGGATCCTGTGTTCCAATTCTTTAAATAACCTTCCTCAGCGCGGGCTTTGCTGCAGCCCGGATTAGCCAATCCTCAGACAGCATCACTGCACCAATCACTTCACTGTTGCTGCCCTTGGTAACGGCAGAAAAACCAGCAGCAACCTGTGAACTATATAAAGGGGAGGGGAAAACAGACAGCATATCCCTCTGAGCCATCCCATGTGGGCCCCTGCATACTGCTCTGACCCTTCATGGGCTAGCACAGAGGTAATAATTTAAGAAAGAAACAACACAACATGACTTCTTAATAAAATCCTTTTATTAATATTATTATGGGATAAATATGGCCACGGTGTTATCCAGGGGGGTTAAATATTCAAATTTAAGTCAATATAAATTAATATCAGGCCATTCTGGCCAACCATTAAATAAATCACATGGTGTCCATCCAAATTATTGGACGACTACTCCCCACCGGCTGAGGCCAACCGAGCAAACGGGGGCCGAGGCCCCCCCCCCAACACCGTGGCTGATTCTATCAAATTTTGTAATCCCATATTAAATATGTCCAACCCGACTTCCGATAGGTGGACCATATCCTCCCGGAACAGGCCGGGAATAAAACCTTCCAATTCCACGTGACGGAAGGATGTATCCCCTGATGTTACCAGAAAACTATGTATAGTCCTATTGAGACGCCTCCTGATCCTGTCGACATAAAATAGGCCTCCAAAAGGAGACCATAACAGTCGAGGAACCATTTCAGAAAATGCTAACGTGACTAAAGGAAACATTAATTTAATGGTATTGAGATCCTTCTTCATACCACATAGTAACTCCCAAGTACCCATCTTGCCCAAATCATTTGCCCCCAAATGCAGAACCAATACCCGGGGGGAAGGCCAAGATTCTGCTAGATGGACTAAATGCGGTAATAAATCACGCCAACGAAGGCCCCGAATACCAGACCATAATACTTGAAAAGAACATGGATCTAGACCTAAGCTGGCAGAATAGGACCTAATAGCCGCCTGTTTAGCCGCCCAAAAGATATAAGAGTGCCCAACAATCCAAATGACCGATTTACTGGAATCTGAAAAAGAAAATCAAATTGTTAGCATATCGGGACGAACATATATCTTGTATCTATTGCTAACCCAACGGCCTACTTTTTTCAGTCCATCAGCAGAAAAGCCTAAAGCGTCGGCTGTCGTGGCTGCCCCAATACGGAAAGAGTGAGACGAAAAACTAAATTTAGATAAACCCAGTTGTTTCAAACAAGCAGCCAAGACAGCCGAAAACTGATACCTGGACAAGGAGGACAGGTCCTGGTGGATGAAAAAGGAGTCAGAAAAAACAGGCCGTAAGGCCATATAATTGGAAACCAACGAAACTGGGCAGATCGATGGATTACCTGATTTGGATAATAAAATCCAATGCCCAACACCAGACGGTGCTGACTTAGAACGACATAGAAAAATGTTAACAGATTTGGCATCCAACCTAACATGACCCCAGAGAAGGAAAGATGATGAAGCCTTGTTAGGGGCAGTAAATTCGCCAAGCCTCAGGGCTCCGAAGAAAGCCACCGAAAACGCAGCTTTAAACAAAGACGACTCGTACTCTGAAACGCAAACCTCTTCCAAAACTCGCATGAGATCCGCCAGAAGGGAAACCGAAATCGGGCGCCTAGTATCCTTAGACGGCCTATCCTTCCTAAGACCTTTGAGAATCTGATTCACTTGGAAGAAAGATGTTAATGCTGGCACGCCTGAGAATTTGAGAAAGAAAGAAACACCGGCTAGAATTCTGCTAATAGAAGCCGGGCTCAGGCTGGCCTGAATCAAATAGGAAACGAATGACAGCGCTACATAAGAGGAAACCTCTAACGTATCTATACCATATATTTGACAAAAAGACAGCCATTTTGACCAGGAAAGGCGATAATCCGCCCAAGTTTTGAACGATACCGAATTCCTGAGGTTCTTGAGTATCAGCTCCATATCAAGCCCCAGAGGAAGACTGGGCAAGGGGTACCTAAGCGATCCGCTGCTGGCGCCAATTCCCGAAACTTCTCGATCTGTGAACGAGACAAAGCGTCAGCAATCTTATTCTTACAGCCAGCAATATGTTCTGCTCTCAACCAAATGTTAAAACGCATACACTGTAAAACTAAGAACCGTAACAATTTGATTACCGGGTCAGATTTGGAAGATAATGAATTGACTGCATGCATAACCCCTTTGTTATCTGTCCGAACCAAAACCCTACGGTTAGCAAATTGCTCTTCCCAAATAACTAAAGACACTATGACAGGGAATAGCTCCAGAAGGACCAAATTCTGTAGAATATCCTTCTGCAACCAATCCTGATGCCATCGCTCGGAACACCAATGTCCGTTTAAAAAGGCACCGAAACCTACTGAACCCGCCGCGTCTGTAAAGAATTTAAGCTGATCATTTGAAGCAAATTCCTGCTGCCAAATAGTCGACCCGTTGTATTTGCTTAAAAAGGCATCCCACACTTTGAGATCCTCCTTGATGTTCCTAGATATTCGAATATGACAATATGGGTTCGATAAACCACCTATTGCCAATGAAAATCTGCGGGAAAAAACCCGAGCCATAGGGATGACCCTTGCCGCAAAAGCAAATAGGCCAAGTAACGACTGAGCTTCCTTCAAAAGAACTTTCTTCTTACTAAGAAAACACAAGATCATCGACCTCATCTTATCAAGCTTCAAAGGAGGTAACCTAAACTCCATTAGTACAGAATCAATGGTTATTCCCAAAAATTCTATACTAGTGGAAGGAAAAACAGTTTTCTCCTGGGCCAAGGGAACCCCGAAAGTTGCACACACATTGACGAATAATTCTAAGGATTGTGAACAAGATGCTGAAACGGGAGGGCCAACAAATAAGAAATCATCCAAATAATGTAGAAAGCCCCCACCTGGACAAGTGTCAGACAAAACCCAATGTAAAAATGCGGAGAAAGCTTCAAAATAAAAACAAGATAAGGAAAACCCCATAGGCATACACTTATCGAAAAAATATTGCTCTCCAAAATGGAAGCCAAGCGAATTGAAGCCTTGAGGATGGACTGGCAGCAAACGGAAGGCTGACTTAATATCCACCTTAGCTAGGAGAGAGCCCTGTCCAAACTTCCGCAGGATAAGCAAGGCCTCATCAAACGAGGAATAACTAACCGGGGCATTAATACCAATAACCTCATCATTTAGGGAAGCCCCCGGCGGATAAGAGAGATGATGGATCATGCGGAAGGAACCCACCTCTTTCTTGGGAACTAAACCTATTGGAGAAATCCGAAAATTGGGAAAGGGGGGAGCAGGGAAGGGGCCTGCAATCCTGCCTTCAGCCAATTCCAACGCAATTTTGGCCTGTACCACTGACGGTTGCAGGCAAATAGACCTTAAATTATCCACCAAAGTACAACCCACACCTGTAAAATGTGGTACCAGAAAACCTTCCTTAAATCCTTCAATTAGCAGATCCGCCATCTTGCGGTCGGGATAACGCTCTAGCCATGGAAGCATTTTTTGTAGCTTCACCGGGGTCAATGCCCTTCCCAGAACTGTGCCCGGGCATAGATTGTAAACTAGCTGCTGCGGATTTACGAAAGCATCTATTCGCTGCATGTGTACCCGAGCAGTATGAGCATTCGTGCTTGTACTTACAGTTGCTAAGAAACTTGCACTGCCCTTCATTAAAGGAAAAACAGAACCCTTTGCGAAAAGTATGCCCACTAGTGGAAGGCCGGGGAACAAATTGTGGTTTTGGTGGAAGCATGAGATTCAACCATAACCCTACATCTTTAGACCCCCAATGCAATGTGGGATGGACTGCCAATTTCTGACGAAAGTTCTCGTCATATGTATACCAGGCAGAACCACCGAAATGCCGAAAGGCCTCGGCAATAATATCTAGATGTTGGAATAAACCTGAGCACTTCGCAGGAAAACGCTCACCCATGACCGCAGCATATATACAAAATGCTTGCAACCAATTTTGAAACGTTTTAGGAATAGCCCTACGTCTATCCTCCTCCCCTGACTGTTTATCAACTTTAGCCAAGAAGTCCTTTGAAGCCGGCATAAGTGACAAAATGTCAATTTTTTCTTTCACAGATTTTGGCAGGTGAAAACCCAATGGAGAAAGTTCGCACGGCAACGGCTCCCTAAATGATGCCTCACCCACTGTATTCGCGGAGGGCCTAATGGGCAACAAGGGGTTAAGACATAAAGGACTCATAAATTGTGACTGCTCTGCTATACCACAGTCCTCCTTCGGAGACTCACCCAAATTTTTCCACACAGCACCAGCATCATCCATAAAATTGGGAAACTGACTGTAATTCCCACAAGCACCACTAGAGTGTGCCCTTGTATTACCATTATCATTGACACCATAAGCACCAGAAAACTGTGCTCCTCTGAAACTGTCAGCGCCACTAGTGTGCGCTCCTCTGCTTTTAACATTAACATTCCTGTGAGGTGATTGACACACAATATCAGCACCAGAGACCTGTGCCCCTTGTTCCCTATTTAACACTGCACCAGAAGACTGTGCCCCTTTAAATTGATGTAAAACATTATATAGGGAATTAACCAGCACAGACACCTCAGACCCAGGAGAATGTAAAACATGCTCACCACTGTTGAAAACGGCCTGCTCACTCTCTTTTACATGAAGCTGAGTAGCGCTGCTCCCTCCTAGCAGAGGAGCCCCTCGTGACACATTTTCTTTATCTCTCTCCTCACTGTGGTGAGGAGAAGCCCCTGCTCTTGTTTTCTTCTTCCTCCGACTGGGCTGCTGGCGAGTCCCGCCCCCGGCTGAGGCGGACTGTCCGTCAAACATGGTGGCAGGTGCGGCCGTCCCTACAGGCGGAGCCGCTGTCTGATCCTCCTCCAGGCAGCGCAATAGCCATTCTTCACCGCCGCTCTTCTCTGCCTTCTCAAGCAAGCGGCATAGCAGCGCCTCACGAGCTCCTGGCGAACGGCGCTTCATGCTGAGAGAGCTGCACTTTCCTTCCGTCGCTTGTCCTGTCAGACGGTCAGTGAGGATCCTGTGTTCCAATTCTTTAAATAACCTTCCTCAGCGCGGGCTTTGCTGCAGCCCGGATTAGCCAATCCTCAGACAGCATCACTGCACCAATCACTTCACTGTTGCTGCCCTTGGTAACGGCAGAAAAACCAGCAGCAACCTGTGAACTATATAAAGGGGAGGGGAAAACAGACAGCATATCCCTCTGAGCCATCCCATGTGGGCCCCTGCATACTGCTCTGACCCTTCATTCAATCACAACTCAAATTCACCTTTTTAAATCTTACACACACTGTTCAAAAAAAAGCTTCACTTTTTTGGCATATTAAATAATTTAAAGAATATATCGCCCATGGAATTAATCCTTTTGGCCTTAGGGTACAAATTTTTCCTACCTTTCAGGACATTCGCACAGATTTTAAACAGTCTTGGGAGAATGTCCTGAAGCAATGCTCGATTGAGCTCATTCAGGAATATGAGTCTCAGATGACTCTTTTAGATACAAAATTAGAACCCAATTTACTGACCATCCTCTTTATATTACATTAGATGAACAACTAAAAACTCGTTTTGATAAATTTAATCATGACATCCTGTCACAGAAGGACAAAAAATTCTTCCGTGACAAGAAAGCGTTCCATGAAGAACGCGCCTACAAATAGAACCAAGTGAACCGTGTGGCTCGCCCTCCGGCCCCCCACACGCCCCACTTCTAAATTGCCTCCCTCCCGGTACACCACTGACAGGACCAACACCATCCTCAGACTTCTCACACACTTAACCTTCCTCAAGGTTCTCGCAAACCTAAAAGAGGTCGCACACCGAATTTTTCCAGTAATGATGTGTCTGACGTAGAGGGAACTCCCGGCGCCTCCCCTGACAGGTACTCGCCGGTAGCCCCCTCATTTGTCAAGACATCTAGATCTCACTCTTTACCTTCCTCCTCTCATAACACAGATTTTTTTAGACAAAATGCGTGCATCACGAAAGATTCAGCAGCAAAACATGGCACACAATCCAAAACTCAAGAAAACAACATGTTAAAAACACCCTCATGTAATATCATCAATTTATCCACATACACACTTACGCATCATGAAATTTCCGTCCTTGAAAAGGGACTTACATTTTGCCCAGTATCACAGCTTGACAAATTCACGGCCATTAAAGATATACACTTGTTTATCCGTAAATTATTGCTACACAGTATGTACACCCCCAACCCGTTCTCTGATACACTTATACACACTGCCACAGAAACCACTGCCCTCTGGCAGCTCACTGAGCTCCTAGAGGAAAACGACCCTACTGACCTGATTGATACCATTGATCTAGATAATATTCTCGCTAATTTAGAAGATGACGTTTCCAGTCGTCCACCTTTCACTCATCACCTAATTAGTTTAAAGAAAAAATCAAGTTTTTTTCCACCTCCTAGCACTAACCCTCGCACAGCACTTTTTTTGCAGTCAGTGACCCGCGAGATTCGTAACTTGAAAATTTACCCCACTCGTTCCAAAATAAAAAATCTCTCCTACAACCAACACCTTGCCTTACAAAACCTAAAAATGAATTCTTCAATTATAATCAAACCGGCGGACAAAGGTGGTAACATAGTCATTCTAGATAGAACAGACTATGTTATCATGTGTCAGGATATACTACGCAATAAGGAGTGGTACAAGGTAATCCCAGCATCCCACATTAAATCCTTTCAACAAGAGTTGTATACACTTATCGATGGTGCCCCAGAACAAGGCATCATCAATAAGTCCACTACTGAATATATTAGGACCAAATTCCCTAGAGAGGCTACTTTCTACGCACTACCCAAAGTGCACAAAAACTTGCCCAGACCACCAGGCAGACCGATTGTCTCTGGACGAGGCTGCCTAACTGACAACCTCAGTCGCTATGTCGACAAATTATTACAACCTTTGGTCCTCGCCCTACCATCATACATACGTGACACTACACACTTATTACAGGGCTTGTCGGACCTCCATGTCGATGATGACACCATTTTGGTCTCCATCGACGTGGAGGCCCTATATAGTTCCATACCTCATTCTCTGGGTTTACTGGCCATCCAACACATACTATCTACCACCACGATCTACCCTCCTGACCTATCTACTTTCATTATCAAAGCTCTTAAATTCATATTTACTCACAACTTCTTTTCATTCAATGGATCCCACTACCTCCAAGTACAGGGCGTCGCCATGGGCACATGCTGTGCGCCGACGTACGTGAACCTGTACTTGGGGGAGTGGGAACGAAAACTGTTCTTGGACAATGCTGCTAGTCCATACACTAAATATATCGCAACCTTTCGTCGCTACATCGATGACATCCTGGTTTTGTGGCAAGGCCCGATCAAAATTCTACATCAATTTCTACTATTTCTAAATACTTCCAACTCACTAAATTTGAAATTTACCATGACATACAGTAATACTTAAATTTCCTTCCTTGACATACACTTACTAAGGACCAAGATGGACACATTCAGAGCCACCTGTTCCGAAAACCTACAGCTGGCAATACAATTCTGGCTGCTTCTAGTTTTCACCCACAGCCATTACTGAACTCGATCCCGTTTGCCCAGTATCTCCGTGCCCGGCGAAATTGCTCGACTGATACCTCCTTTGAACGCGAGGCCTCTATCTTACGCACAAGACTCCGAGCACGGGGCTATAAAAATAGCGTTTTAAAAGACGCCTACAAAAAAGCCAAATCTAAATCACGCCTTACACTACTGTCTACTAACACCCCCAGAGAAACTAACACTCCTCTGAGAATTATAACCAATTATTGCCAACAACACAACCAAATTACCCAAATACTCTCTAGACACTGGCATATTCTAGCCACTGATAAAACTCTCTCACCTTTTGTCCCCACATACCCTCTAGTTACATACAGACGAGCTCCATCTCTCCGAGATAAACTCATCAAAAGTGAATATATCGCCACTACCAAATCCCATAAACAACTAAAAGGTACCTTTCCATGCGGTAACTGTGGGTATTGCAAATATCTCTACAAATCTAATATGCATAATGTTTTGCCAAATGGTCAACAGTTTTTTCCTCAACATTATGTTAACTGTCGATCCATTGGCATAGTTTACTTTCTTGAATGTGAATGCGGATGTTTTTATGTAGGAAAGACCAAATTACCTTTTTGGAAACGTATATATGGCCATATCTGCAGTGCTAACCAAAAAGACCCTGACCTACCCTTAGGGCGACACTGCAAGATTGTCCACCATGATTCTACTCCCAAAATTCTGTTCAAAGCTTTGGATCACATCCCACCCTCGAACCGAGGTGGTGACTATAACAAAGCCCTATTACAGAGCGAACTTAGATGGATTTTCCATTTAAATGCCACCTCACCTCCTGGCCTCAACGAGGCCTTTAACTTTAAACCATATCTTGAAGGATTCCAATCTGGAGTCTGTGAATTGGAGCGCGAGCGGATTGGTCGAACTTCCTGCCCGCGTCGGTGACGTCGCGACGCTGGACGTGACCCCGCCCAACCCGGGCGTGCCCGCGCCCAGCGCCGTCTCGTCAGAGGTCCTATGGGGGAATAAAAGCAGCGTGATTGGCTGCTTCCCTCTGCTCCCTAGCCAACTCCAATTCAGCTACTTTGACGCACCTCCATTGATGCGCACACACACATCTGATAACAATCTATTTACCTCATTTAAACCCCCCGCCATGGAGGTCTCACACATGCTGTCTACTTGTTGGCGTTCATTGACAACCCTCCCCAGACATCTTGAGATTCAGGTAATATACTTATATACTATTTCTCTTACACGGCCGTTATGCCATGTTGCCATCTATTTACATCTTTTACTCTCTAATTTACCCTAGTCTCATATATCGCTTGGCTACACGTTTACAAGATACGGGCCCATAGCCTGTTCCTTGTCCAGGACCTTGCAACTGCCTGAACTTCTCACAGCTTGTCGCCTAGCCACATGGCAACGTCTATTTTGCTTTTACCCTGCACAGAGACTACACCTTGGCCTCTAACCTTATTTGGCATTTTTCTAATACGCTGCATGTGAGTACCATACCCACAACAATACCCTATCATTCCGTTCTATATGGTAAATGAAACAAGCACTATTATTGTAACTTTATGTACTAATCTTTATTTATTCACATATCATAGATGTGAAAGAAAAGGATATTAAACTGCCTTGAAAAAGGACTAAAGTCCAAAACATGTTGGCGTTCTCCTGAAATTATACACATAATGCAAGTTTTCCTTGTCTCAACATTATATGTTCATGCTGTGGCATGTTTAAACCTATATGCTATTCTGTATGCCTTGATGTTTGAACATTTTTTATTCTATATCATATGCATTGATATGTGTCTTTAAAAATTAATTTACACAATTTTTGAATTGCATATACCCATTTAGTGTCTATCTTTACCTCAAGCATCCCTTAGGGGTATTTGGCTGTGTATATGCACACTAGGCCTATTATGTTCTTTTGTATTCATGTTACTGGGATGCGATAGACCACCCATATACTCTACCAAACTCTGCCCAAAACTTTTTCTTTTTTGTGAGATACTGCATATGTGATTCCTCAAATACATGGGACACTGAACAGCTTATTTACCTTTAGTAAATTAACCTCACTTTGCAATGGAAGTCTTTCCAGAGTTTGGTGAATGTGGTGAGTATTCACTTTTTAAAGAATACCTAGTCTTGTGCATGATTAGATGATGACAGACAACTTCACTCACTAAGCCCTGGGGAAAATTCCCTTTCCTTGCAAAGTACAAAATCTATTTGCCCTTACAAAAGGCTGGTTTAATATATGCTGCAGCCGCAGCTCACAGCATGGGGTCGGGTGAGTCCCTGTTCACCGATTCAGGTGCAAATTAGGTTTGAATTGTTGCCTGAATTTGCAACTGAATTGGAACCAAAGACTCACAGGACCTTTTTTAATTGCGAACCGCATCCGCCCCAGAGCTGTGTGAACCGGCTCCATTGAGAGCTGGTCACACTCTCCTGTCATGCGAATTGGATGCTGGGAAAGCCACATGCAATTTGCATATGTTGGAACCTGGCATTAGACTGCATTCACAGAGGTGTACTGATTCCTATGTCCGCATGAAAGGCTGTCTTCAGCCACCTAGAATGCACAGGTTTTCTATGTAGGGGCATGCAGGTATCCTGTTGAAATCAAGACATGGACCTGCACATACTCTGTCTCCACACACATTCTAGAGTACACATCCATGCGGGTCCAATGTATGTATCAAGATGCAGGCAGACTGCATTATAATCCTTGCATTGGACCCACATGGATATGCACTCTGGAACAGAATACCTGTGCATCCTGGGTAGCTGGAGACAGCCCTTTGCACAGGTGTATAGATTGGTGTGCCCATTTGGATGAGGCCAAAATCAATCCCACTTAGTAGTTCTGAGTTTTTATGTATACTTTCTATGATATTATACCTAAATTAATGAAATGTTTATCAGGACTAGGGATGAGCCAAACACCCCCCAGTTCGGTTCGCAGCAGAACATGCGAACAGGCAAAAAATTAGTTTGAACACGCGAACACCATTAAAGTCTATGGGACACGAACATGAATAATAAAAAGTGCTCATTTTAAAGGCTTATATGCAAGTTGTTGTTATAAAAAGTGTTTGGGGACCTGGGTCCTGCCCCAGGGGACATGTATCAATGCAAAAAAAGTTTTAAAAATGTTAGTTTTTTTGGGAGCAGTGATTTTAATAATGCTTAAAGTAAAAAATCTGCAATTCAGCCTAAAAATGAACCATAAATAGGGTAAATCAGTAGCACTAGTGTATATTATAAACTATATAAAAATACTATACAAATATCAAAGTGTATGACAAGTGCTATATAAATAACTAAATTTCAAATACAATAGTGACAGTGTATCTGTTTCACCCAGTGACAAGTGAAAAAGCAAAAGTTCTTATATGCAAAAAGTCCAAACTGTAAGTAAAATAAGATAGATGATTTTCAATGTGTCTTCACCACAAACTTCAAACTTGAATCTTCCAAAAAAACTTGAATCTATCACCACACCACGTGTTTGTGATCCCACTCCCTCTGAAGAGCACACTCACCAGCTAGCAGGGCCTCACACTCTTGTGTTTGGCAGCAGCGTGTTTTACCCAATCCAGGGGTTAATATTGATTATCAACTTGCTTTATTTGTTCAATCTCTCAATGTGGTTCCATATGTAAAACAATAAAAAGTGCTCCTCATAGTGTAAAAAGTATAACAAATTTTATTCACTCTCACAAACACTTCCAATGGTACAACTCACATTTCAAATGATAAAAGCAAGACTTCAATAAAACAGCACAGCAAACCAAATTGAGCAGATAAGCGGATGTATTATGGCCAAGGAGGACCAGCGAAGTGTCTCACCACCTTTAAAGTGTCAGTCTCTGGCAGTGGTGTAGCTTCTAAACGATGTAGCTTCTAATCGGAGTGGCGTCTCATATAAATACAGTGTTATTTGCTCTGTAGCCTTATTCCCGACATGTTTCGTCGCATGGACTTATTCATGGGTATGGCTACACAGCCCATCTTGCAGTAATTTATAGTAATTGGAAAGCTGGTCACATGTGTGCATGAGACCATGTGACATGCTGTGTACGAGCATATGTTAATACATACACACGCTCGTTCACATATCCATATAACGGCATTACTAAAGTATCAACAACTGCGCAAATATGCCCAGGAAATGTCATTACTTGTTAACTTATATTTGTTCTACAATTTACTTTGATATTAAGGAATTTAGATAAGTGTTTATATGCTTAATTCCAGTGCAGGGTATATATCCCACTGTGTTTAACCCTGTGTGTGATCTGATACTACATATTGCGGACATCCAGGGATGAATGGTATATAACTCAAAACAGTGCTTCCACATAAAATGACTGTTTTGAGTTATATACCATTCACCCCTGGATGTCCGCAATATGTAGTATCAGATCACACACAGGGTTAAACACCGTGGGATATATACCCTGCACTGGAATTAAGCATATAAGGTAAATACTTATCTAAATTCCTTAATATCAAAGTAAATATAAGTTAACAAGTAATGACATTTCCTGGGCATATTTGCGCAGTTGTTGATACTTTAGTAATGCCGTTATATGGATATGTGAACGAGCGTGTGTATGTATTAACATATGCTCGTACACAGCATGTCACATGGTCTCATGCACACATGTGACCAGCTTTCCAATTACTATAAATTACTGCAAGATGGGCTGTGTAGCCATACCCATGAATAAGTCCATGCGACGAAACATGTCGGGAATAAGGCTACAGAGCAAATAACACTGTATTTATATGAGACGCCACTCCGATTAGAAGCTACGTCGTTTAGAAGCTACACCACTGCCAGAGACTGACACTTTAAAGGTGGTGAGACACTTCGCTGGTCCTCCTTGGCCATAATACATCCGCTTATCTGCTCAATTTGGTTTGCTGTGCTGTTTTATTGAAGTCTTGCTTTTATCATTTGAAATGTGAGTTGTACCATTGGAAGTGTTTGTGAGAGTGAATAAAATTTGTTATACTTTTTACACTATGAGGAGCACTTTTTATTGTTTTACATATGGAACCACATTGAGAGATTGAACAAATAAAGCAAGTTGATAATCAATATTAACCCCTGAATTGGGTAAAACACGCTGCTGCCAAACACGAGAGTGTGAGGCCCTGCTAGCTGGTGAGTGTGCTCTTCAGAGGGAGTGGGATCACAAACACGTGGTGTGGTGATAGATTCAAGTTTTTTGGAAGATTCAAGTTTGAAGTTTGTGGTGAAGACACATTGAAAATCATCTATCTTATTTTACTTATAGTTTGGACTTTTTGCATATATGAACTTTTGCTTTTTCACTTGTCACTGGGTGAAACAGATCCACTGTCACTATTGTATTTGACATTTAGTTATTTATATAGCACTTGTCATACACTTTGATATTTGTATAGTATTTTTATATAGTTTATATTATACACTAGCGCTACTGATTTACCCTATTTATGGTTCATTTTTAGGCTGAATTGCAGATTTTACATTTTTATATTCACACAAGTAGCAGCTGTTTGTTCACTTAATTATTTAATTATTTATTCCTTAACTGGTTTAATTATTTATTGATCACATTTCTTTGGCGCAGTGGGGGTAGATAATATAGAGGGCAGTCTTCCACAGAATTATATTCTTTTACCAACAGTATACAATGCTTAAAGTGAAACAATAAAAGTGAAATATTCCTTTACATTTCATACCTGGGGGGTGTCTATAGTATGCCTGTAAAGTGGCACATGTTTCCCTTGTTTAGAACAGTCCCTGCACAAAAGGCCATTTAAAACTATTCGCGGCTATAATGAATTGTCGGTCCCGGCAAATAAAGATAAAAGAAGTCATTGAAAAAAAAGGCATGTGATCTCCCCAGTCCATTACCAGTCCCTTTGGGTCTGGTATGAATATTAAGGGGAAAATTGTGTGAGGGTCCCTCCAAATTCCATACCAGGCCCTTCAGGTCTGGTATGGATTTTAAGGGGAACCCCGCGCCAAAATGTAAAATAAAAATGGTGTGGGGTCCCCCCAAAAATCCATACCAGACCCTTATCCGAGCATGTAACCTGGCAGGCCACAGGAAAAGAGGGGGGGATGAGAGAGCACCCCCCCGAACCGTACCAGGCCACATGCCCTCAACATGGGGAGGGTGCTTTGGGGTAGCCCCCCATAGGACCTTGTCCCCATGTTGATAGGGGTAAGGGCCTCATCCCCACAACCCTTGACCAGTGGTTGTGGGGGTCTGCGGGCAGGGGGCTTATCAGAATCTGGAAGCCCCCTTTAACAAGGTGACCCCCAGATCCTGCCCCTACCATTTCACAAAAAAGTGTCAAAATGGCAAAATGACAAGACACAGCTTGGGACAAGTCCTTTATTAAAAAATGAAAATGTCCCACAAAGTCTTCTTCTTCTCTTGCTTCACCATCGGACCAAAAAAATAAAAATGCGTCCAACACACCTCCATGGGAGGCTCCCGCCATATGACGCGTCTTCGCTTTGACAGTTCTTTTATAACTGAGGGCGGGGCCACACCGCAATTTTCCCAGGTGACCCCGCCCCCTCTGATGAACAGGGACTTCCCTATGGCTTTCCCGGTGGCCCTGCCCCCCTCTGATGTCAACGTGGGGACAAGGTGCTTTGGGGGGGCTACCCCAAAGCAACCTCCCCATGTTGAGGGCATGTGGCCTGGTACGTTTCAGGAGAGGGGGTGCTCTCTTGTCCCCCTTCTTTCCTGCAGCCTGCCAGGTTGTGTGCTCGGCTAAGGGTCTGGTATGGATTTTTGGGGGACCCCCATGCCATTTTTTTTATTTTGGCATGGGGTTCCCCTTAAAATCCATACCAGACCTTAAAGGACTGGGGGGATCCCATGCCGTTTTTTTCAATGACTTATTTTATCTGTATTGCCAGGAACGACAATTCATTATAGCCGTGAGTAGTTTTAAATTACTTTTTTTTCTTTAGAAATGTCATTTTGTGCAGGGACTGTTCTAAACACGGGAAACATGCGCCACTTTACAGGCATACTATAGATACCCCCCAGGTACGAAATTTAAAGGAATATTTCACTTTTATTGTTTCACTTTAAACATTATTAAAATCACTGCTCCCGAAAAAACAGCCTTTTTAAAAACTTTTTTTTGCATTGATACATGTCCCCTGGGGCAGGACCCAGGTCCCGAAACACTTTTTATGACAATACCATGCATATAAACCTTTAAAATTAGCATTTCTCCCATAGGCTTTTAAAGGGTGTTCCGCAGCTTTCAAATTTGCCGCGAACACCCCAAATTGTTCGCTATTCGGCGAACAGGCAAACATCCGATGTGCGAGTCGGACTTACAATCGACTCGAACATCGGGCTCATCCCTAATCAGGACACAGCTTGGTTAGAATCTTTTCTTTATAATTTATGTGTGTATACTGATGTAGCACCTAAATTTACCTGCCAGGTGTAGTTACCTTGGCTCATTGTTAGAGATCAATTGAGTTCACCCTAAGTCTAGAATTGCTGCATTTCTCTATTCTGCAGCTAGGTGGCCGGGTACCTGGTGGCATTAGTTATGTGAAGGACCAAGCAAGGACAGATTAGGAGTATATGGGGTATTTCAGCCAATGAGTAGGGTTTTCTTGAATCCCTTGGCCCGCTGGGAGAACCTATGTATTTGAGTGGCATCAGGTGATCAGCGTTCTGTGCCACCTGGACAGCTGTCTGGGTGGACATGTGTCATATTGCCCGGGCTGCTAGGCAGGAGTTTGGGCCTATCCCAGGCACATCTGGCTGCTAAGCTGTCTGAGGGCCTATCCAGAAGCAAGAGAGCAGCGCAGGGTTGAGATTGCGCCTTGCAGTCCAACCAGAAGTGACGGTTCTGTCGACCGGAGAACCTGGCGTAGTTGGGGGTAGAGGGGAAGCTGTCGCCACTAAGGGACCAATCACCATATTACCAGGGACCACAGTGAGTAGCTGAAGCAAGTACCAGAGCAGAATTCTTACCAACCGGGGACGGTGAAGAATCAGGAAACTTCAGCAGGTATCAAGCCAGGGTCCCAGCCAGTGGAGGCGACGCTTGCAGAGCAGCCTTGTGTGTCAAGCCAGGGACCAAGCAAGTTATGGGGTAAAGCTTGAGAAGTATCTGTAGAGCCAAGCTAGGGACCCAGCAGAGAATTCGGGGTGATGCTGGAGGAAGATACTACAGTGAAGATTGGAGGAGCTCAAGGGATTCAGTGGCAGTGAATCATCTAGTCTAGTGAGAGAGACTGGAAGCTCAGTGGGTTTAAGACTTACAAGAAGTGATTGTAGTGGAAGTGAAGAAACTGTTACACTTTATGTTAGAAACTGTTAAAGACTGTTGCCATAGGAGACAGCATTCCTACACATGCAAATGTGGCGTCTTGCTGGATGCTTTTCCCTGCATGGCTGTCCTCCTGTAGAAGTCTTGCAGTCTGCCAAATTAACATTGCAACTGCCTAAGGGTGTCCTGGCCCTAACCCTCTCTCCCAAAGTTCTGTTTAAGAGAAATACAATTTCTTTGCATTTAAGAAGTGTCTGGCACCCATGAATCTACTTTACACTACACCCACTATGCCTTACAACCCACTCTATGTGGAAGGATGTCAGCAGCTCATGGCTCTGGAGGTTTTCATTAGACTGAAGGAGGCCTGGGACCTTTCTACACTACAAAAGAGATATTTGGGGGGCACACCCTAAAAAATGCATAAAGATGGTGCTGCCATAAGACCATACAACAGCACCCCACTCAGTAAGTACCTCAATTAGTGACCACCTGTATCATGGGTGGAGACCTCATGTTTTCCCATATAGAGGGGTATAGCTCCCTTGGTTCAGAGAAGCAGGATCTCCCGATCTATGGATAGTGTAGGACCCACTAATCATGGGGTACTTTGTCGCAGTAAGTGGGCTTAAGCACCATATAGCAATATGGTGTGACCAAATCCCCATATTTTTTGATAATGTTTTTTGAAAATGTCTGTCTAGGTGCTTTTAAATAGCCTTGCTGGAGGTAAATGTCAGTTTTGCATGTGTGCGCTGTAATATGTTTGTTCTTTCTACACTACACACACACACATACAAATACATTATATATATATATATATATATATATATATATATATATATATATATATATATATATATACACACACACACTCACCAGCCACTTAATTAGGTACACCTTGCTAGTATCGGTTTGAACCGCCTTTTGCTTTCAGAACTGCCTTAATTCTTTGTGGCATAGACTCAACAAGTTTTTTTCCACCTCCTAGCACTAACCCTCGCGCAGCACTTTTTTTGCAGTCAGTGACCCGCGAGATTCGTAACTTGAAAATTTACCCCACTCGTTCCAAAATAAAAAATCTCTCCTACAACCAACACCTTGCCTTACAAAACCTAAAAATGAATTCTTCAATTATAATCAAACCGGCGGACAAAGGTGGTAACATAGTCATTCTAGATAGAACAGACTATGTTATCATGTGTCAGGATATACTACACAATAAGGAGTGGTACAAGGTAATCCCAGCATCCCACATTAAATCCTTTCAACAAGAGTTGTATACACTTATCGATGGTGCCTCAGAACAAGGCATCATCAATAAGTCCACTACTGAATATATTAGGACCAAATTCCCTAGAGAGGCTACTTTCTACGCACTACCCAAAGTGCACAAAAACTTGCCCAGACCACCAGGCAGACCGATTGTCTCTGGACGAGGCTGCCTAACTGACAACCTCAGTCGCTATGTCGACAAATTATTACAACCTTTGGTCCTCGCCCTACCATCATACATACGTGACACTACACACTTATTACAGGGCTTGTCGGACCTCCATGTCGATGATGACACCATTTTGGTCTCCATCGACGTGGAGGCCCTATATAGTTCCATACCTCATTCTCTGGGTTTACTGGCCATCCAACACATACTATCTACCACCACGATCTACCCTCCTGACCTATCTACTTTCATTATCAAAGCTCTTAAATTCATATTTACTCACAACTTCTTTTCATTCAACGGATCCCACTACCTCCAAGTACAGGGCGTCGCCATGGGCACATGCTGTGCGCCGGCGTACGTGAACCTGTACTTGGGGGAGTGGGAACGAAAACTGTTCTTGGACAATGCTGCTAGTCCATACACTAAATATATTGCAACCTTTCGTCGCTACATCAATGACATCCTGGTTTTGTGGCAAGGCCCGATCAAAATTCTACATCAATTTCTACTATTTCTAAATACTTCCAACTCACTAAATTTGAAATTTACCATGACATACAGTAATACTTAAATTTCCTTCCTTGACATACACTTACTAAGGACCAAGATGGACACATTCAGAGCCACCTGTTCCGAAAACCTACAGCTGGCAATACAATTCTGGCTGCTTCTAGTTTTCACCCACAGCCATTACTGAACTCGATCCCGTTTGCCCAGTATCTCCGTGCCCGGCGAAATTGCTCGACTGATACCTCCTTTGAACGCGAGGCCTCTATCTTACGCACAAGACTCCGAGCACGGGGCTATAAAAATAGCGTTTTAAAAGACGCCTACAAAAAAGCCAAATCTAAATCACGCCTTACACTACTTTCTACTAACACCCCCAGAGAAACTAACACTCCTCTGAGAATTATAACCAATTATTGCCAACAACACAACCAAATTACCCAAATACTCTCTAGACACTGGCATATTCTAGCCACTGATAAAACTCTCTCACCTTTTGTCCCCACATACCCTCTAGTTACATACAGACGAGCTCCATCTCTCCGAGATAAACTCATCAAAAGTGAATATATCGCCACTACCAAATCCCATAAACAACTAAAAGGTACCTTTCCATGCGGTAACTGTGGGTATTGCAAATATCTCTACAAATCTAATATGCATAATGTTTTGCCAAATGGTCAACAGTTTTTTCCTCAACATTATGTTAACTGTCGATCCATTGGCATAGTTTACTTTCTTGAATGTGAATGCGGATGTTTTTATGTAGGAAAGACCAAATTACCTTTTTGGAAACGTATATATGGCCATATCTGCAGTGCTAACCAAAAAGACCCTGACCTACCCTTAGGGCGACACTGCAAGATTGTCCACCATGATTCTACTCCCAAAATTCTGTTCAAAGCTTTGGATCACATCCCACCCTCGAACCGAGGTGGTGACTATAACAAAGCCCTATTACAGAGCAAACTTAGATGGATTTTCCATTTAAATGCCACCTCACCTCCTGGCCTCAACGAGGCCTTTAACTTTAAACCATATCTTGAAGGATTCCAATCTGGAGTCTGTGAATTGGAGCGCGAGCGGATTGGTCGAACTTCCTGCCCGCGTCGGTGACGTCACGACGCTGGACGTGACCCCGCCCAACCCGGGCGTGCCCGCGCCCAACGCCGTCTCGTCAGAGGTCCTATGGGGGAATAAAAGCAGCGTGATTGGCTGCTTCCCTCTGCTCCCTAGCCAACTCCAATTCAGCTACTTTGACGCACCTCCATTGATGCGCACACACACAGCTGATAACAATCTATTTACCTCATTTAAACCCCCCGCCATGGAGGTCTCACACATGCTGTCTACTTGTTGGCGTTCATTGACAACCCTCCCCAGACATCTTGAGATTCAGGTAATATACTTATATACTATTTCTCTTACACGGCCGTTATGCCATGTTGCCATCTATTTACATCTTTTACTCTCTAATTTACCCTAGTCTCATATATCGCTTGGCTACACGTTTACAAGATACGGGCCCATAGCCTGTTCCTTGTCCAGGACCTTGCAACTGCCTGAACTTCTCACAGCTTGTCGCCTAGCCACATGGCAACGTCTATTTTGCTTTTACCCTGCACAGAGACTACACCAGTGCATATACCAACTGTCTGAGCCTACACCTTGGCCTCTAACCTTATTTGGCATTTTTCTAATACGCTGCATGTGAGTACCATGCCCACAACAATACCCTATCATTCCGTTCTATATGGTAAATGAAACAAGCACTATTATTGTAACTTTATGTACTAATCTTTATTTATTCACATATCATAGATGTGAAAGAAAAGGATATTAAACTGCCTTGAAAAAGGACTAAAGTCCAAAACATGTTGGCGTTCTCCTGAAATTATACACATAATGCAAGTTTTCCTTGTCTCAACATTATATGTTCATGCTGTGGCATGTTTAAACCTATATGCTATTCTGTATGCCTTGATGTTTGAACATTTTTTATTCTATATCATATGCATTGATATGTGTCTTTAAAAATTAATTTACACAATTTTTGAATTGCATATACCCATTTAGTGTCTATCTTTACCTCAAGCATCCCTTAGGGGTATTTGGCTGTGTATATGCACACTAGGCCTATTATGTTCTTTTGTATTCATGTTACTGGGATGCGATAGACCACCCATATACTCTGCCCAAAACTTTTTCTTTTTTGTGAGATACTGCATATGTGATTCCTCAAATACATGGGACACTGAACAGCTTATTTACCTTTAGTAAATGAACCTCACTTTGCAATGGAAGTCTTTCCAGAGTTTGGTGAATGTGGTGAGTATTCACTTTTTAAAGAATACCTAGTCTTGTGCATGATTAGATGATGACAGCCAACTTCACTCACTAAGCCCTGGGGAAAATTCCCTTTCCTTGCAAAGTACAAAATCTATTTGCCCTTACAAAAGGCTGGTTTAATATATGCTGCAGCCGCAGCTCACAGCATGGGGTCGGGTGAGTCCCTGTTCACCGATTCAGGTGCAAATTAGGTTTGAATTGTTGCCTGAATTTGCAACTGAATTGGAACCAAAGACTCCCAGGACCTTTTTTAATTGCGAACCGCATCCGCCCCAGAGCTGTGTGAACCGGCTCCATTGAGAGCTGGTCACACTCTCCTGTCATGCGAATTGGATGCTGGGAAAGCCACATGCAATTTGCATATGTTGGAACCTGGCATTAGACTGCATTCACAGAGGTGTTCAGATTCCTATGTCCGCATGAAAGGCTGTCTTCAGCCACCTAGAATGCACAGGTTTTCTATGTAGGGGCATGCAGGTATCCTGTTGAATCAAGACATGGACCTGCACATACTCTATCTCCACACACATTCTAGAGTACACATCCATGCGGGTCCAATGTATGTATCAAGATGCAGGCAGACTGCATTATAATCCTTGCATTGGACCCACATGGATATGCACTCTGGAACAGAATACCTGTGCATCCTGGGTAGCTGGAGACAGCCCTTCGCACAGGTGTATAGATTGGTGTGCCCATTTGGATGAGGCCAAAATCAATCCCACTTAGTAGTTCTGAGTTTTTATGTATACTTTCTATGATATTATACCTAAATTAATGAAATGTTTATCAGGACTAGGGATGAGCCAAACACCCCCCCAGTTCGGTTCGCAGCAGAACATGCGAACAGGCAAAAAATTAGTTTGAACACGCGAACACCATTAAAGTCTATGGGACACGAACATGAATAATCAAAAGTGCTCATTTTAAAGGCTTATATGCAAGTTGTTGTCATAAAAAGTGTTTGGGGACCTGGGTCCTGCCCCAGGGGACATGTATAATCAAGTTGATAATCAATATTAACCCCTGAATTGGGTAAAACACGCTGCTGCCAAACACGAGAGTGTGAGGCCCTGCTAGCTGGTGAGTGTGCTCTTCAGAGGGAGTGGGATCACAAACACGTGGTGTGGTGATAGATTCAAGTTTTTTGGAAGATTCAAGTTTGAAGTTTGTGGTGAAGACACATTGAAAATCATCTATCTTATTTTACTTACAGTTTGGACTTTTTGCATATATGAACTTTTGCTTTTTCACTTGTCACTGGGTGAAACAGATCCACTGTCACTATTGTATTTGACATTTAGTTATTTATATAGCACTTGTCATACACTTTGATATTTGTATAGTATTTTTATATAGTTTATATTATACATTAGCGCTACTGATTTACCCTATTTATGGTTCATTTTTAGGCTGAATTGCAGATTTTACATTTTTATATTCACACAAGTAGCAGCTGTTTGTTCACTTAATTATTTAATTATTTATTCCTTCACTGGTTTAATTATTTATTGATCACATTTCTTTGGCGCAGTGGGGGTAGATAATATAGAGGGCAGTCTTCCACAGAATTATATTCTTTTACCAACAGTATACAATGCTTAAAGTGAAACAATAAAAGTGAAATATTCCTTTACATTTCGTACCTGGGGGGTGTCTATAGTATGCCTGTAAAGTGGCACATGTTTCCCTTGTTTAGAACAGTCCCTGCACAAAAAGCCATTTAAAACTATTCGCGGCTATAATGAATTGTCGGTCCCGGCAAATAAAGATAAAAGAAGTCATTGAAAAAAAAGGCATGTGATCTCCCCAGTCCATTACCAGTCCCTTTGGGTCTGGTATGAATATTAAGGGGAAAATTGTGTGAGGGTCCCTCCAAATTCCATACCAGGCCCTTCAGGTCTGGTATGGATTTTAAGGGGAACCCCGCGCCAAAATGTAAAATAAAAATGGCGTGGGGTCCCCCCAAAAATACCAGACCCTTATCCGAGCATGTAACCTGGCAGGCCACAGGAAAAAAGGGGGGATGAGAGAGCACCCCCCCCCCGAACCGTACCAGGCCACATGCCCTCAACATGGGGAGGGTGCTTTGGGGTAGCCCCCCATAGGACCTTGTCCCCATGTTGATAGGGGTAAGGGCCTCATCCCCACAACCCTTGACCAGTGGTTGTGGGGGTCTGCGGGCAGGGGGCTTATCAGAATCTGGAAGCCCCCTTTAACAAGGTGACCCCCAGATCCTGCCCCTACCATTTCACAAAAAAGTGTCAAAATGGCAAAATGACAAGACACAGCTTGGGACAAGTCCTTTATTAAAAAATGAAAATGTCCCACAAAGTCTTCTTCTTCTCTTGCTTCACCATCGGACCAAAAAAATAAAAATGCGTCCAACACACCTCCATGGGAGGCTCCCGCCATATGACGCGTCTTCGCTTTGACAGTTCTTTTATAACTGAGGGCGGGGCCACACCGCAATTTTCCCAGGTGACCCCGCCCCCCTCTGATGAACAGGGACTTCCCTATGGCTTTCCCGGGGGCCCTGCCCCCCTCTGATGTCAACGTGGGGACAAGGTGCTTTGGGGGGGCTACCCCAAAGCAACCTCCCCATGTTGAGGGCATGTGGCCTGGTACGTTTCAGGAGAGGGGGTGCTCTCTCGTCCCCCTTCTTTCCTGCAGCCTGCCAGGTTGTGTGCTCGGCTAAGGGTCTGGTATGGATTTTTGGGGGACCCCCATGCCATTTTTTTTTATTTTGGCGCGGGGTTCCCCTTAAAATCCATACCAGACCTTAAAGGACTGGGGGGATCCCATGCCGTTTTTTTCAATGACTTATTTTATCTGTATTGCCAGGAATGACAATTCATTATAGCCGTGAGTAGTTTTAAATTACTTTTTTTTTCTTTAGAAATGTCATTTTGTGCAGGGACTGTTCTAAACACGGGAAACATGCGCCACTTTACAGGCATACTATAGATACCCCCCAGGTACGAAATTTAAAGGAATATTTCACTTTTATTGTTTCACTTTAAGCATTATTAAAATCACTTTTAAAAACTTTTTTTTTTGCATTGATACATGTCCCCTGGGGCAGGACCCAGGTCCCGAAACACTTTTTTATGACAATACCATGCATATAAACCTTTAAAATTAGCACTTTTGATTTCTCCCATAGGCTTTTAAAGGGTGTTCCGTGGCTTTCAAATTTGCCGCGAACACCCCAAATTGTTCGCTATTCGGCGAACAGGCAAACATCCGATGTTCGAGTCGGACTTACAATCGACTCGAACATCGGGCTCATCCCTAATCAGGACACAGCTTGGTTAGAATCTTTTCTTTATAATTTATGTGTGTATACTGATGTAGCACCTAAATTTACCTGCCAGGTGTAGTTACCTTGGCTCATTGTTAGAGATCAATTGAGTTCACCCTAAGTCTAGAATTGCTGCATTTCTCTATTCTGCAGCTAGGTGGCCGGGTACCTGGTGGCATTAGTTATGTGAAGGACCAAGCAAGGACAGATTAGGAGTATATGGGGTATTTCAGCCAATGAGTAGGGTTTTCTTGAATCCCTTGGCCCGCTGGGAGAACCTATGTATTTGAGTGGCATCAGGTGATCAGCGTTCTGTGCCACCTGGACAGCTGTCTGGGTGGACATGTGTCATATTTCCCGGGCTGCTAGGCAGGAGTTTGGGCCTATCCCAGGCACATCTGGCTGCTAAGCTGTCTGAGGGCCTATCCAGAAGCAAGAGAGCAGCGCAGGGTTGAGATTGCGCCTTGCAGTCCAACCAGAAGTGACGGTTCTGTCGACCGGAGAACCTGACGTAGTTGGGGGTAGAGGGGAAGCTGTCGCCACTAAGGGACCAATCACCATATTACCAGGGACCACAGTGAGTAGCTGAAGCAAGTACCAGAGCAGAATTCTTACCAACCGGGGACGGTGAAGAATCAGGAAACTTCAGCAGGTATCAAGCCAGGGTCTCCGCTTTAACAAGGTGACCCCCAGATCCTGCCCCTACCATTTCACAAAAAAGTGTCAAAATGGCAAAATGACAAGACACAGCTTGGGACAAGTCCTTTATTAAAAAATGAAAATGTCCCACAAAGTCTTCTTCTTCTCTTGCTTCACCATCGGACCAAAAAAATAAAAATGCGTCCAACACACCTCCATGGGAGGCTCCCGCCATATGACGCGTCTTCGCTTTGACAGTTCTTTTATAACTGAGGGCGGGGCCACACCGCAATTTTCCCAGGTGACCCCGCCCCCCTCTGATGAACAGGGACTTCCCTATGGCTTTCCCGGGGGCCCTGCCCCCCTCTGATGTCAACGTGGGGACAAGGTGCTTTGGGGGGGCTACCCCAAAGCAACCTCCCCATGTTGAGGGCATGTGGCCTGGTACGTTTCAGGAGAGGGGGTGCTCTCTTGTCCCCCTTCTTTCCTGCAGCCTGCCAGGTTGTGTGCTCGGCTAAGGGTCTGGTATGGATTTTTGGGGGACCCCCATGCCATTTTTTTTTATTTTGGTGCGGGGTTCCCCTTAAAATCCATACCAGACCTTAAAGGACTGGGGGGATCCCATGCCATTTTTTTCAATGACTTATTTTATCTGTATTGCCAGGAACGACAATTCATTATAGCCGTGAGTAGTTTTAAATTACTTATTTTTTCTTTAGAAATGTCATTTTGTGCAGGGACTGTTCTAAACACGGGAAACATGCGCCACTTTACAGGCATACTATAGATACCCCCCAGGTACGAAATTTAAAGGAATATTTCACTTTTATTGTTTCACTTTAAGCATTATTAAAATCACTGCTCCCGAAAAAACAGCCTTTTTAAAAACTTTTTTTTGCATTGATACATGTCCCCTGGGGCAGGACCCAGGTCCCGAAACACTTTTTATGACAATACCATGCATATAAACCTTTAAAATTAGCACTTTTGATTTCTCCCATAGGCTTTTAAAGGGTGTTCCGCGGCTCAAATTTCCGCGAACACCCCAAATTGTTCGCTATTCGGCGAACAGGCAAACATCCGATGTTCGAGTCGGACTTACAATCGACTCGAACATCGGGCTCATCCCTAATCAGGACACAGCTTGGTTAGAATCTTTTCTTTATAATTTATGTGTGTATACTGATGTAGCACCTAAATTTACCTGCCAGGTGTAGTTACCTTGGCTCGTTGTTAGAGATCAATTGAGTTCACCCTAAGTCTAGAATTGCTGCATTTCTCTATTCTGCAGCTAGGTGTCCGGGTACCTGGTGGCATTAGTTATGTGAAGGACCAAGCAAGGACAGATTAGGAGTATATGGGGTATTTCAGCCAATGAGTAGGGTTTTCTTGAATCCCTTGGCCCGCTGGGAGAACCTATGTATTTGAGTGGCATCAGGTGATCAGCTGGACAGCTGTCTGGGTGGACATGTGTCATATTGCCCGGGCTGCTAGGCAGGAGTTTGGGCCTATCCCAGGCACATCTGGCTGCTAAGCTGTCTGAGGGCCTATCCAGAAGCAAGAGAGCAGCGCAGGGTTGAGATTGCGCCTTGCAGTCCAACCAGAAGTGACGGTTCTGTCGACCGGAGAACCTGACGTAGTTGGGGGTAGAGGGGAAGCTGTCGCCACTAAGGGACCAATCACCATATTACCAGGGACCACAGTGAGTAGCTGAAGCAAGTACCAGAGCAGAATTCTTACCAACCGGGGACGGTGAAGAATCAGGAAACTTCAGCAGGTATCAAGCCAGGGTCCCAGCCAGCGGAGGCGACGCTTGCAGAGCAGCCTTGTGTGTCAAGCCAGGGACCAAGCAAGTTATGGGGTAAAGCTTGAGAAGTATCTGTAGAGCCAAGCTAGGGACCCAGCAGAGAATTCGGGGTGATGCTGGAGGAAGATACTACAGTGAAGATTGGAGGAGCTCAAGGGATTCAGTGGCAGTGAATCATCTAGTCTAGTGAGAGAGACTGGAAGCTCAGTGGGTTTAAGATTTACAAGAAGTGATTGTAGTGGAAGTGAAGAAACTGTTACACTTTATGTTAGAAACTGTTAAAGACTGTTGCCATAGGAGACAGCATTCCTACACATGCAAATGTGGCGTCTTGCTGGATGCTTTTCCCTGCATGGCTGTCCTCCTGTAGAAGTCGTGCAGTCTGCCAAATTAACATTGCAACTGCCTAAGGGTGTCCTGGCCCTAACCCTCTCTCCCAAAGTTCTGTTTAAGAGAAATACAATTTCTTTGCATTTAAGAAGTGTCTGGCACCCATGAATCTACTTTACACTACACCCACTATGCCTTACAACCCACTCTATGTGGAAGGATGTCAGCAGCTCATGGCTCTGGAGGTTTTCATTAGACTGAAGGAGGCCTGGGACCTTTCTACACTACAAAAGAGATATTTGGGGGGCACACCCTAAAAAATGCATAAAGATGGTGCTGCCATAAGACCATACAACAGCACCCCACTCAGTAAGTACCTCAATTAGTGACCACCTGTATCATGGGTGGAGACCTCATGTTCTCCCATATAGAGGAGTATAGCTCCCTTGGTTCAGAGAAGCAGGATCTCCCGATCTACAGTGGTGTGAAAAAGTGTTTGCCCCCTTCCTCATTTCCTGTTCCTTTGCATGTTTGTCACACTTAAGTGTTTCGGAACATCAAACCAATTTAAACAATAGTCAAGGACAACACAAGTAAACACAAAATGCAATTTGTAAATGAAGGTGTTTATTATTAAAGGTGAAAAAAAATCCAAACCATCATGGCCCTGTGTGAAAAAGTGATTGCCCCCTAAACCTAATAACTGGTTGGGCCACCCTTAGCAGCAACAACTGCAACCAAGCGTTTGCGATAACGTGCAATGAGGCTTTTACAGCATCCTGGAGGAATTTTGGCCCACTCATCTTTGCAGAATTGTCCTAATTCAGTTACATTAGAGGGTTTTCGAGCATGAAGGGCCTTTTTAAGGTCATACCACAACATCTCAATAGGATTCAGGTTAGGACTTTGGCTAGGCCACTCCAAAGTCTTCATTTTGTTTTTCTTCAGCCATTCGGTGGTGGACTTGCTGGTGTGTTTAGGATCATTGTCCTGCTGCAGAACCCAAGTTCGTTTCAGCTTGAGTACACGAACAGATGGTCGGACATTCTCCTTCAGGATCTCTTGGTAGACAGCAGAATTCATAGTTCCTTTTATCACGGCAAGTCTTCCAGGTCCTGAAGCAGCAAAACAGCCCCAGACCATCACACTACCACCACCATATTTTACTGTTGGTATAATGTTCTTTTTCTGAAATGCAGTGTTCCTTCTACGCCAGATATACTTGGCCACACACCTTCCAAAGAGTTCCACTTTTGTCTCATCGGTCCACAGAATGTTGTCCCAAAAGTCTTGGGGATCATCAAGATGTGTTGTGGAGAAATTGAGACGAGCTTTGATGTTCTTTTTGCTCAGCAGTGGTTTTCTCCTTGGAACTCTGCCATGCAGGCCATTTTTGCCCAGTCTTTTCCTGATGGTGGAGGCATGAACGCTGACCTTAACTGAGGCAAGTGAGGCCTGCAGTTCCTTGGACGTTGTTGTGGGGTCTTTTGTGACCTCTTGGATGAGTCGTCGCTGCGCTCTTGGGGTAATTTTGGGCGGCCGGCCACTCCTGGGAAGGTTCACCACTGTTCCATGTCTTTGCCATTTGTGGATAATGGCTCTCACTGTGGTTCGCTGGATTCCCAAAGCTTTGGAAATGGCTTTATAACCCTTTCCAGACTGATAGATCTCAATTACTTTCTTTCTCAATTGTTCCTGAATTTCTTTGGGTCTCGGCATGATGTGTAGCTTTTAAGGATCTTCTGGTGGACCTTACTGTGTCAAGCAGCTCCTATTTAAGTGATGCCTTGATTGTGAACAGGTGTGGCAATAATCAGGCCTGGGTGTGGCTAGAGAAATTGAACTCAGGTGTGGACAACCACAGTTATAGTATGTTTTAACAAGGGGGGCAATCACTTTTTCACACAGGGCCATGATGGTTTGGATTTTTTTTCACCTTTAATAATAAACACCTTCATTTACAAATTGCATTTTGTGTTTACTTGTGTTGTCCTTGACTATTGTTTAAATTGGTTTGATGTTCCGAAACACTTAAGTGTGACAAACATGCAAAGGAACAGGAAATGAGGAAGGGGGCAAACACTTTTTCACACCACTGTATGTGGATAGTGTAGGACCCACTAATCATGGGGTACTTTGTCGCAGTAAGTGGGCTTAAGCACCATATAGCAATATGGTGTGACCAAATCCCCATATTTTTTGACAATGTTTTTTGAAAATGTCTGTCTAGGTGCTTTTAAATAGCCTTGCTGGAGGTAAATGTCAGTTTTGCATGTGTGCGCTGTAATATGTTTGTTCTTTTCTACACTACACACACACACATACACATACAAATACATTATATATATATATATATATATATATATATATATATATATATATATATACACACACACACACTCACCAGCCACTTAATTAGGTACACCTTGCTAGTATCGATTTGAACCGCCTTTTGCTTTCAGAACTGCCTTAATTCCTTGTGGCATAGACTCAACAAGGCGTTGGAAACATTTCTCATAGATTTTGGTCCATATTGACATGGCAGCATCATGCAGTTGCTGCCGATTTGTTGGCTGTACATACATGATGTGACTCTCCTGTTCCATCACATCTCAAAGGTGCTCTATTGGATTGAAAACTGGTGATTGCGGAGGCCATTGGAGTACAGTGAACTCCTTGTCATGTTCAAGAAACAAGTTTGAGATGATTTGAGCTTTGTGATATGGTGCATTATCCTGCTGGAAGTAGCCAGCAGAAGATGGGTACACTGTAGTCATAAAGGGATGGACATGGTCAGCAACATTACTCATGTAGGCCATGGCATTTAAACAATGCTCAGTTGGTTCTAAGGGGCCCAAAGTGTGCCAAGAATATATCCCTAAACAACCCTACTCCCGCCACATTGTCCAACTTAGAAGTCTCCCGAGCTGCCCTAAACCTAGCCCTGACATCCAACGCCACCAAACACTTAAACTGGCTAAGTGGACGGTTCTATCTACAAGCCGACAAAATAGGCCCACAGCTAGCAGCAAGACTCTCCCCCAAAATTAGGACCTACTCTTTACCAAAGATCAAATCCCGGTCAGGAACGCTTACTCAGAACCCACACAAAATCCTGGAGACCTTCCAGGCTTTTTACTCAAACCTGTACTCATCCTCCAACCCGAGCAGTCCTGCCTCCATTGATGCTTTTATGGAGGAGTTAGACATCCCCAGACTCTCGGACTCCCACCGCGACGTCATGGACTCCCCCTTTAGGCTTGAGGAAGTCCAGGACGTCATTAAGAGCCTCAAAACAGATTCAGCTCCCGGCCCTGACGGCTTTTCATCTCGGTACTATAAAACCTTCTCAGAGGTCCTCTCTCCTCGTCTGGTCCGACTCTTTAATTCCCTACGGGAGGGTTCCCCTCTGGAACCAGCAGCCAACCTTGCATACATATCAGTTATTCCTAAACAAGGCAAAGACTCTAGCGAAGTAGGCAATTACAGGCCAATCTCTTTAATAAACAACGATCTAAAAATTATGACCAAAATTTTAGCAAATAGGATGGCGTCGTTTATTGGAAATTACATAAATAAGGATCAGGTGGGATTCATTCCGGGGAGACAGGGGCCGGACCAGATTAGGAGAGCGGTAGACTTAATTTCCCTCATGCAATCATCTTGGGATGGGAAATCCCCCCAATCCGGATATATCCTCTCCATAGATCTCCAAAAGGCCTTTGACACGGTCACATGGCCATACCTATTCTCCACCCTCAAGAAATGGGGCTTTGGCCCAGATTTTCTTACAACCCTGTCATCCCTTTACTCCTCCCCAAAAGCCCAAGTTAAAATGCAAGGACATCTTTCTGAACAATTTCCTATCCTAAAAGGCACTAGACAGGGCTGCCCCCTTTCCCCTATTCTATTCGCTATCGCAATAGAAACTTTGGCCTTAGCTATTAGACAACACCCGGATATTCATGGAGTACAATGCGGCCAAAAAACCCATAAATGCGCCCTTTTCGCAGATGACGTTCTGCTGTTCATAACTGCCCCACTCATCTCTACTCCCAACATCATTAACCACTTCAGCCCCGGACCATTTGGCAGCCAAAGGACCAGAGGTCTTTTTTCAATTTCGCACTGCACTACTTTAACTGGTAATTGCGCGGTCATGCAATTTTGTAACCAAACGAAATTTGCGTCCTTTTCTTCCCACAAATAGAGCTTTCTTTTGATGGTATTTGATTGCCTCTGTGATTTTTATTTTTTGCGATATAAACGGAAAAAGAGCGAAAATTTTGAAAAAAAAAGAGATTTTCTACTTTTTGTTATAAAAAAAATCTAATAAACTCAATTTTAGTCAAACATTTGGGCCAAAATGTATTCAGCCACATGTCTTTAGTAAAAAAAATGCCAATAAGCGTATATTTATTGGTTTGCGCAAAAGTTATAGCGTCTACAAACTAGAGTACATTTTCTGGAATTTACACCGCTTTTAATTTATGACTGCCTATTTCATTTCTTGAGGTGCTAAAATGGCAGAGAAGTACAAAACCCCCCCAAATGACCCCATTTTGGAAAGTAGACACCCCAAGCTATTTGCTGAGAGGCATGTTGAGCCCATTGAATATTTTTTTTTTTAGTCCCAAGTGATTGAATAAAGACAAAAATAAAAAAGATTTTTTTTTTTTTTTTCAAAAAGTTGTCACTAAATGATATATTGCTCACACATGCCATAGTTATATGTGGAATTGCACCCCAAAATACATTTTGCTGCTTCTCCTGAGTATGGGGATACCACATGTGTGGGACTTTTTGGGAGCCTAGCCGCGTACGGGGCCCCGAAACCCAAGCACCGCCTTCAGGATTTCTAAGGGTGCAAATTTTTGATTTCACTCCTCACTACCTATCACCGTTTCGAAGGCCATAAAATGCCAAAATAGCACAAAACCCCCCCAAATGACCCCATTTTGGAAAGTAGACACCCCAAGCTATTTGTTGAGAGGCATGGTGAGTATTTTACAGCTCTCATTTGTTTTTGAAAATGAAGAAAGTAAAAAAAAAAAAAAATTTTTTTTTTCTTTTTTCAATTTTCAAAACTTTGTGACAAAAAGCGAGATCTGCAAAATACTCACAATACCTCTCAGCAAATAGCTTGGGGTGTCTACTTTCCAAAATGGGGTCATTTTGGGGGGTTTTATGCCATCTGGGCATTCCATGGCCTCCGAAACTGTGATTGGCAGTGAGAAGTGAAATAAAAAAATTACACCCTTAGAAAGCCTGAAGGCGGTGATTGGTTTTTGGGGTTCCGTACGCAGCTAGGCTCCCAAAAAGTCCCACACATGTGGTATCCCCGTACTCAGGAGAAGCAACAGAATGTATTTTGGGGTGTATTTCCACATATGCCCATGACATGTTTGAGCAATATATCATTTAGTGACAACTTTTTGTAAAAAAAATATATATATTTTTTTTTTTTCATTATTCAATCTCTTGGGACAAAAAAATAAAATATTTAATGGGCTCAACATTGCTCTCATCAAATAGCTTGGGGTGTCTACTTTCCAAAATGGGGTCATTTGGGGGGGGTTTGAACTGTCCTGGCATTTTATGCACAACATTTAGAAGCCTATGTCACACGTCACCCACTCTTCTAACCACTTGTAGACAAAGCCCTTTCTGACACTTTTTGTTTACATGAAAACATTTTTTTTTTTTTTGCAAGAAAATTACGTTGAACCCCCAAACACTATATATATTGTTAAAGCAAAGGCCCTACAGATTAAAATGGTGGGTGTTGCATTTTTTTTTTCCACACAGTATTTGCGCAGCGATTTTTCAAACGCATTTTTTGTGGAAAAAATACACTTTTTTTTATTTTAATGCACTAAAACACACTATATTGCTCAAATTTTTGATGAAATAAAAAATATGATCTTAGGCCGAGTACATGGATACCAAACACGACATGCTTTAAAATTGCGCACAAACACGCAGTGGCGACAAACTACATACATTTTTAAAAGCCTTTAAAAGCCTTTACATGATACCACATTAGATTCACGGAGGAGGTCTACTGCTAAAATTACTGCCCTCGATCTGACCTTCGCGGTGATACCTCACATGCATGGTGCAATTGCTGTTTACATATGACGCCAGACCAACGCTTGTGTACGCCTTTGCGCAAGAGAAGGGGGGGCAGGGGTGCTTTTTTTTTTTTTTTTTGTTTTTTTTTTTATTTATTTAGCTTTTTTATTTTATTTTTTAAACTGTTCCTTCCATTTTTTTTATTTGTTATGATTTTTATTGTTATATCATGGAATGTAAATATCCCCTATGATAGCAATAGGCAGTGACAGGTACTCTTTTTTTGAAAAAAATTGGGGTCTATTAGACCCTAGATCTTTCCTCTGCCCTCAAAGCATCTGACCACACCAAGATTGGTGTGATAAAATGCTTTCCCAATTTCCCAATGGCGCGGTTTATATCCGGGAGGGGGGACATTCCCTCCCACTGCTTGTAAAAGCAGTCTAGAGGCTAATTACCCGCTAGAATTGCTTTTACATGAAAGCCGATCACTGGCTGAAAAGAATGATACCAAGATGATACCTAAACCTGCAGGCATCATTCTGGTATAACCATTCAAAGTCCAGCAACATACTGGACATATATTGTAATCTTTTTTTTTTCATGCAGCCTCTTGGCTGAACGAAAAAAAAAAGAGATTGATTGGTGGGTATGCCCACCATTAGAATACCTCCCTTCATCCACCCACTTCTAATGATGGGCATACATGCACCATTTATATATGCCGATGCATGGGGGCATCCTCCCGCAAAAGTTATGCCGTGTACACACGGTCGGAATTTCGACCGTATGTACGTGGCATTAGGAGCCAATCGCTCCTCCCCCCCCCTGCTGCCCCCATGCTTCGGCATATATGCTCTTTTTTTTAACTGTGGTGGTGAAATCACCTCCTACAGCGTTGGAGTCGCGGCTTTATGTATCGTGGGAGCAAACGCTGTTGCTGTCAAGATAAATAAATCCGCGTTGCAACTGAATGGCGCACCTGAAAACAAAAAAATGCTCAACACTAAAACACACAGTAAACAAAATTACATACCTGAAAAGCAAGCATGATAAAACATAATAAAACATAATAAAACATAATAAAACATTGCAGAATAGAATGGAGTAAAAAAAGAGCAACAATAGAGAGAGAATAGAGTGAGAGAGAGAACAATAAAACGACAACTATTTTATTTTTTTTTTATTTTTTTGAGATTCACAGGTAAAAAAGCTCCTGACTGAAGCGACTGAATCAAAACGCTACCACAAAAAAAATGTTAGCGATCGCAGGGATCAGGCCTGACTCTGCGAACGCTGCAGTTATGTGTGCTTAGTGTTTTGTAAGTGACAGTGATCGATCGATACTGCACTTGGGTGGGCTGGGCTGGGCTGGGCGGAGGGGGAAAACGCAGGTGCTAGCAGGTATCTGGGCTGATCCCGCTAACAATGCGTTTTTTTTTGGAACCCTAAACTGCTGGGACGCTAGTATAGATCTGATCAGATCAGATATTGATCTGTTCAGATACTGTGCCACTAAGGGAGGTGTATGCTTTGCGCGTGGGTGTTTGCGGTACTGGCACTAACCTGGGGCGACGCAGACCTTATTTGACCCTAAAACCTAATTGATATCACCCGCCGGGCGATCAGGGGGTTAAACCGTTATTGGGTAATAAATGGCGGGTGCCCTGACAGTATAAAAAACAAGCTAACTAACCAGCGTCACCCGTAACAGTAATACAAAAAAAAAAACTGGTTACCTAGCGACACTAATGCAGCGATCAGAAAAACGATCGCTTAGTGACACTGGCAAAAGGGGGTGAAAGGGTTAACTAGGGGCAATCAGGGGGTTAAAACCTTTATTAGGTAATATATGGGGGTACCTGACGCTATATAAAAACCTGACGGGGAACCTAAATAACGAAATAACTAACTGGCTAACCAGCGTCACCAGTGACAGTTATACAGTGATCACTGGTGAAAGGGTTAACTCTAGGGGCAATCAGGGGGTTAAAACCTTTATTTAGGTTGTAATATGGGGGTACCTGACCTATAAACCTATTTATGAACCTATATAAACATGGCGGTTACCTAAAAAAAAAAAAAAAAAATGGTTACCTAGCGACACTAATGCAGCGATCAGAAAAACGATCGCTTAGTGACACTGGCAAAAGGGGGTGAAAGGGTTAACTAGGGGCAATCAGGGGGTTAAAACCTTTATTAGGTAATATATGGGGGTACCTGACGCTATATAAAAACCTGACGGGGAACCTAAATAACGAAATAACTAACTGGCTAACCAGCGTCACCAGTGACAGTTATACAGTGATCACTGGTGAAAGGGTTAACTCTAGGGGCAATCAAGGGGGTTAAAACCTTTATTTAGGTTGTAATATGGGGGTACCTGACCTATAAACCTATTTATGAACCTATATAAACATGGCGGTTACCTAAAAAAAAAAAAAATGGTTACCTAGCGACAGCAGTGACACTAATACAGCGATCAGAAAAACGATCGCTTAGTGACACTGGCAAAAGGGGGTGAAAGGGTTACCTGGGGGGCAATCAAGGGGTTAAACCTTTATTAGGGGGGGGTGGGGGGCTACCTTGGACCTAAAACTAACTGCACTGACAGTTATTACAGTCACACTGACACTAAATGCAGTGATCAGTAAAAAAATGATCACTGCAATTAGTGACACTGTGACTGGGGGGGGAGGGGGTGATCTGGGGGGTGATCTGGGGGTGACAGGGGGGTGTTTTGTGTGCCTATGTGTACTGGTGTCAGTGTACTGTTGGTGCACTAACCTTTAGATGTTCACAGCTCGGCGTTCCGGTCACATAGACCGGCGCACCGAGCGTGACATCACTTCCTCTGCCTGTGTTTTGATTGACACAGACAGAGGAAGCATCTGATTCGCCAGGAGCGATCGCGAGGGGGTGGCCAGAAACCACTGGCCGTCCCCTCATCCCGGATCGCTCCTGAAGCGATCCCGACCGTCCCCGCCGGCCGGGGGGGGTCCGATCGGACCCCCCACCCGCCGGAAGAATGGCACGTACAGGTACGTGGTTCTGCCTGTACGTGCCATTCTGCCGACGTATATATACAGGGGGCGGTCGGCAAGTGGTTAACTACTGTTCAGCCATAATTACCCCCCCTTAATCAAGAGGTTATCAGAAGACCTTGCGCAATGGTCTCTTTATAAAATGTCATGGCTGGGACGTGTAAATGCAATTAAGATGACCCTTCTTCCCAGGATCTTATACCTATTCCGCTCTCTTCCCATCCCAATTTCGAAACGATTTCTTGACAAATTTCAGTCGGCCATTTTACGCTTTATATGGGGGGGAAAGGGACACCGCCTCCCAAAGACGGTTCTCCATAGATCAAGGAAGAAAGGGGGTCTGGGGCTGCCTAATCTCTGGTGGTACTATCAAGCCGCCCAATTGAGTCAATTTTCGGTCATTTATTACAAGGGCCCAAAACCGGACTGGGTTGATATAGAAAGACAGGCAACTCCTAACCACACTCTAGATTTTCTTACTTGGAGACCACAAAAAGAAAGACCCCCGATCCTCTCCCCAACTTTGTCTCACACTTTAGCTCTCTGCGATACTCTGTACAAAAAACAATCCCTGGTTTCGGACTGGCACCCCCTGGCACACATCTTTCACAACCCCCAATTTCCCCCGGGTCTAGATATCAAGGCTTTTCAGTGGTGGCTCGATAAGGGTCTTTATAGAATTGGTCAATTTTTTAACAGCAATGGCCCCCTCTCTCTCAAACATTGCATCTCCAAACTGGACATGCCATCCTCAGAGATTTTCCGATACAACCAGCTTTCTCACTTTTTACACATATTGTGGAAAAGCTCTGATACCCCACTTTCAGTAACTCCATATGAGCTCTGGTGCTCTTCAGCCATGGGAGTGAGGGGGGGAATTTCCTTTATCTACTCAGCGTTAGCTGACCCCCTGGAAAAAGCGAATTACATGTTGAAGTGGGAGCGTGACCTCCAATTTGATTGGGACCTGGATACCTGGCACTCAAACTTTGCCCGCTCCTACAGGGGTATACTTAATAGTTCCCTTGTGGAAGCAAGCCTCAAAATCATCTCCCGCTGGTACCTGGTTCCTACCCGGCTCACTAAATTCTTTCCCCAGTCCTCCCCACTCTGTTTCAGAGGTTGTGGCCTTATGGGCTCCCTCCTTCACACATTTTGGGAATGCCCCAAAATTAGGGGATATTGGAATAAAATTTTCAGTCTCATCCGCAAGACCACAGGGCTGGCAATTAAACAAGAACCCACCACGGCCCTCCTCAACCAGCGAATTCAGGACGCCCCTAAACTGACGCAAGCCCTAATTCATTATATTCTCCTGGGAGCCAAGATTACTCTGGCACACTCGTGGAAATCCCCTTCGGTCTCCTTTAGCCAGACCAAACAAAAGATCTCATGGATAATGGCGCAGGAAAAAATAGCTAGTGCGATCTTGGACTCCTCAGAAAAATTCAGGCTCACATGGGAACCCTGGGCTGCATATATAGGAATATCCCTTCTTTACTGATATAGCATCCAGGATCCCCCCTCTCACTCCTTCTCCCCCTCCTGACCCAAGACCCCTCCGCGAAGGTTCCTACCCTCCCTATCCCCTATACCTACCTCTTCTACTGTCTCCGTCCTCGCCTCCAATCTCCCCTCCTGTCTGTCGTTTTCTCCTCCCCCCCCCTTCTTTCCTGTTCTCCTCTATTTCCTCTTCTCTCTCTCTAACACCTCAGTTGTCTCAGCTCTAGGTCGTCTCGACCTACAACATGTACCGGAGTGAGCTTTGTACCTGGTGATCTCCCCAACCACAAGGCCTAGCTCAACTGAAGTGAGGGGAAGTCCCCCCCCTGTTCTGTTAACTGTAGCTTATCTAGGTTTTGTCTCCCCAGACAACGGCAGACTCACCTGGCTGGTCCTTTCCCTTACGGGTTTGGGTATATTAGCTGTGAGTTCGGCTTAGATCTCTTAGGAAGGCCCTCGTGGCTCCTCAGTTGACCCCCGCACAGCATGATCCCTTTGGGGTGCGGGGACCGTCTGTGGAAGTTCCATGAACAGGGCCCTTTTTTTTTTTTTTTTTTTGGTTGTCTATCTTACGAGCCTCCCCAGCCCCTGCTTGTTCACAGTTTCTGCTTGTTCCTCTTAGGAGATCACCAGCTACCTTTAACTCATATTGTTTGCTCTGAATTCATTTTGTCTGATTCTTGTACACATGTAATACGTTTTGTAAGTTTTGTACCATCTTCATGCTTGGTCATCTTGGCCTTTTTCAGTTGTTTGTTATGTACTAAGTTTCAATAAACTTTTTTGAAAACTAAAAAAAAAAAGAATATATCCCTAACACGATTACACCACCAGCCTGAACCGTTGATACAAGACAGGATGGGTCCATGCTTTCATGTTGTTTACGCCAAATTCTGACCTTACCATCTGAATGTTGCAGCTGAAATTGAGATTCATCAGACCAGGCAACATTTTTCCAATCTTCTGTTGTCCAATTTTGGTGAGCCTGTGCGAATTGTAGCCTCAGTTTCCTGTTCTTAGCTGACAGAAGAGGCACCCCCTGTGTGTTCTTCTGCTGCTGTAGCCCACCTGTTTCAAGGTTTGATTTGTTGTGCTTTCAGAGATGGTATTCTGCATACCTTGGTTGTAACGAGTGGCTATTTTAGTTACTGTTGCCGTTTTATCATCTCAGACCAGTCTGCCCATTTTCCTCTGACCTCTGACATCAACAAGGCATTTTCATCCAAACAACTGCATCTCACTGGATATTTTCTCTTTTTTGGTTCATTCTCTGTAAACCCTAGAGATGTCTGTGCAATAAAATCCCAGTAGATCATCAGTTTTTGAAATACTCAGACCAGCATATCTGGCACCAAAAAGCATGCCATGTTCAAAGTCACTTAAATCCCCATTCTTCCCCATTCTGAGACTCGGTTTGAACTTCAACAAATCATCTTCACTGGTCTAGATGCCTAAATGCATTGAGTTGTTGCCATGTGATTGGCTGATTATCAATTTGTGCTATATGATTAGCAATTTGTGCTTTTATATATACATATATATATATATATATATATATATATAGAGAGAGAGAGAGAGAGAGAGAGAGAGATTGAGAGAGAGAGATTGATTTATGCTTATGTATATTTTAGGAATTATACTATATAAATCAGAAAAATTTAATATTGACACATTGGAATATAGTTTTTGGGTATCCAAGGGGATATATATGCTTTTTTGTGTCTTGAACACATGCAAGGTCGCCTAGTATATGCTTTTTTATTTCTAGAAAACATAACAAGAATAAATATATGTAAAAGAGCCAAATATTTCAATCTAAAATGCAATATAAACTTTTTTTTTTTTTTTGTTTAAGACAGCACTTGAACATAAACACCAATAAAATATTGCACATTTGATTACTATAATTGATTTTTTTTCTCCTGGATATGAATAAATGACCCAAGCTAAATGCCAGCTTCTTGCAAAGAATTTCATTTAAGCTTCAGTGAATTGAAAAAGCTCAACCACTCTCAACATTTTTAACTTCCTAGCAAGTAGCAGAAAATCTACCTGACAGTTGCCGTGGAAACACGTACAGGAAGAATGAACCACCAGCCTATAAATCCACAGAGAAACCTTCTTAATTGGAAGCCCTTTAACCCACACATTTTTCTCATAGCTCCACAGTTTATTTCTAAAAAGATTATTGAATTCATCAATTGACTTATGAAGGATGCTTCCTTCTGTATTACTGTTATGGTTTCTTTATATCTTTAAAAAAAAAAAAATCACAAAGGGGAGATAAAAAAGTTAACATAGTTGTTTCACTGATGTTTCCTTATAGCAGTTGAAATATAATTGTGTGATAGATAAAAATTCAAAGTGAAACCATTTTATTTTCTTGTGTAGTTTTTAGAAAGCTTTTTTTTGTAACTACATTGTATTTACTATATGTATATATATATATATATATATATATATATATATATATATATATATATATATATATATATATATATATATATATACATATAATATATATATATATATTATATATATATATATATATATACACACAATATATATATATATATATATATATATATATATATATATATATATAATTTTTTCCCCTCTTTGCTGTTTCTTTTATTTATCTCCTCTTTAAGACCTGTGAGTGTATTTACCCCTTTTTTGGATTTGTATAGATTTCTTTGTGGGTGACTACTTATCTCACTCTAATGCCCCGTACATACGGTCGAAAATTCAGACGGAAAATGTCCGATCGGACCATGTTGTCGGAAAATCCGACCGTGTGGGCTCCATCGGACTTTTTCCGTCGGAATTTCCGAAGGAAAATATTTGAGTTCCTGCTCTCAAATTTTCCGACAACAAAATCCGATCGCACTTTTTCCGATCGTGTGTAGAGTATTCCGACGGACAAAGTGCCACGCATGCTCAGATCAAATTAGGAGACCAAACCTAATAGCCTCTACGTAGTTCCGTCGTACGCAACGTACGTCACCAAGTTCAGAAGGGTCGGATTTTCCAACAACTTTGTCCGACCGTGTGTATGCAACACCAGTGTCGGACAAAATCTTGTCCGACACTGGTGTTTTGTGGTCGGAATTTCCGACCGTGTGTACGGGGCATTAGAATGTGGGGGCTATAGGTAGATAGATAGATAGATATGACAGAGAGATAGAGACAACTACCTGTTTACCACTTAGAACTAATTTTAATATATGCATATGGTGCTAATTGAAGAGAATCTGTCAGAATAAGAAAAGCCACCATTGCTGAGAATGAAGTTATATCCTTAAAGGATTTGAGAATGATCACACAATAAAATGAGTGAAGATTCACTTCAATTATCCGATCATGTGAAAAAAAAAATATCCCTGTTTCCTTATTTCATCTGCATGTAAATGTATATTTATGTTGACCTGCCATGCAGCTCGTTGGCAAGCATACCTTAAAGACCCACACCAAAGAACAAAACGGACCTCTCCTTGCTCCTCATCAGCTGGGATCTCCAACCCCACTATACCTTCAGTCCTCTCTGAAAGCTGCACTGAGAGGAATGAAAGTGTAGAATTAGGTGTGTCACAGCCAAGTACTTGCTTGCTAGCAGTACACCGACGTCCGATTGTAGCAGGCAAATTTCCCTGCCCCAGCTGCTGGACCATCAAAAGAAGTTCACTCCCAGCCATCCACATGCCCAGCGGTTGAATGCTAGATTGGCTAAATTGCTAGCACTTTAACTGCTGCCTTTTCAGTTGGTAGACTCAGCCCCCTTCCGTGAGTTTGTGCAATGTGCGGTTCCTTAGTGGCAGGTTCCCAAACGCCACTTTTTCTCACGGAAGGCGATTCTGGCTCTCTACCGGCATGTGGAAGGCAATGTCCATGCCTCGCTGGACAGGGCGGTCAGCGGTAAGGTGCACATTACCGCTGACTCATGGTCCAGCAGGCATGGACAGGGAAGTTACCTATCTTTCATGGCCCATTGGGTCCCTCTTTTGGCAGCTGGGAAGGATGCAGGACAAGGTGCAGTAGTGTTGGAGGTTGTTTCGCCACCACGCCTCCAAAATGCTACTACTGGTTGTGACACACCTCTCTACTTCACCCCCTCCTCTTCTTCTTCCTCCATGGCCTCTTCCTGTCCTTTGTTCTCGGAACCAGCGGTGCTCCGTAGGCGTTCAAGGGGCTACGCAAGTACGCAGCCAAAAATATGCCATGCCTTTCTTGTGCTGGTGTGTTTGGGGGACAGGAGCCACACTGGGGCAGAGGTTCTGTCAGCTCTGCAGGGGCAGGCCGAGAGGTGGTTGACGCCACGCCAGCTTAAGCCAGGAATGGTGGTTTGCGACAATGGCACCAACCTCCTCTCCGCCCTGCGACAGGGACAACTGACCCATGTGCCCTGTGTGGCTCAAGTCCTCAACCTGGTGGTGCATCGGTTCTTGGGCAGGTACCCAGGCTTACAGGATGTCCTGAGGCAGGCCAGGAAAATCTGTGTGCATTTCCGCCGATCATATAATGCCAGTGCTCGGCTGGCTGAGCTGCAAAAGGAGTTGAACCTGTCCAAGAACCGCCTTATATGTGACATGCCACCAGGTGGAACTCAACGTTGGCCATGCTGCAGTGGCTGCACACGTAGCAGAGGGCCATCAATGAGTACCTGTGCGACTACGGCCCCAGGACAGGGTCAGGGGAGCTCGGATTTTTTTCACCAGTGGGACATGATCAGGGATGCATGCACTCTCCTGTCACCATTTGAGGAGGCCACAAGGATGGTGAGCAGTGACAGTGCATGCATCAGTGACACTGTACCTCTTGTCCACCTGTTGGAGCATACGCTGCGTGGAATAATGGACAGGGCACTTGAGGCAGAACAGAGGCAGGAAGAGGAGGACTTCCTTGCCTCTCAAGGCCCCCTTTATCCAGACAGTGTTCCTTTTGTCCCACCCATCACACAGGAAGAGGATGAGGAGGATTGTGTCAGCATGGAGGTGGAGCCTGGCACTCAGCATCAGCAGCAGCAGTCTATTAGGGATGATTTACAATCCCAAGAAACCGGTGGACTTGTACGTGGCTGGGAGGGGGTGGCTGCGGATCATGTCGTCCTTAGTGACCCAATGGACTCCGGACCGAATGCCTCAGCTAACCTACGCTGCATGGCCTCCCTGATCCTGCAAAGCCTGCGGAAGGATCCTCGTATTCTTCGGATCAAGGAGAGGGGCCATTACTGACTGGCCACTCTCCTTGATCCACGGTACAAGGGTAAGGTTGCGGACCTTATCTTGCCATCGCAGAGGGAGCAGAGGATGAGACATCTCCGGGAGGCCTTGCAGAAAGGTCTGTGCAACGCGTTCCCAGAGACTGGGAGGTTACAAACTCCTGGTCCTGGACAATGAGTTGCTGAGGCTTCGGTCATCAGCAGAAGGAGCGGTGGAGAAGGTGGCCTTCTGGCCGATGCGTTCAGACAATTTTTTAGTCCGCAGCCCCAAGGTATGATCGGTTCCAGCAACCATCGCCAGCATCTGATATACATGGTGCAGGAATACCTAGGGGCAAGGTCAGACATGGACACCTTTCCCACCGAAAATCCTCTGGCTTACTGGGTCTTGAGGATGGATCACTGGCCAGAGCTTGCACAGTATGCAATTGAGCTACTGGCCTGTCCTGCATCCAGCGTTCTTTTGGAACGCACATTCAGTGCTGCTGGAGGCTTTGTCACCGATCACAGGGTGCGCCTGTCCACCGACTCGGTTGATCGACTGACCTTCATAAAGATGAATCAGACTTGAATCACCACCAGCTACCAGGCACCCGAAGCTGATGTAACAGAATCATTTATTTTGAAATGTCACATCCCTTCAAGACTGCCTGTGCTGATGCTGACTGACTGTCCTGTTATGTTGACTGACTATCCTCTTCCTCCTCAATGATCCTGATGAAAGCTTGGAAGAACATTTTTGTTTCTGGGTGCCGCCACCAGTGGCTAAGGCCCAATTTTTTTTATGCAATGCTTTGCAGCAGGGCTCATTCCTGCACTCCAACTAGAGTATCTGGGAGAGGTTGCAGTGTTGTGGCACCAGCACCAGTGCCTAAGGCCCAATTTTTCAGACCCTGTTTAACAGGGGCATGTAATTACAATTTTTTATGCAATGCTTTGCAGCAGGGCTCATTCCTGCACTCCAACTAGAGTATCTGGGCGAGGTTGCAGTGTCATGGCACCAGCACCAGTGCCTAAGGCCCAATTTTTCAGCCCCTGTTTAATAGGGGCGTGTAATTACAATTATTGATGCAATACTTTGCAAAAGGGCTCATTGCTGTGCTCCATGTACAGTATATGTGAGGGGTTGCAGTGTTATGGCACCAGCACCAGGGCCTAAGGCCCAATTTCTCAGCCCCTGTTTAACAGGGCATGTCATTACAATTTTTGATGCAATACTTTGCAACAGGGTGCATTGCTGTGCTCCAAGTACAGTATCTGTGAGGGGTTGCAGTGTTGCGGCACCAGCACCAGTGCCTAAAGCCCAATTGTTCTGTCCCTGTTCAACAGGGGCATGCAATTACAATTCTTGATCTAATAATTCACAGCAGGGCCCAGTCCTCCACCCATCAAGAGTAACTGTGAGGGCTAAAGCCCCATACACACGGTCGGACAATCCGCGGACCAGGTCCGTCATACTTTGTCCGATGTTGGTTTTGCGTACACACGGTCGGACAAAGTTGTCGGAAAATCCGATCATTCTGAACGTGGTGACGTTTGTTGCCTACGACGGGACTACGTAGAGGCTAGTAGCCAATAGCTTTGGTCTTGTAATGTGATCTGAGCATGCGTGGCACTTTGTCCGGTCGGACAACCGTACACACGATCGGATTTGGTGTGATCGGACCGTGTTGACGGCAAAGATTTCCAGCAGGAGATAAGACTTTGTCCGTCGGTCAAACCGACGAACACTGTCCGATGGTGCATACACACGGTCTGATTTTTCAACAACCTTGTCCGATCGGACAGAATCCATGAAAAAGTCCGACCGTGTGTATGGGGCTTTACAGTGTTGTGGCAACACCACCACCAAAGGCCCAATTTGTCTGCCCCCTTTCAACGGGGGCATGCAATTACAAATCTTGATCTAATAATTCACAGCATGGCCCATTCATGCGCCCACCAAGAGTAACTGTGAGGGCTTACAGTGTTGTCGCACCAGCACCACCACCAAAGGCCCAATTTTTCCTACCACTGTTCAACAATGGCATGTAATTACAATTCCTGATATAATAGTTCACAGCAGGGCGTTCCAGCGCCCACCAAGAGTAACTGTGAGGGCTTACAGTGTTTTGACAACACCAACATCTAAGGGGCAAATTTCTGCAGAGTATATATATGGCAGGCCCCTACTCTCAAACATCCAACTTACAAACGACTCCTACTTGCAAACGGAAGGAGACAACAGGAAGTGAGAGGAGATCTACCCCTAGGAAGGGAAATTTTCTCCTGTAAGAGTTAATATGGGAAAAAGGTGTCTCCTCTCTACTGATGCTTTATCACCAATCCTTGTTTCAATAAAAACCCCAATTTTCCAAAAACATTTGTCATTGGGATAGAAAGTGAGGTGAAATGTTCTGAACAGGTGCACAGACAGTAAAACAAATGTTACCTAGGTGATAACCCATCCCTATGTTCTCCAAAAAGCTTAAAAATAGATTTTTTGGCTGGAGCTACACTTAAAAATTGACCGGTTACAAATTACAAACATATTCTACTTAAGAACAAACCCACAGTCCCTGTCTTGTTTTCACCGCCTGTATACTGCTGTTCAGAGTATATAGGGTTTTAGGTATAGGGTTTTATTTTGGGTGCAGGGTTCCCCTTAATAGCCATACATGACCCAAAGGGGCTGGTAATGGGCTGGGGGGGGGGGGGGGGGGGGTGATGGGGTAGCCATGCCATTTTTCTCAAAGATTTTCATCCATATTGCCAGGACAAGACATTATATTAAAGCCGCAAGCAGTTTTAAATGGCTTTTTTTCCTTTACAAATGTAATTTTGTGCAGGGACAGTTCTAAACACGGGAAACACATGCCACTTCACAGTGCCACTTCCAAACCCTTTTTAGGACAATAACATGCACATTAGCCGTTATAATTAGCACTTTAGATTTCGAACGTTCGCATCCATTGTATTTAATAGGATTCTAACGTTCGGTCCGTTCGCAGGTGCGGCTCATTCCTATAGACCTGTAATTCTTTGAAATAACTCACTTAAATCTGTCCAAATAAGAATCTAGTAGACATCCTGGGTATGATAAAGTTTGAAACACAAAATCATAAATTATACTATAATAAATAACTATAAATAATTATAACAAATAATAATATAATAATAACATTTGTTAAATAATGTAATCAAATCAAAAACACTGAAATTTGCTCAGTTGCAGAATTGTCTCTGTTTTTACTTTCAGTGTTTGATGACAAACTTCCTCACAAATCACTATCGCTCAATCCTGCAAGTGATTCTAATTTATTATCGCTGTTTTCTAGCTGGTCTAAAACCGCTTTCGACGTAAAGGGACACTTTTTGGTTTCTATGGACAATATAAAGTTTCCAGGCAGAAAGAACAGTATATATATTATAAAACTGCATGCAAGGCAATGGACATAGCATTAGGGACAAAAGGGATGTGAAATAATTTGATACAGTAATGTAATCTGTAAGATTGTATGTATTGTGTGTTTTTCACTTTTTGAATTTGGCGCCGTACTCTGTCCCTGTGCATCGTGATGCTCGCAGGGAACAGAGCCCGGCACTGTGATAAATCGAGCGGAGACACAGCAGGGAGACATCACAGGATCATGGGGACAAGAAAAGTACCTTTGCCTGAAACCTGCGATGCGATCCTGAGTGTGGCTCAAGGTTACCACTTTTGGTACTGAAAATTCACTCCGAGCCACACTCGGAAACTGCCAGGGAGTTTAAGGCCTCCCCATGCACAAAATTTGAAGGATTTTTGAATTTTCAATGTTGATCCTTTTCTCTCAGTATGATAAACTAAAACTTTTACTTTTCATTGGTACATGTCCCCCTATCCCTTGATATAGGGAAAAAATAATGACTATTGGTAATTTCTAAGATTTGATTCTCATTGACTGTCAATGGAGCTCAGATTCAAGATTCAAAATTCAAGAATGTTTGCAGAACCTGTGTTGAGCCAAACCTGGGTATATTAGGCTCATTCCTAGTCTCAAATATACAAGGAGAGCAAAGGGCACTGTTTGATTGGGCAACTATGTGGCAAATGAGGCAAAATTTTGATGTAAAGTTTTGCACTTGGGGCTAAATATGCATCATACAATGTAGGGGAGTACAACTGGGAGAGTCAATAATTGAGAAGGATCTGGGCATTGTGGTAGATAATAAATTTAATAGCAAAAGTGGAACTTAAAGCGGTGTTTCCACAAAAGACTAAAAGTCAGCAGCTACAAATACTGCAGCTGCTGACTTTTGATAATCAGACACTTACCTGTCCCAGGGTCCATCGATGCGGGGGATCAAAGTCCTGCTCATCTCCCCCTCTGCTCGGCGGTGTTGGCATTCTAACTGTGGGCGCCCGGCTGTGGCTTCACAGCCGGGCACCCACTGCGCATGCACGCGCCGTGACTGGCCGCGCAATCATCTAGGACCTATCACGTGTCCCAGATGATCGCCTAGAGGGAGGGGAGAGGTGATCTCCCTTCCTGCACCAAGGGAAATGACGCCAGGAGCCCAGGCGCTGAAGGAGGCAGACTATGAGGGACCCCCTAGCAACAGCCATTTAGAGGTGAGTAAAAAAAATCTCCAAATGTTTATTTTTTTTTTTAAGCACATTAATAATTTTTTTTTTATTTTGGGTGGAACTCCACTTTAAGCACCTTCCCAGCAGGTGTTGCCAGGGAGCTGATTGCTAGAACCTGCTGACTGCTGGGAGACACCTGATGGTGGACACTGGAACTGCAGCTATCAGCCCTGCAGTTCCAGCAAGTGCCACAAGCAGGCAAACTCAATCCTAACCGTCCCCCCTTAAAGTGATTGAAAGGATTTTTAAAAAAAACAAACATATCATATTTTTCCTCCAGTGTGCAGGTCGTTTTGCACAGAGTGGCCCTGAACATTCTCTTCTGGTGTCCCCCGGTGGCTCTCGTAGCTCCTCCGCACATCAGATAACCCCCTAGGAGAATCGCTCTCCTTGCAGACGCACTCCCGAGTCCAGCATTTGCATCCATAGACACGAATGCCGGACTCGGCCCGCCCCCCCCCTGGGCCTGCATCATTGGATTTGATTGACAGCAGTGGGAGCCAATGGCTGCACTGCTATCAATCTATCCAATCAAGAGCCAGAACCCCGTGAAGAGAGGGACAGCATGTTCCCACCAAGGAGATAAAGGGGCTCAGGTAAGTAAAACGGGGGCTGGGGGGCTGGTGACTGCAAGGTGTTTTTTCACCCTAATGCATAGGATGCATTAAGGTGAAAAAACACAAGGGTTTACAACCCCTTTAAGGAGCAGTATCCAGATGCTTCATCATGTCCCATTGTCAGGGTCTGGAATCTGATTGGCCACCCCACCACCGGGGTCTGGAGGCTGGCCCCATCAACACAGTCCGGCTGGGTGGCAGCCCAGGAATCAGCATAGTCCGGCTGTGCGACAGCCTGGGAATCAGCACAGTCTGGCTGGGCAGAAGGACAGGAATCAGCATAGTTTGGCTTGCTAGCAGCCTTGGAATCAGCATAGTCCAGGTACCCGGCAGTTCGGGAATCAGCATAGTCCAGCTGCAAGACTGAAAACAGATTACAAGCAGGCTTGGCAGAAAACTATGTTTTACCAGAGGCAAGCTTGGCAGCGGACAATAGGTCACCAGCGTCAGGCTTGGCAGCGGACGACAGGTCACCAGCGCAGGCTTGGCAGAGGATAGCAGGTCACCAGCAGCAGGCTTGGCAGAGGATGGCAGGTAGGTCACCAGAAGCAGGCTTGGCAGAGCATAGCAGGTCACCAGTGGCATGCTTGTCAGAAGATGCAGGTTATCAGCAGCAGGCTTGGCAGCGGATGACAGGTCACCAGCGGCAGGCTTGGCAGCGGATGGCAGGTCACCAGCGGCAGGCTTGGCAGCGGATGCCAGGTCCCCAGAGGCAGGCTTGGCAGAGGATGCCAGGTCACCAGAGAAAGGCTGATCCCCATCGGCAAGCATAAAGGCAGGCTGGACCCCATCGGCAAGCATAGAGGCAGGCTGGACCCCATCAGCAAGCAGCATGAAGGAGGAATGGACCCCATCAGCAGGTAGCATAGAGGAGGAATGGACCCCATCAGCAGGCAGCATGAAGGAGGAATGGACCCCATAGGCAGGCAGCATGACAGCTGGTTGGACCCCATCAGCAGGCAGCATGGCAGCAAGTAGGACACCATCCGCAGGCATCATGGCAGCAGGTTGGACACCAACAGAAGGCAGCATAGCAGCAGGTTGGACACCAACAGCAGGCAGCATGGCAGCAGGTTGGACACCAACAGAAGGCAGCATAGCAGCAGGTTGGATACCAACAGCAGGCAGCATGGCAGCAGGTTGGACACCAACAGCAGATAGCATGGAATCAGGAACCGACTGAATAATGTTTGAGGCAGCAGTGAGAAGCAGCAGGATTGTATGAGCAGGAGAAAACTTCTGTTTCTTCGTAGCTTAGATACTGGAGTCCTGCAAGTAGTTGCATGGTGCTGACCAGAGTGTACTGTGGAGAGAAAAGTAGTAACAGTACTGGGGAGCATAGAGGAAGGCATAACAGAAAAAGAAGAAGAGGTCTGAGAGGTTGCTATGGGTATTGGTGTTGCAGGGGGAGCCTTCAATCCCAATGTAAAAGCCCAAGTGCTTTAACCACTTCGCATCCCGCCCATAGTCATATGACACCCACAAGGTGGATCTCCCATCCTGGGTGGGCATCATATGACGTCCTCCCATTCTCGGCCGCCTAGGGGTCACGCGCGCGCCCACGGCGTTGCTCAGGACCCGGTGCGTGTGCCGGGCACCCGCGATTGCCTGTGAAAACAGCGGGACCGTGCGGAACTGTGGAGCTGTGTGTGTAAACACACAGCTCCACGTCCTGTCAGTGGAGAGGAGACCGATCATGTGATCCCAGTACGGAGGAACACCGATCGGTCTCCTCCCCTTGTGAGTCCCCTCCCCCCACAGTTAGAATCACTACCTTAGGGAACACATTAACCCCTGCAGCGCCCCCCCTAGTGTTAACCCCTTCTCTGCCAGTCACATTTACACAGTAATCACTGCAATTTTATAGCAACGATCGCTGTGTAAATGTGAATGGTCCCAAAAATGTGTCACAAGTGTCCGAAGTGTCCGCCGCAATGTCGCAGTCACGAAAAAAAATCGCAGATCGCTGCCATTACTCGGAAAAAAAATGCAATAAATCTATCCCCTATTTTGTAGACACTATAACTTTTGCGCAAACCGATCTATATACGCTTATTTCGATTTTTTTTACCAAAAATATGTAGAAGAATACGTATCGGCCTAAACTGAGTAAAAAAATATTTTTTTTAAAAAAAATGGGATATTTATTATAGCAAAAAGTAAAAAATATTGTGTTTTTTTTCAAAATTGTCGCTCTTCTTTTGTTTATAGCACAAAAAATAAAAACCGCAGAGGTGATCAAATACCACCAAAAGAAAGCTCTATTTGTGGGAAAAAAAGGACGTCAATTTTGTTTGGGTGCAACGTCGCACGACCGCACAATTATTAGTTAAAGCGACGCAGTGCCGAATCGCAAAAAGTGCTCTGGTAAGGAAGGGGGTAAAATCGCTCGGTGCTGAAGTGGTTAAGTGCCCTTTCACACTGCCAGCGCCCGGAAAAAACACTGGTAAAGTGCTGCTTAAACTAGCAGCGTTTTACCAGCATGTTTCGAGTGCTAGCGGGGCGCTTTTAACCCCCGCTAGTGGCCAAATAAAGGGTTAAAAGCGCCCACAAAGCGCCGCTGCCAAAGACGCTTTGCAGGTGTTTTGCAGGCTCTTCCCACTGACAACTTGTGATCCTAGTGTGTATAGCGAGGCGGTAAGGCCCCTGGCTGTTGCTATCAGACAGAAGGGGAACTGGCAGTGGTAGGAGATTTTTGTGGAGTGAATAAGTTCAAGCAGAGGGTGCAGTTCACGCCTTTGTTCTGGTGTATGTTTGATATGTCCTAGAACAACTTAATATCAGTACCATTAACAGTAATGCAATCTCTATCTCTTGCTTTACAAAGATTAGCTTCCTTTAGAGGAAATTTGACTAAACAGTAAATAACATCCTTTAGGGGTCAGTGTTTTGTCCCCTTGGTCTCAAAGCCCTATGTATGCACTCAAACTCTATTGGGAATTGGGGATTCTCCAGGAGCTCATAAAAGATGGAGCCCACTGTTTGCTCCAGGACCACGGGCTATATTGTTTCAGGGATGCCTCCTTCCTGCAAATTGTGCTTATGACTACAGTTATCCAGGTCTTCAATCTGGTGGAGCATTCCAAGGAGATGGGAGAGGTGTGCACCTGAGGCCCTCTGGATCTGTTTGATGGCATCTACATGCAGGGAAGTGGAATCCCCCTAAGGAAGTTATGTGACCCTGTGATGTAACACGTAGGGGAGGGGTGGAAGGTTTGATGTGATGCTTAGATACAGATTGGAGCAGCACAGAGTTCTTGCAGTGCCATGGATATATGTGAAACACGCTGAATATAGCTTGTGCACTGGCACACTCAACAAATGTGAAAGGTATATTATTTTAATAACGTATGTGGTTTTAAAAGATTTAAGCATGTTTCACATATATCCATGGCACTGTAACAACTCTGTGCTGCTCCAATCACTGGGCAACTGCTGGTACTGGGGAGACACAGTGACAGAACTGGAAGGAGGAAAGAACATTCGATACACTAGTCCTGAGAGACTAAATAGCTATTTTTGACTGAGCTTAATTGTGAGGTCACAATACATAAGGTAAGCACACACCTAATGGGGAGCACAAGGGTGTATTTTAGACCCATGCACAAAGTATTGTGAGGATTTTTTGAAAGCTTAACGATATCGGCACTGTACTGAAGCACTTTATGTTCATTGATTTTGGACTGCATATGTTTACTGAGAGATATCTCATTTTGAAGCACACTTTTTTGCACTAATATTGTACGGCACATTATTTATTTCTTTGAGTGCTTATATTTCATTGAGCACTTATATTTATTTCAAAACATCTTGCACAAGATAGATTGATTACTATGAGGAAATAAGATTTATGAAATAGTTGGATATTGTATCACAGTCATGTCATATTAAGGTCCATTATGGTTTGTTAAGTTTTCTATTACTTTATAGTGCACCACATGTAACAGCTTTAAAAGTGGATTCCTCTACCATCCCTACCCTTGCTTTCACAGCCTGAATGTCAGTGCGGAGCTCTGATATGGCAGCGCAGGGGGTGGACTTGATGTCAACAGCAACCTGCTGTAAATCCAATAGGCTAGAGAGATGAATAGATAAGGTAAACTCAGCATTGCCATCCACTCCTGTATGATTGGATTCACTGATCGGCAATCTTGGCGCTGAGACCTGGGAAGCCATGGTATATTTCTACTGAGCTGGGTACCAGAAGCCTGGGATGCTGAGGCATGTCTGCTGGTGTAAAGGGCTCCCACTAAGCTAAAGTGGGACCTTGATGTGCCGAAGCTCTGGGATTAAGCGACCATTTTGGACAGACCATGCCCCCTGTTTAGTGTGTTATTTGAAAATATTATGTAAACCTATCAATAAATGTGTATTGCATATTGAACTACTTATTTAGCCCAAGAATCCTCAGATCTAGTTGTCTAAATGTAGATACTTGTATAGTGATTAGAATGTATTCACATGTACACTTAACTTAGCTAACACAAGCCATGCCCATTTTCTTTATTTTGATGTGTATATTATGACTCAGTATTAATATTAGTATATAAAAATAATATTAGTATATGAAAATCATGACCTAAAATGAATATGTAACGTTTTTTAAAAAATAAATTTAACGGGAATTCTTGTAAAGCAGTGAATTAAACATTCACTAAACATTCACAGGTAGTAAATCACTCCCTCTAATTTGAAAAGCATGCAGGAAGATCCCCTCTAGTGAATATTGGGTGATTGTCAGATTTATGGCTTTATAATTATAGACCCTGCAAAAATATAAACTTTTTTTATCCATATTAAACATTATATACAAAAGATTGCACCTTTGCAGTAAATTAAATGAGTACAATTTACAGTCAACATTCACATTTTATAAAAGCACAAAACAATCTGTAAATATTACTATTTTCACAAATAAACTAGATTGTATCCAGTCATGTGCATTTGAAAAATTTCTCAACCAGCAATTCATTATAATTTGCACTTTTAGATTGCAAAAGAAGTTTTAACTGCTTTCCACCAGGGTCATTGTAAATTGACATTCAGGTGGGAAACCCTATTGTTCTGGGAGGATATCATATGATGTCTGTCACCCACTGTGTTCGATGACTGACCGATGACACCTTCCCACTGCTGGTAACACTTGATCGCTGTGACCAATCACAGTAGATGACATGACAGTTGTAAACAATGAATGGCTTCATTAATGCCATTCATTGTATACAATTGTGTTGCTAGCTGTGATTGGTCACAGTGTTCACATGGTACAGAATTAACAAATATAGGCACACAAATCCAAAAATTGTCAGTAGGTGTCTCCCAATACATATTAATAATAAAAGTAATAAAAATAAATGATTAAAAACAATATTCACAAGAAATGATAAAGTCCATAAACATCCAATATAGATCAGATATAGTCTATATAAGGGAGTCAGTCCAGGTATATATGAAAAACGTTATCCTTTATACAACACAGGGCAGCCTTCAGGGTAGAACAGAAACCATATTCAGGAACTGTAGAGCAAAAAACACATGGAAAAGGCGCCTCTGGGTGTAGTAGTTAAGCAAATGAGATATTTATTGATAAAACGATATTAGTGCACTCACATTTGTAAAGAAGTAAAATGGCATGGTAAATGTCACTGTGGTGTGGCGAATCCCCAGCGTAGTGTGTTTGTCATCTCTTCCAGGCAGATCTGTAGAGGCACTTCCTGTAGGTGGTGAGGGCCTGCCCCGGAAGGCGGCCTCGAGAACGAGTGAAAAAAAAGTATTGCAATGACCGCCATTTTATTCTGTAGGGTGTTAGAAAAAAACAATATATAATGTTTGGGGGTTCTAAGTAATTTTCTAGCAAAAAAAAAAAACTGTTTTAAACATGTAAACACAGAGTCTGAAAAACTGAAACTGAAAAAAAAAAAAAAACAGTGGCGATTAAATACCACCAAAAGAAAGCTTTATTTGTGTGAATAAAATAAAAAAATGTCATATGGGTACAGTGTTGCATGATCGAGCAATTGTCATTCAAAGTGTGACAGCGCTAAAGGCTGAAAAGTATTGGTGGTTAAACAATAAATTCCTTTGCAAAAAGATTTATAAAAATGTTAAGCACTTTTGAAATATAAAGGTACATAATTTACTTTGCTAATTTAAGCAAGCGTTTTTTTTTGGCAGAATTATCTACCTTGATTTATATTATCCACAAGACAACAGAGCATATGTGTAAAAAAAGAAACATGTCAATCAAACCTGTCAATCTAGTGTTGTAGTGTAACCTTGTGATTAACACACACATTGAAGAGTGTTAACTTGATTTTTGCTGTAAGACTGACAGATAACAAACTAGAGAAGTCACTGGTACGGGTTAATGAAAAAAAAATATCTTTATTACACTTTCATTGTGGGTTAGATTGACATTTAATTTAAATTGGCTTATATAGGACATGTTTTTGTCAGCTGAACAGGTATGAAAAGGTGAATGTATAGGTTTCACATGCTTTATAGAAAAGCTCCAGAATGAAACCTCTCAAATATTGCAAATCTCTCCAACCTCTCACTAGAAAATAGATCAAGTAGAATGTTAGCAAGAGATAGCAATTTCTAGTTTCTCTAAAAAAGCATGTAAAAAGGTAATAAATTATGAATGAAAAAATACATAGATGTTTTGGAGTTAATTTACTAAAGGCAAATAGGCTGCTCACTTTGCATTTTTAAAGGGCATTTCCCTTAGTTTAGTGAATGTAGGGAAGCTGTGCTGACTTTCATTATCCAATCATGTGCAAAAAATATACTTTTTTCTTTTTTTGGATATGATTGGGTATTCTTTGCAAAATACATTTCCATCACATTCACTAAGCTAAAGGAAAATTCCCTTGAAAAGTTAAAATTCATTTGCCTTTGGTAAATCAACCCTGTTATAGCTGAACTGACAACCTTTAAGATGTAGCTTGGCACCTACATAAAGAATACTGATCTATATTTATTTTTTAATGATTTCATGGCCAACACTCTCATAAAATGTAATTCTTTCAATAGTCATTTTTTTTAATTGCAACTATATATAGCCTGAACATATAATACTATTCCGACAAAGCTAAGAAAGGTGCATTACTGCCAAGATATTTCAACTGGAAAGAACATTATTATATTGTACACAATTTGCTTGATTGTCAAATAATTTTTGACAAAAGAAAAACTGTTGGAGTGCTTGCAGTCTTGGCTATTTTCAGACTATGTTTTGTTTGGCACAGCTTATCTCTCTTTCATTGGTTCCATTAAAATAACCTTTTTACAGCAGGAGGGCAATTTAAATGTGCAGCTGTTACTTAAGTTTAGAAAGTGAAATTGCAATTCCATCTCAGCAGCAAGTTATATAATCTTGCAAAGGACCAGCCTTACAAGTCTACTAGAAAATACCATAATAATGGTAAAAAAAAAAAAAAACAATTCATTGGTTTGTGTTTCAAAATGTGCCCTTTTAAACCACTTCAGAATTTTGAACATAAGAGATATAATAAGTCCTAAAAAACGTAAACAAATTTTTCAGTAAGTATTTATGTCCAGCTCCTTCATCCTACTGCCTCTTCCCTCACTGCTACTACCAGCAATTACTGTTGTTATGCCCAGTGGCAGCTGGTGCTAAAAAATGTTGGTGGGGTGCAAACAAACTGAAAAATTCTGAAAAAAAACCCCATCAATTGCAGCCTCACTGTACCATCAAATGCAGCCACTGTGCCCATCAAACACAGCCACTGTGCCCATCAAAAGAAGCCACTGGGCCATCAAATGCTGCCACTGTGCAGCATCAAATGCAGCCTCACTGTGCCCCATCAAATGCTCCCACTGTGCCCCATCAAACGCAGCCACTGTGCCATATCAAATGCTGCCTGTATGCCCCCCCCCGCCATCTGTACTTAACCTGTCTCGGTGTCGGTGGGACAGCTCCTCAATGTCTTCTCTTGTCCTCTCTTCCCATCCTCTGCTATGATTGGATGCCTGATAGGCATCCAATCACAGCACCTGTCGTTTCAGCCAATCAGGTGACGGGTAACAGATCCGAGCACCTGATTGGTGGAGAGGCAGTTTAGTGTTAGGAAAGAGAATATTTATTCACTTTACTAACATAGATGAGTAACCTGCGAGCGCCCAGCATGGCGCTTGCATGCCACCTTTTTTGACGCCTATAAGCAGGTGCTTCAAAAAAACCTCTGCCACTGTAATTCAGGTGCCTGGCAACCAAAAAGGGGCCGGGCACCTGAATAGGGGGTGGCAGCGGCGGCCATAGAAAGATTCATGCAATGCATGAATCTATCTATTGGTGCTAGAGGGGTGACTGGAGAGAGAGGGTGGCATCCGTTCGCCCTTATGGACTCAACGCCACTGGTTATGAACTGAAATGCTGGTGTAGCACACCTCAAATGTACAACCCTGGATTGAGCATCCATTATAATACTTGCAATTGCAAGTTCTCATTGGTCAGCTTGACTATGCTGACTAATATGAAGCAATTCTTTCTTCTGGGGCATCTAACTAGAAGAGAAAACCGTCAGATGTGCTTCACATTGGTCAGCAATGTCACATGGCCGTGTTGACCAATAAATACATGCCATTGTGAGCATTATGATGGATACTCAATTTAGGGCTTTGTAATTAAGTGTACAGACTGCTACGCAGGCGGCATGGGGCCAGTATGTGCTGTGGGGCCTGGATGGATGGCGTTGCATTGGTTATGTGTAAATGTGCATATACCTCAATAATTGTAGCAGTATGTACATATACACATCTAGGTCTGAGAGATCCTACACAAAAGATATAGTTCCATCCGCAATACACATTTATTGATAGGGTTACATAATGTATACAAATTACACACTAGACAGTATTTATAACACAATGTACAGTATAAGTCCACTGGCTTATGTGAGATTTACAAACTACCCACAACCATATTTACAATACAATGTATAAGTATGGAGTTAGTTTACCTTTCCACTTCAGGTCGGGGCATGGTAACTGCTGTGTGTCCCCACACAAAAGAGGATCACAGCTTGGTGACAAAGCATTATATCTCCCCTCTCTCTTATGCACTGTGGTTAATATAATTCTCCCTAATTTGTCACTGTATCTAGCAAATGTATATTGCTGTTTGCTACACATGTAAGATGTGATCAGGGAAAGCAAAAGGCCAACCTTTGAAGTGGAATTAATTACAGTAACACCAAAACAACACTCAATACTTTAAATATATTTCCTTTTAACTGAAATATATTTCTACTTGCAATTAGGCCGAACATTGGCTGTTCGGAAGTTCTTAAAACAACCAAATTATAGGCCTGCCAAATGACCACAATGCTTTGCACTGCTGCACAGTGCATTGAAAGCCCTGATTGGCTGAAGCAATGAAAGCTTCGCCCAATCAGGGCATAGAACACTGTCAGAGCCATGATTCAACGCTGTTATGATGACTGTATCCAATCATGACTCATTGCTTTTAATCCAACCCCACAATATAAAAGTAGTCTTTCTATTGCGACCATTTGTAGTGTGATTGCGGCATGGAGAGAGATAGAACAGGGCTCTGTTCAGTGCTATTAGACAGTTAGTGTCTTATAGTGTGCTATTCCGATTCTATTGTCAGTGTAGAATATCAATGTATAAGTATTCAAACTGAAGTGCTAATTGAATTTAGGTTGGATAATGGCGCTTAGTAGTGCCCTCCCCTAAACTAAACCAATGTGATAAGTATATATAAAGGTATTGTGAGCCTACACATAAAAAAAAAATTGAAAAATATTAAAGAAATATATCACCACGTGATCAGTGAATTAACTTATATACAGTAAAAAAAATGTGTTGCAAAAAATTCCTGCAAAACAAACGTGTGGGTGTCACACAGTTCGTGTAATGTCCAAACAATAACTGAGAAAAAGATTTTTTGCTGAAAAAAATTAAATTCTACAAAAGTCTTTTGAAGTGTCAAAGAAAATTATTCTTAAAGTGTTTAGCCAATCTTCTTTAACTTCCACCACACCACTGTGATCACCGTGTCCCATAAGAAACTCACTCACCAGATCCAAATGCCCGCACTCTCGTGACAGGCGAATGCACTTATAAGCTCTTAAACAGCAGATAGATGGATCCTCCACACTTGTCCAATCAGTGATACAATATTTCTCCACATGTAAATAGAAAAGGTGCTCCAATAGTGTAATCCAGTAAATGCAATTTATTAAAAATCACACATAAAACTTCAACCAATTCACTCACATTTTTAAAAATAAAAATCAGCCAAAAGTGAATCCATATCCAGCACAGCAAATTCCACTTCAAAGAATCACATTCAAAATGGTATATAGTCACGGCGAACTCGAGGTGTGAACCGCAGGATAGCCTAGATCTCACCGCCTCCTCATTGCCCAGACTTCAAAGTACTTCACTGTCTCCCTGTTTAGCCTGTAGTGCTAGTAATTTACTGTAGATGATTCACGCCCCGACATGTTTCGTCATTTGTAGACTTACTCATGGGGTTGGCTGAGTGGTCTGACAATCAATCATTAAATACCCTCCCTAATGCATCACCACGTTGAGTGGTCCAGACTGCGCATGCGCACCTCCTGAGTGTCCCGCAGGGTGCCAGCTGTACCCTTACACGCCGCCGTGCCTCTGCACGCTGCGGGCGCTCGTAACCCTCATAATGCTCGGCACGCATGCACCTAACGTCCGCGTCACGCTGATTGACCTCATACAGAGCATGCGCACACCTCGTGTCCCCGCTCCTACGAAGTACCAGACATTCAATATTTCTAAAAGCATCACCAAAATTAAAGTTACATTAAAATGCATCTTATTATTTGCAATCCCCCAAAGGCTTCAACATATCTTACTGGAACCTCCATAATGTGCACGATATGTTTTACAACCTCATCCATAGCCATGTAAGGTTATAGAATCTCTGTAAATATGTCATATCTTTTAAAAAATATGAAAAAATGTATTAATTTATTAAATAAAATAAAAATAGAGTGAACTAAATTAATTGTTGGGCTGGGATTTTATAAAAAATGTATGTTAATGATGTCTATAACACATAATTAGCATAAACTCAAAAATTGAGTGCTGGTGTGTTAAATAGATATTTATCAATTAAAAACGGGGTATTAAATCATCCATATAGTTTAGATTATACTACATTTATACATCATATCCCAGATGTATTGGATCTCACATACCATATATGTATACAAAAATAAAAATAAATCCTGTTATATAGGTAAGTATAACCACATATAGATTCAATATTTCATAAATTCTTTTTACATAAATTCTATATCTCATAGACACTATTATATTATATTGTGTTGATCTTTGAAGGTAAATAATTTAAAACTGTTTGAAACCCATTACACATTAAAAAATCGATTAAACATTATCAGTTAAAAGTTAAAAGTTATTCAGAAAGCAATTTAGATCCAGCTCCACGTTTAACCCCCTAGGAGTGAGGCATTTAAAGAGGAAGATCCACCGAGTTTCCCTTTGCGATAAATCTCTCACTCGGTTCAAACCCCTCCATGAGGGATGTACAGTATCGATCCCGATAAACTGTAGTAAACTGGCATCTCGACGGTGCTTTTCTCTGAAGTGCAAGGACTTCTCTGAAGTGCAAAGTACTATGGAATCTGAATCCCTTTCTTATATTCGCAAGCTGTTCAGCTATGCGTATTCTCAATAGTCTTTTTGTCCTCCCTATATAAAATAACCCACATGGGCACCACATCAAATAAACAACAAATGCAGTGTTGCATGTTATAAACTCCTAATAGGGAAGCTTTCATTATCACTATTGGTTATGCTGGTGATTCCTTTATTGGTTACTTTAACTGTACGACAGCAGATACATTTCCTACAACAGAAAAAACCTGTAAGATCTATTTTTATAGCACCCTCTCCTGGGGGATCCAGAATTTTTTTCACTATCTGATCTCCAAAACTAGGAGCTTTTTTATAAATGAATTTTGGTTGTTGAGGTAATATCCCCCCCCCAGGTGTTGATCTTTGCATAATATATGCCAATGCTTCCTATATATATCCTCAATCTCTTTATATTGGCAATGAAAACTAGAAATGAATCGAATCTGATGAGGATTGTCCAATATTGTATTCTCATTATTCTCTTTTTTCTTAAAGCATTGTGATCTTGGTATATTAGCAATTTCATCGATAATCCCATTCACTATGTTATCCTCATATCCCTTTTGGATGAACCTGCCCTTCAGAACATTAGCCTGTTCATAAAAATCATCTAATTCCATGCAGTTTCGTCGTACACGCAATATTTGCTCTTTTGGAATATTTTTTATCCATGCAGGGTGATGACCACTCCTGATCGATAAATAACTGTTGCGGTCTGTTAATTTGAAGTATACTTTAGTACTAAGTATATTCAAATCTTTTCTTATCGTAACATCCAGAAAGTTCACAGATGTATCGCTCATCTAATAATCTAATCTGATGTTATTTCCATTATCATTCAGGTACTCAAGAAATTCCACCGCAGGTTCCTCAGACCCCTCCCGTATGAATAGGAGGTCATCTATGAATCTGCAGTAGAATTTAAATTGAGGTATCTATTTGCTAAAGATGCGTCTATCCTCCCACTCTGACATAAATAAGTTGGCGAGGCTGGAAGCATACTTTGCTCCCATTGCCACGCCAAATTGCTGAGAAAAAAATTGTCCACTTAACCAAAAATAATTATGAGACATACAAAAATCCAAAACCTGACCTAGAAAATATTTTTGCATGTGTGGGATATCCTGCCGTTTACTCAGCGCCCAATTCAAGGCTAAAGAGGCATCCTTATGCTGTATTACAGTGTACAGGGAGGCTACACCCGCTGTCACTAGAAACAAGGATGTATTCTCATCCAATTTGATGTCCTGTAATTGAAGCAATAAATCAAAGGTGTCTTTTAGATAGACCTTAGTTGCCTTAACACTGGGTTGCAAAAATGTATCTAGATATTCTCCCAGTCTCGCTGTCACAGAGCCAATCCCATTTACAATGGGTCGTGGGGGTGGCTTCTGAGTGTTCTTATGTACTTTGGGGAGTGTGTAGATAATTGGAATCCTACACGCACTGGGAATGAGGTATCTTTTTCTTTCGCATTAATGCCATCTATTTGAAAACCCCACTCCACCAAAGACCTTAGTTGTGTCACATATGGATCCGTTGGATCAGATGGTAATCTTTTGTTCTGTACGTTACTGCAAGTTAAACGCCATATAGTTCTGTTCATTACTGCAAGTTTAACGGCGTAGATTTTATCACGTTACTGCAAGTTTAATGCCATATAGTTCTGTTGGTTACTGCAAGTTTAACGCCATATAGTTCTGTGCCTTAGTTTAACACGGTATATTTCATTGCATCACTGCAACTTTATTGCCATATAGTTCTGTGCGTTACTGCAAGTTTAACGCCATATATTTCATTGCACTACTGCAAGTTTAATGCCATATAGTTCTGTCCATTACTGCAAGTTAAATGCTGTATAGTTGTGTGCATTACTGAAAGTTTAACACCATTAAGGATGAGCCCGGTGTTCGATTCGAACCCATGTTCGAATCGAGCACCGGGTGTTCGCTCGCTCGGCGAGCCCAGAACTATTGGGGCCGCTCGCATCAAATTCGTGTGATGCGAGCGGCCCCGCAATGCATTGCGGCCCGCGCAGTGCAATGCTGGCTGATGATTGGCCAAGCATGCACTGTGACCCCGCATGCTTGGCCAATCACAGCGCCGGCAGCGAGGAGAGCCATAATTGGCTACAGGCAGGATGCCTGTAGCCAATTATAGCTCAGGGGCTTTAGTACACGCCCCACGGTATAAGAGGCCGCCGCGCCGGCGGCCTCGCATATTATGTTTCAGACAGTGTCAGCGTGTCAGTGTGCTGCTGACTGCTGACAACAATATGTGCTTTATTTCTGGGGATATGTGTGTGCATGCTGTTAGAACAGCATTGCAGTATCACATCTGGGGGGTGTCTATAGGTGGCCTGTGAAGGGGGCAGGTTTCCTGTGCTTAGAACTTTCCCTGCAAAAAAGTGTCATTTTTGCAGGAAGAAAGCTATTTAAATCACTCGCGGCTAATGAATTGATGGCTCCTGTAACACAGAGAACTGTCATTCATTAATAAAAAACAAAAAAAAAGCGTAGGGGTCCCCCCAAATTCAATAACCAGGCCCTTCAGGTCTGGGATGGATATTAAGGGGGATCCCAGCCAAAAAAAAAAAAAAAAAAAATGGCGTAGGGTCCCCCTCAAAATCCATACCAGACCCTTGAGGTCTGGTATGGATTTTAAGGGGAACCCTAGCCAAAAAAAATGGCGTGGGGTCCCCCTCAAAATCCATACCAGACCCTTATCCGAGCACGCAACCTGGCAGGCCGCAGGAAAAGAGGGGGGGACGAGAGCGGCCCCCCCTCTCGCCTGAACCGTACCAGGCCACATGCCCTCAACATTGGGAGGATGCTTTGGGGGTCTAAGACCCCTAAAGCACCTTGTCCCCATGTTGATGAGGACAAGGGCCTCTTCCCCACAACCCTGGCCGGTGGTTGTGGGGGTCTGCGGGCGGGGGGCTTATCGGAATCTGGAAGCCCCCTTTAACAAGGGGACCCCCAGATCCCGGCCCCCCCCCTGTGTGAAATGGTAAGGGGGTACAAAAGTACCCCTACCATTTCACCAAAAAAGTGGCAAAAATGGTAAAAATGACAGGAGACAGTCTTTGACAATTCCTTTATTAAAATCTTCTTTCTTCTTTCTTCATCCTTCGGATTCTTCATCTTCTCCTTCCTTCATCTTCTTCCATCTTCTTCTTCCATTTTCTTCTTCCTCCGATCTGCTTCTTCTTGCGCTGGTCTTCTCGTCCTTCTCGTCCGGCATCTTCTTCCGTCGGCGTCGGCGTCGGTGTCGGTGTCTCTGTCTCTTCTTGGGCCGCTCCGCGCAATGGGAGGCTCCCGCTGTGTGAGGCTCCGCTCCGTCTGACAGGTCTTTTATAATGGAGGGCACCTGGTGACCCCGCCCCCTCTGACGCACAGGGACGTCATGGGGAATTCCATGATGGCTTTCCCCATGACGACAGAGGGGGGCGGGGTCACCAGGTGCCCTCCGTTTTAAAAGACCTGTCAGATGGAGCGGAGCCTCACACAGCGGGAGCCTCCCATTGCGCGGAGCGGCCCAAGAAGACACCGACACCGACACCGACGCCGACGCCGACGGAAGAAGATGCCGGACGAGAAGGACGAGAAGACCAGCGCAAGAAGAAGCGGATCGGAGGAAGAAGAAAATGGAAGAAGAAGATGGAAGAAGATGAAGGAAGGAGAAGATGAAGAATCCGAAGGATGAAGAAAGAAGATTTTAATAAAGGAATTGTCAAAGACTGTCTCCTGTCATTTTTACCATTTTTGCCACTTTTTTGGTGAAATGGTAGGGGTACTTTTGTACCCCCTTACCATTTCACACAGGGGGGGGGCCGGGATCTGGGGGTCCCCTTGTTAAAGGGGGCTTCCAGATTCCGATAAGCCCCCCGCCCGCAGACCCCCACAACCACCGGCCAGGGTTGTGGGGAAGAGGCCCTTGTCCTCATCAACATGGGGACAAGGTGCTTTAGGGGTCTTAGACCCCCAAAGCATCCTCCCAATGTTGAGGGCATGTGGCCTGGTACGGTTCAGGCGAGAGGGGGGGCCGCTCTCGTCCCCCCCTCTTTTCCTGCGGCCTGCCAGGTTGCGTGCTCGGATAAGGGTCTGGTATGGATTTTGAGGGGGACCCCACGCCATTTTTTTTGGCTAGGGTTCCCCTTAAAATCCATACCAGACCTCAAGGGTCTGGTATGGATTTTGAGGGGGACCCTACGCCATTTTTTTTTTTTTTTTTTTGGCTGGGATCCCCCTTAATATCCATCCCAGACCTGAAGGGCCTGGTTATTGAATTTGGGGGGACCCCTACGCTTTTTTTTTTTTTTTCATATTTTTTATTTTTTATCAATGACTTTTTTTTTATGAATGAGTTTCAATGAATCACTGTTCTCTGTGTTACGGGAGCCGTGAATTAACATTAGCCGCGAGTGATTTTAAATAGCTTTTTTACTTTCAAAAATGACACTTTGCGCAGAGACAGTTCTAAACACGGGAAACATGCGCCCCTTTACAGGCATACTATAGACACCCCCCAGGTACGAAATTTAAAGGAATATTACACTTTTATTGTTTCAATTTAAGCATTATTAAAATCACTGCTCCTGAAAAAACGGCCGTTTTTAAAAAAAAAATTTGCATTGATACATGTCCCCTGGGGCAGGACCCAGGTCCCCAAACACTTTTTATGACATTAACATGCATATTAGCCTTTAAAATGAGCACTTTTAATTTCGAACGTTCGCATCCATTATAACTAATAGGGTTCTAAAGCTCGCACGGACTTTAGGTCCGTTCGCGGGTTCTGGTGCGAGCCGAACGGGGGGGTGTTCGGCTCATCCCTAAACACCATATAGTTCTAGTTCCAAGTTTAACGTTGTATATTTCATTGCGTTACTGCAAGTGTAACACCATATAGTTCTGTGCATTACTGCAAGTTTTTTATTCTTTACCGATTGCCGTATCTATGTTTACCCTTGTACCTATTTTCTTATTATCACTTTAATAGGCAATAGAAATGGTCTTATCTGATTGCTTGTAAATTTTCTATATTCTGAAAAACCTCAATAAAAAACATTATATATATATAATATATATATATATATATATATATATATATATATATATATATATATAATATATTTCCAGCTGGTTGTTTTTGTGTTGTAAAAACAGTATGAGGATCCCCAAATCTAACAAAGTGGATAGGGAGCTGGGAAATGACCTAAGTAGCATGTACTTTGGCCCGCTGATTCTTTAAAAAAGAGGGTGCCCCAGACACCACTCCCCCACTTTAATCAGCAAGGGGTACATAGTTACTCACTTACAAAAAAAAACATTGACTAAATAAATAAATGCCCCGATACCTTACCAAAAGTAATTTATTAAAAAAAAGAAACAAACACTGGTGGCAAGTCATTGTCATTGTAATGGTCATGTTCATATTTGGTCAATGACATCACCCGTGATACCCCACTCTTTTGTTTACCTTCAGCTGTGGGCCAGGAGCTTTGGTGATTTACAAGCTGTTCATTGGGAAGTGACATGTTGGTGTGTTTTTTTTTTTGGTGGGTCAGCGGACATCAATTATTGTGATTTACATGTGTTTACATCACTTGACATTATGATTTTTTTATTTTAAATATTTGGTATGTTCATTTACATTTTTTGTGAAGGAGTAACCATGGGTACTATGCTAGGCTGCATGCTTGGATAAGGTTGTGGTAAGGATTTGGTATAGATTTTGAGGGGTAAATCACACTGTTTCTTTTTGATTTTTTTTCCTGGGGTCCCGTCTTAAAATTCTTACCAGACTCCTATTTAGGATAAATGTCTTGTATGAATTTTGGCTGTCCAAGTTTTTTTCTAAACTCATCATTGTTGTTATGGTGTACCATAACTCACATCCACAGTACCCTAGGTTGCTAGAAGATAGGTGGCAACAGTCAGTTGCAACTTGTCATTTATTGTCAGTAGTGATATCACCACTAAATGAATGAATGCCATGGCTGCAGCTGAAAGTTCACTTTGATGGGCAGGCCAACAACCATTTGACAAACTGCAAATACCAAAAGTTTACATGAATCCTGCACAGCCATGGAAATTAACCCATTCCTTTTTACACAAATTATTTAACTCTCTCTTCCAAATATCCATACTACTATGCTATAGTCTTAATAAACTAGTTCTATGAAATTATGCAATTCATATTATATTATTTATTCCAAATTTTACCACACTAATATTATTATTATTTTTATTGTTATTATTTTAAGAACAGCAGGTTGTAAGTTAATTTTACCATTTAATCCTAGTATTTTATAAAAAATGTTAAACTCTATTGGGTCTATGTATACTGTAATTCATTCATTGTACCGATGTGACAATGGTCCACACAATCAGGAAGAAGATTTCTGTACTTACTCTAATTTATGTTTTTTTCTATGTTGACCATAATGCATTTTTTTTAAAGAAATACCTCAATCAGAAAAAAAAATTGTGGCCACTAATAGGCACTGAAATACTCATACATGTTTGTCACATAGACCCCTATATTTTTACCTATCGTTAATCATTATCATTATCGTTATCCTATCGTTTTACCTATATATTAATATTTTAGTATTTTATCACCTTTTAGGTGTCTATTGTTTATATGTTCATTTTGTTATTTTACTGGATTCTATCCTTTAGTTTATTATTTATATCAAACAACATACTATTTTATGTATTTTTATACAATATATATTAATGTCATTCATAATAATATCAACTCATGATCAGTAAATCAATACTTAGATGAAGTCAGTATGACGAAACATGTTAGGGATTGAGCCCACAGCGTCCAACTATGATCAGAAAGGCTGCCGGCGAGACCAGAGGAGGTTTAAATTAGCTGCTATCCTGAAAGTTAGAGCAGACAGCTGTTATCCTATCATCCGGGGCTTGAGCTGACTGCTTTGTAACTACTATGTTCTGAACACATGCACATAGCGTATGGGGTTTTAATGATTTCTGACCAATAAATCGTTTTACAGAATTACACTATTGGGCTTCAATTTGTCTTGTGATACCACAGCATTACCTCTGGGATCTCTGATTGAGGAGGATCAGGCGGTGGATACCACAGCCAGAACGGTCAGCGGGACAAGTCATTCACTCGCTGATGTCCAGCCACAGCCTGCCCAGATCCTCCATCAGTGACAGCAACGGCTTAAGAGGAGGATTGGTGAGATCACCTAATCAAGCTTTACACTTACTGACATCTGATAAGTGTTGCTTTCATAGGGAGCAGGATTTGTACACAGATTACATTGCAGGTGTCTGAGAGCCAACTTTACAGTGGAGCACCATCCCACTGATCTCCCATTTGAACTGCAAATCATATGGTTGTTCATCTATTACCAGCACTGCATTCATTTTCAGTTTACATCAATGAGTGGTTGATGTAAAATTCTGTCTGTGTTTTGTTACTTGCAAGTAAATCAATACTGTTATTAGTTACATTAGCTCCAGTGCTAATGCTTAACTACTTCCTACCTAGACAGATGATGGCCAGGCAGGGCATTCACAGTTCTGGTATATTATGTCCTCCCAGGCTGTGCTATGGCATGATCTGCCACCTGCTGTGTCCACCGAACACAGCAGATGACCAATCAGTGTATCAGCCACAGGAGGTACCATGTGATCACTGTGACCAATCACAGCAGATCACATGACAATTGTACACAATGGATGGCTTTCATTTATGCCATCCATTCTGTACTATTGTGTTTATCTCTGTGATTGGTCACATGGATCACATGGTACAGACAGGGCCAATCACAGCTCATCTGTACCATGTGATTAGCTGTAGCCAATCACAGCTAACCACAATAGTAAACACTGAATGAATCAATTTTATTCAGTAAAAATGGTGGCATATAACAGTGAAAATCACTACTATAAGCAATAATAATGTGTAAAAAAAAATTCTGATAATTTCCCCATAGTACAGTGTTATGTTACGTGTTAAACAAATTGTAGAAAAGAAAATGTAATAAAAAAGAAAAAAAAAAAGAGGAAACAATGTATGACTATTTTTTATTTATTTACAGCCAGCCAGTGTCCCTGATCACCACCACACCGGGTATATGAGGAGGATATACTGCACTGGTAAAAAAAAATTGTGACATTTTTTTTTTTTTTTTACATTTCTTTCTTATTTATTTTTATTTTCCCAAAAATTGTGGCAAAACATTACAACTTCAAAAAACTTGAAATGCCTCTTACCGTGAACTGTCTACTTTCCAAAAAGGAGTCATTTGGGGGATATTTGTACTCTCCTGGCATTTTTCGGGGCACAAGAAATTAATTAGGACATCAGGACAGATCAGTTTTCAAATATAAATTTACCATAGTTTGTGGACTCTATAACTTTCCTACAGACTAAATAATAAACACTGATTTGGGTTATCTTCCCCAAATAAATGGCCTATACATTTTGGCCTAAATCTATGAAGAAAGATTTTTTTCTTGCTAAATTTTATAACTTTTTCAAAATGTTTGATATTTTTTAATTTATTTAGCAAAATATAAAGTGGTGATTAAATACCACCAAAAGAAAGCTCTATTTGTGTTAAAAAAAATGATAACATTTACAGTACAGTGTTGCATGACCATGCAATTGTCATTCAAAGTGTGATATTGCTGAAAGCTGAAAATTGCCTGGACAGGAAGGGGGTGAAAGTGCTGGGTATTGAAGTGGTTAAATACCTTTCTGGCTGGTCAGAGGATACACCCAATATCATTTTAGGGAGGACTGGAAGTCCTGGCAAGAGTTCTGTGAGCACCATTGGAAATCCTGGCAATGATACTAAAAGTTAATGAGAAAATAATGTCCATAGCTGATGCCCCTGGACAACGTCATCTCTGACAAAATGCTTAGGGAGAAGCAACGCGCACACATCAGCATCTCCCTCGTGTCCCAAAGGACGGGTTAGTTTGGTTGTGTGCCGGCCGACACACCAAATACATTTTTACTAATACATAGTTGTAAGTGCAACATTTTTATTACCATAATAAACATACCAAGGAGTTTATGCTATATGGAGCTTTTTTGTCTTTTTGGTAAAACCTTTTATCCAATTCACCGAGTGACAATTGTAATGCGGATGAGATCTGAGATGTGGAGAAAGGCTCAGGCTTGGTTATAAATAGGGATGAGCGAACACCCCCCTGTTTGGTTCGCACCAGAACCTGCGAACAGACCTAAAGTTCGTGTGAACTTTAGAACCCTATTAAAGTCTATGGGACTCGAACGTTCAAAATCAAAAGTGCTAATTTTAAAGGCTTATATGCAAGTTATTGTCCTAAAAAGTGTTTGGGGACCTGGGTCCTGCCCGAGGGAACATGTATCAATGCAAAAAAAAACATCTAAAAACTGATGTTTTTTCGGGAGCAGTGATTTTAATAATGCTTAAAGTGAAACAATAAAAGTGTAATATGTATTTAAATTTCGTACCTGGGGGGTGTCTATAGTATGCCTGTAAAGGGGCACATGTTTCCGTGCTTAGAACTGTCCCTGCACAAAGTGTAATTTTTGCAGGAAAAAAAGTCTTTTAAAATCACTTGCAGCTATAATGAATTGTCAGCTCCCGTAATACAGAGAACAGTCATTGAAAGTCATTGATAAAAAAAAAAAAATATGCGTGGGGTTCCCCCCAAATTCAATTACCAGGCCCTTCAGGTCTGGTATGGATTTTAAGGGGAACTCTACGCCAAATTTAAAAAAAATTGGGTGGAGTTCCACCCAAAAATCCATACCAGATCCTTTATCCGAGCACGCTACCTGGCAGGCCACAGGAAAAGAGGGGGGATTAGAGAGCGCCCCCCCTGAACCATACCAGGCCACATGCCCTCAACATTGGGAGGATGCTTTGGGGGTCTGTGACCCCTCAAAGCACCATGTCCCCATGTTGATGGGGACAAGGGCCTCATCCCCACAACCCTGGCCGTGGGTTGTGGGGGTCTGCGGGCTGGGGGCTTATCAGAATCTGGAAGCCCCCTTTAACAAGGTGACCCCCAGATCCTGCCCCCCCTGTTTGAAATGGTAAGGGGGTACAAAAGTCTTAGCTGAGGAGGACGGGCCACCCGTCACCCCCAGTGACGTACGGGTGACCCCGCCCCCCTCTGATGTAACGGAAACCTGCGTTACATCAGAGGGGGCGGGGTCATCCCATACAGCACTGGGGAAGCCCGGCTTTTCCCTTGCTTTAGAGAGGGTGGGGTCACCCGTACATCACTGGGGAAGCCAGGGTTTCTCCACGGAGACACTGCGGGAATCCCAGGTCTTAGCTGAGGAGGACCAGGCCACCCGTCACCTGACCCTGCCCCCTCTGACAAATTGGTCAGTGGCACCACGGTTTGATAGTAGTGCGTGCCATCAGCCTTCAGGTTTGGGTGCAAAAAAAGTTAAATCGTGGCACTGCGGTTAGTTGGTATTGCAATCAGACCTAAATTGGAGACACAAACCACAGGTTTTATTCTTTAAAAACTCATTGCCATTTTCAATTTTTTGTGACTCCCTGGAGGATGATTCTAAGGATGAGAACAACAAGGAGGCGAACATAGAGATGACAGGCAGAGCTGACAGGATCTCCTGCCAAATGTGACCACCCCTCAAATTCCAGTGGCCTCTTCCTGCTTCATCCCTTTCAGCTGCCCATGATTCACCCAATGTGCAGTGAACAATTGGTTTCTATACACTGTTAATAAATCTGCATAGTCATATAATTCTTGGAACAAGAATATTGTTTTAGATACCATTGTGGTCATATAATTCCTGCCTCTGTGCAATCACTTTTGCAAAATATTCCAATTTCTTTTATTAGGTAATAGGAGACAGTTGAATCCTGGATTACACTTTTTTTTATACAATTCTCTATACACCATGTGGTTGATATACCAAAGAAGTTAAGAATGTTCACACCATAAAATGTTTGGCAATTTACTTCAAATATAAAATCGTATGAAATAAAACCCCTGTTTTCTTATTTCATCTGTGTATGAGTGGATAAATAAAGTTAATATCCACACAATTAATTGTGTTAACATTCTCAATGTCTCGGGAGACCCCAGCTTGTATCCCCTAGTGGGGGCCAAGGGGGGGTTGTCTGGGGGGACGTGCTGGGATAGGATTAGAAATGGAGGATATGAGTAGTATAAAAATCCTGACCTATAATGGCCGTGGATTAAATTCACCCGGGAAGAGACATCTAGTACTACAAGAAATAGAAAGGAGCAAGGTTGAAATTGTATTCCTCCAGGAGACGCATATTACCCAGGACTCAAATGTTAAAATGTATTTTAGAAATATACCAACATGGTTCTATGGAGATTCGCCAATCAGAAGGACAAAATGGGGTGGCAATAGAACTGGGGAAAAATATTCCGTTCAAAATAGAAAAAAGAAAGGTAGACGCGGAAGGACGTTTTCTATTTCTTATAATATAATATAATATAAAGTATACGCTTGCTAACATATACTGCCCAAATAGAAATCCTAAAAATATACGGTGGGAATATTGAACGACCTAATGGAATTTAAACGAGGAAAATTAATACTAGCAGGGGACTTTAACTTCCCATTAGACGATAAAATAGACAGCACCTGCAACAGAAAGGGAAATAAAGCAATCAAGGAAATAAAAAAAAAACGACATGAACACCAATTAGTAGATCTGTGGCAAATACAACACCCAAATACAAAAGATTACACATTTTATTCAGCAGTACTATACTCCCGGTTGGATTACATCATGGTGGAACATAGAAGCCTAGAGGAAATTGTAGAAACAAAAATAGGAATAATAACAGCGTCAGACCATGCTCCAGTGATGTTAAAGAGTAAACTATACGGAGGGAATGAAAATGTAGCGCTAAACCTGAAACAATACACTAAAAAGTGCCGAAAAATTTATGCCTCAAACCGACAAAAATAGATGACAGAGTGACTGTCTAGTGTAAAAAACAAAAAACAAAAACACATCTAACATAAGTGCATATAAACAATGAACCATACATGCATATGATTAGTGCCTTAAAGAATATAGTGAAATAAATGGGAATGTCCACCATGTAAGAAACACTTCAAATGAATAAATGTTCCAATATGATGAACAGGTGTAAATCTCAATAACGAGTGAGCACCAACAAAGAATAACTTGGACTGGATCCTCTTTCAGTATTCAGATCAAATAAGGGAAAATGGATGTATGCTTACCAAAGCAAGTGGACTCCCTGTCAGCGACAGGAAAGTCAAACAAGCCTGTAGTATCCGGACACCGATGGATGGAACATCACTGGCACGAACCGATGTAATCCGTGGACTTCTCACTAGGAGATGGTGGAGCAGGTCTTCCAGAGCCCAAGATGGAAACGGGTACACGGCTGCAAACACAGGACCACGAGCTCCAATCGGTCAGACCAAACAGCAGGCAGGATATGAGAACTGATGGCCAAAGACCACTAGGATGGGGTCAAGGCTCTCATATGGTGTTTGTCAAACAGCATGTGGAGAGAGAAGAAAGGAGGGGAACTCCAATAGTGCAGATCAGCATGGAAGGTTTTATTGAAAGAAAACCACCAATACAAAAAATAAATAAAATGATAAAAGTGATCACGATTAAGGTTTAAAAGCAGTATGGGGATAGGTGAAACCTCGCCCTACGCGTTTCGTCTTAGACAGACTTCAACTGGAGATGCCCCAGTTGAAGTCTGTCTAAGACGAAACGCGTAGGGCGAGGTTTCACCTATCCCCATACTGCTTTTAAACCTTAATCGTGATCACTTTTATCATTTTATTTATTTTTTGTATTGGTGGTTTTCTTTCAATAAAACCTTCCATGCTGATCTGCACTATTGGAGTTCCCCTCCTTTCTTCTCTCTCCACATGCTGTTTGACAAACACCATATGAGAGCCTTGACCCCATCCTAGTGGTCTTTGGCCATCAGTTCTCATATCCTGCCTGCTGTTTGGTCTGACCGATTGGAGCTCGTGGTCCTGTGTTTGCAGCCGTGTACCCGTTTCCATCTTGGGCTCTGGAAGACCTGCTCCACCATCTCCTAGTGAGAAGTCCACGGATTACATCGGTTTGTGCCAGTGATGTTCCATCCATCGGTGTCCGGATACTACAGGCTTGTTTGACTTTCCTGTCGCTGACAGGGAGTCCACTTGCTTTGGTAAGCATACATCCATTTTCCCTTATTTGATCTGAATACTGAAAGAGGATCCAGTCCAAGTTATTCTTTGTTGGTGCTCACTCGTTATTGAGATTTACACCTGTTCATCATATTGGGACATTTATTCATTTGAAGTGTTTCTTACATGGTGGACATTCCCATTTATTTCACTATATTCTTTAAGGCACTAATCATATGCATGTATGGTTCATTGTTTATATGCACTTATGTTAGATGTGTTTTTGTTTTTGTTTTTTACACTAGACAGTCACTCTGTCATCTATTTTTGTCGGTTTGAGGCATAAATTTTTCGGCACTTTTTAGTGTATTGTTTCAGGTTTAGCGCTACATTTTCATTCCCACTATTGATAGAATTTTCGTCACATTTTTATGTAGCTGCTTAGGGGTCACACCCGTTTTTTCAGTCATTTATTTAAGTTCAGCGCGATATTGTTCCTTTCAATAACACTAAACTATACGGAGAAAGCATGGGTAAAGGCACATGGAGAATAAATGAAGATCTATTGGAGGATAAGGAAAATCAAAAAAGAATAGAAGAAGAGATTGAAAAATACTTCCTGGAAAATGATACCCCAGACCTTTCAAAAGCAACCATCTGGGATGCGCATAAGTCTGTAATCATAGGTAAATTGATTTCTATTGGGGTGGGAAAAAAACAGGAAAGGACATAAAAAGCAAGCTGAAATGAAAACATACCAGACCTTAATTATAAAAAGAGAACAATTGAAGAACGTGATGGAAGAAGAGAGATGCAACCTTAACCACTTCAGCCCCAGACCAATTGGCAGCCAAAGGACCAGGCCCCTTTTTGCGATTCTGCACTGCGTCGCTTTAACTGACAATTGCGCGGTCGTGCGACGTGACTCCAAAACAAAATTGGCGTCCTTTTTTTCCCACAAATAGAGCTTTCTTTTGGTGGCATTTGATCGCCCGTGCGGTTTTGATTTTTTGCTCTATAAACAAAAATAGAGCGACAATTTTGAAAAAAAATTCAATATTTTTTGCTTTTTGCTATAATAAATCTGCCCAAAAAATATATAAAAAAACTTTTTTTTTCCTCAGTTTAGGCCGATACGTATTCTTCTACATATTTTTGGTAAAAAAAATTGCAATTAGCGATTATTGATTGGTTTGCGCAAAAGTTATAGCGTTTACAAAATAGGGGATAGTTTTATAGCATTTTTATTAATATTTTTTTTCTTTACTAGTAATGGCGGCGATCAGTGATTTTTATTGTGACTGCGACATTATGGCGAACAAATCGGACATTTTTGACACATTTTTTGGGACCATTGTCATTTATACAGAAATCAATGCTATTTAAATGCATTGATTACTGTATAAATGACAGTTGTAGTGAAAGAGTTAACCACTAGGGGGAGGGGGAGGGGTTATGGGCTCTGACGTGTGTTGTGTTTTTTACATTAGGGGGCGGGGGTGACGTCTGACGTCATTGATTGGCTTTCCCGATGACCGGAACAGCCAATCAAAGACAGGCAGAGTAGGAAGCGCGGGGAGAGGTTTGTTTACACAAACCTCTCCCCGTTCTTCAGCTCCGTAACCCGATCGCGGGACACCAGCGGCGATCGGGTCCGCTGGTCCCGCAGCCGGGGTCACGGAGCTCCCGACCGGGTTGCGAGCGCGTTGCTGGCGGCGTGCGCGCGACCCACGGGCAGGCATTTAAAGGGCCACGTACAGGTACGTGGTTTTGCCTGCCCGTGCCATTCTGCTGACGTATATATGCAGTGGGCGGTCGGGAAGCGGTTAATAGAGTAGCGCAGGAGAGATACAAGTGGGGCAATAAGCCAGGGAAATATCTCGCAAACATGGTAAGAAAAAGTCTTTAAACTTTATAGAGAAGATTAAAAACGAGCAAGGAGAAATAGTGAATACAACTTCTGGAATTGCAACAGCATTTCAAAAATACTATAGTGCACTATAGTCTATAAAAACGAACGAGTTACAACAAGATGAAGAAGTGAGAAAAAGGAAGATACAAAACTACATAAAAGAAGCAAAACTACCAAAAATCCAAGAAGAGCAACTAAAAGAATTGGAAAAAAGAATAACACAAAAAGAGATTAAATTGGCAATGAAAGAAACCCCAACCGGAAAAAGCCCAGGGCCAGACGGCTTCACAATTAAATATTATAAAAAATGTCAAGAACATTTGATTCCAAGGCTATGCAAATATTTGAATAACATAGGAAAAGAGGAAGAAATAAGAAAAGAATTGTTATTAGCATACATCACAATTTTACCTAAAGAGGGAAAAGATAAGACTAATTGCTCGAGTTATAGACCTATTGCTCTATTAAATGCCAACATAAAAAATTATGCAAAGATTCTGGCCACCAGACTAAAAAAATGAATACCATTTTGGATAAACCCTGACCAGACCGGATTTGTTCCGGGCAGAGAGGGGCAGGATAATGGAATAAAAACAATTTTAATGTTGAGTAAGAAGGTCCCGAATGAATCCCCAGCTCTATTCCTGTCAATAGATGCAGAAAAGGCATTTGACAGGGTAGACTGGGGATTCATGATGGACACATTAAGGTACCTAGGAAAAGACTTCCGGTTCCGGTGCCACATGGAACGGCTGTAGTGAGACACCGCTCCCGCAGACCGCCACAGAAATTCCGCCAGAGAGCCTGCTAAAAGCTTCGGGGAGGACCCCCACTCACCCCCTGCTACCCACGCAGACCCCATGGACAGGTTCGTGGAGCGTTCATACGCCCAGGCATTCGCATCGCCGGCACCCCCTGCGGGAGACACAGCTCCGGCCTCAGCCAATATGGTGGCCGCCATGCCCACAACGGCGCCCCCGCCGCCACAGGCCCCAGACACACAACCCCGCTGTGCCTGCAGGCATAGCACAGGAGGTGGTAGCCCTCCTAGGACCCACTCTGGCGGCCACTGTGGACGCAGCAGTGCATAGGGGGCTAGAATAGCTCCACATAGAGCTACAGGCCCAGGCGCAAAGAATATCCCAAACAGAGGAGAGGATATCCCTGCTGGAGGATGACACCACGGCCCAGTCTGCATTGCTAGCACGCATCACAGCAGAGAATAGAGAGCTGTGGGAAAAATTAGACAGTTTAGAAAATCGCTCCAGGAGAAACAACCTGCGCATAATAGGCCTCCCAGAGACTGTACCTAACAACAAGCTGGCTAATATATGTGCTAAACTTATCCCAGAACAGTTAGGCCTACGCATACCATGCATAGTGGAGAGAGCACACCACATTGGCCAACAAGCGGACAACAGTACTTGAACTATGCTGATAAGGAGGCCATTATGCAAACATTTCGCCGAACACGCACCCTGACTGTAGATGGAGCTAAACTGCTGCTTTTTGCTGATTATTCCATCGAAGTGATGAAACAACGCAAAGCCTTCTCTTCAAGTAAAATTCTCCCTGACATACTCTGCGGTGCTGCGCATTCAAACACGCTCAGGGGAACAACTAACCTTCACCTCACCCGAGGAAGCTGAGAGGTATTTTGACTCCACAGGCACTGAAATGGAACATGCCAGCTCTGCCGGAGAGCCTCCATCACTGCTCAACACCCCATTCTCCACTTCACGCAAGCAACAACCCAGCCCTAACAAGCCACAATACAAGCGGATTCGCTTCACCCAACACCTGGATCGCTCGGGAAATGGCTGACGACAACCTCCATTACCACGGTGATCCCAGACGCAAAATGGGTAGTATTACTTTATATATATGCACCTTTTGACCCCCCATATAGGGGCTTGCTCGTAGGAATCCCTGCAAAACTTTGTTATATCACATGTTTAGCCACTTGGCAACTTTATCTAGGTCGAGCTGACTCGATCCTCTCAATTTATTGCCTGGTGGATGACCTAGGACCACAACATCTCCCTTTGGGTCTCGGCACTCAAAAACAAAGAGGGGGTAATACAAACGGCACCCTTAGATATCAGCAAGACACTGACAGAATACTATACCAACCTATACTCAGCAGACCCCGACCACCAAGTGGAAACAGAAGCCCTTCTAGCACAGATCAAACTCCCCAGGATTCAAAGGGATCTATTAGACTCCCTCAATGAACCTATCACCTTGGAGGACATACAAGGGACAATTAAGTCCTTGGTTTCCTCCAAGGTGCCAGGTCCAGACGGCTACACTGCCGAATTTTACAAGGCTACTAAAGACTTCATTCCAGAAACCCTGAAACAGGTCTTTTCAGCCATGTGGAAAGGGGGTCCTTATCTCCCCACGGGAACTCAGGCACATATCAGGCTGATAGGCAAGAAAGGCAAGGACCCCCCACTCCCTGGATCCTATCGACTGATTTTGTTAATTAATGTTGACGCCAAAATCCTGTCAAAAATAATCGCATCGCGATTAGCCCAAGTACTCCCGTCTTTATTGCACCCGGCCCAATCAGGGTTTGTTCAGGGCCGCTCTGCCACCCTGAACATTCGCAAAGTTCTAATGGCACTAGAACACGCTAAATCAAACCCGAACCAAGAAGTGGCCATAATGTCGTTAGATGCCGAAAAGGCTTTCGACAACATTAGCCTGTCCTGGTTGTTCAGGGTAATGACACACTTCGGCTTCTAAGGCCCAATTGTCACCTTTCTCCAACGAATGTACGAATCACCCTCTGCACGACTCATCACCCCTGACTTCATGTCAAATACGATTCCCCTGACCAAAGGTACAAGGCAAGGATGCCCACTTTCCCCGCTACTGTTTAACATTGCGATTGAACCCCTATCTAGACTACTTAACTAACCAGACGGCATTAGTGGAATCAAAATAGGGGACCAAACCCTATGCTCAGCCCTCTTCGCAGACGACATACTACTGTTTTCCACAGATCCCCTAGCTGACTTTAATAGACTTAAGGAAATCTTCCGGACCTTCCGAAAATGTTCAGGGTTACATATAAATTTTGACAAGAGCGAAATACTGTCACTGAGACCCAAAACGACTTCTAATTGGAGGCTACACTCGCCGCTAGCTATTGCCACACATCATATCACATACCTAGGTATACGCATTGGTCGCGAACCTTCTTCTCTTTACACGCTTAATTTTCCGCCATTAATAGCAAAAATTGTAAAGGAGTTGGAAGCTTGGGCAGCCCTCCCCCTCTCACTCTTTGGGAGGTGTCACCTCTTCAAAATGGTGTCATTTGCACGCCTGCTTTATCCTATGCAGACCATTCCACTATTGATCAAACATAAAGACATAAACTTAATCCACAAAGCATTGTCTAGCTTTCTATGGTCTCGCAAAAAAACACGAGTCTCCCTGCAAAAGATGTCTCTCCCTAAGTCAGAAGGGGGGGCGGGCTTGCCCAATATACGTTTTTATAATTTAGCATGTTTACTTAGACAGGGTCTTGACTGGCTATCTGGCAAGTCCAGATACTCCAATACCGGCCTAGAGGAGATAGCAGTGCTTCCACATAACCTACCGGCCATCCTACACTCCAACCCCAACAAGCTGCCAATGCACCTCAAATCGAATGTGATTGTCAGAGACACAATTATAGCCTGGAGGGAGACACAGAAACTCCTGGGCCTACCCTCGAGCATATCCCGCCACTTACCAATTCAAGGAAACCCAATGTTTCTTCCATCTACCCTACACAAAGTTTTCGCACAGTGGCATACTAAAGGGCTCAACAAAACGTCCTCATTGTTCCTTAACAGTCCGGGCAAATTTAAACCCTTCCAAGTGTTAGCAAGGGAGTTCTCTCTCCCAGCAACTCACATCTTCTATTACCATCAACTGGTCAGCTACCTAAGGAGCTGCTACAAATCCGGCACTGACCCCCTTCAAAAGTAAATTATAGACTCGGTACTGGCTAATGAGGATTACTCTATCGCCACTCTCTACTCTCATCTCATTACTCACCAGTCAGACAAATACCATCTCAAACCGGTCCAGAAGTGGGCTCAAGTGTTTGGCGAAGACGACCTAGCGGAAAACATTTTGGAGGGATACCAGCAGGTATGCAAACTTACTGTCTCAGAAACTTGGCGGGAAACACAATTCAAAATCACGCACAGAGCATACTACCCATTCCGCACTGACAAAGCTGATCCAACGCAGGAATGCTGCCCGTGGTGCGCAACACCACGACCTACTCTGCTGCATCGCCTCTGGGAATGTCAGCCCGTCTCTACATACTGGGACTCTATACTCCAATACATATATGACATTACTAAAATACGCATCCCGAAGGGTCACCTGATTTGTCTGTTTGGACATGCGACTTTACCACCCACTGAGACGGAAAACACCCAGCATCACATTCCCCACTGGGCCCAGGTGTGTCTCTTAGTGGCACGTAGATCGATTATGTCACAGTGGATCAAGACGCCACCGCCAAACCTACAGATGACCAAAAAAGCCCTCCTATCGCTCTTCTATCTCGAAAGACTCAACACTATAATGTTAAACTTCCAATCCAGCACACAATTTTTTATCAGGTGGCGCAAATTTATGGAAAGTGAATTCTCAGCGGAAAACCTGAGGGACATTATGGAGCCGTTTCGATACACTGATTGGTACCTCAAAAGAGAACTTACTAATTCATTGGGTAGACTCAAACTACCCAATCCATCAGGCCTCCCACAAACCTCCCCTACCTGATCACTCAACTATGCTTGTAAGTCCCTTTGCGTTCATGGAACAATTACAGAATCCTCGCCAGGTATTATCTTTCAAGGCCACCCCGACTAGCTCAGTATATACAGATATCAATACTTATTTAATAACGTTGCTTCCACTTCTGAAGGCATTATATGTGATCTATTGTGTAACCATACCATGTTCTTTTATGTTTACTGCACAGTTTGTATACCAAATATTTTTTTTATGTTTGAAAAACCCAATAAATATTTTTCCAAAAAAAAAGGTACCTAGGAATAGGACCAAAATATATGAAGTGGATTGAAAATTTATATAATGGGCCAACAGCGATAGTGAAGGTGAACGGGAGACTTTCACCTGTGTTTGGAATGTACAATGGAACGCGTCAAGGATGCCCGCTCTCGCCTCTCCTATATGTCTTATCAATGGAACCTTTTTTGGCGACACTCCGAAATAATCAGGACGTGAAAGTGGGAGAAAAGGTACATAACATTGGGGCATGCGCAGACGATGTCCTGATTTACGTGACAAACCCGAAGGTGACTTTGCCGTGCATAATTAAAGAAGTAAAAAAATACGGGGAACTCTCAAATTTTAAAATAAATCCAATAAAGACAGAAATATTAAATATAGGGATAAGGAAAAGTGAAGCTCTGATTCTTCAAAAAGAATTCCCATTTACATGGGTAAAAAAATAATTAAAATACTTGGGAATTAAACTACCAGCAATGGTTGAAAAATGATATCCAACAAATTATATCCCACTAATAAATGAGGTAAAGGCAGATATTAAAAAAATGAGTACACAACCAATATCATGGATTGGAAGAATAAACATGTTCAAAATGGTTACACTACCAAAAATAAAGCACAAATTTCAGATGTTACCAATAGAAATTCCGCAGAGTTTTTTCAGGATAATAAAAAAAATGGTGACAAAATATATCTGGCAAAATAGGAAGCCAAGAATAAAATATGCACTCATCAGTAGGAAAAGGGAACACAGTGGATTAGCAACTCCAGATATAAATAGGTATTACAAAGCGGTAATTTTAGCACGTATGATTGAGTGGACAAATGAGAATAGTGAAAAAAAATGGGTGATAATAGAAAACACAATAAGCAGGAGTACACTACACTGAAATATTTGGATACCAGGAACATAAGTGGGGAGTATATGTAAGGAAATGTGGGATCACTATTTAAGGTTATTGCAAGGGAATGTAGAGTTACCCTTTAAGTTTTAACGTTGCAGGAGGCTTTTTGCAAGAAAGTTATTTATTTATCTAGCTTGTTAGCTTGTGCAAGAAGTGCTGAGAAGAGGTATTAGACAGGATACGCCTTTTTAGATTAAACATGTCAGGAACATATATACTGCTTGACCATTGCAGCCAACGTGATAAGGTTTAGTGATAAGTTTTAAGTCTTAGAATTGTGACGATGCAAGTTGTGATGATGATTCTGTTTCTAGGCAAAAAACTATGAATATTTTGCAAGATCAGTATTAATTGTATAACATGAATGCTTGAATGTGATTGGTTGTTCATGGGACTTTCCCTACAACGCCTTATCTTTGTAACCACATATATTCTGTCAGAATGCAATAAACCAGCGTATTCGTGACCGACCATATACTGTGTATGGTGTCTATGATTACCCGTCCGGACAGGAGAGTTTTTCCATTGACCGTCAAAGTCCAGATAAGGGAAAGAGGGGCTGAAACAGAGGACCTAACAGTATATATATATGAAAAAGAGCTTCAATTGCGCAACCTAGGTGAGGTTTAGTTAAATGATATAAATAAATAGACCATCAAAAGTTACCAACAAATCAATAAATAATATAAGTGAAAAATATTGTCGTTCATCCCCTAAGGGGAAAAAATATTAAGTCACCCAATGACTGAATCCATAAATAAATAAACAAACAGAGTTATGTGAATAAATTAAACAAATGTCCACAGTGTATGAAGACACAATTATATGAATCAGTGGTGGCTAAGGTTATAAGTCCATATGTTCTGCAGGGTCAAAGCAAAAGAACTTCAAAGGATTCCTTCCCAAGTGGTGGGTAATAAGCCAACTTTAACTGAACGGCAACAGTTTTTCTTTGCTTTATTTCTTCTAATACAGCCTCCACATGTAATCCCGCAAGTGATATATAAAAATGACCAAATGGCCACTTACCACATCCAAGGATGAAATGGGCATATATCAGAATGAACCCTCCACACCGAGTGATATCTCACTCTCTTCCACAGCAAGGACGATCTTATATTTTTTCCCCTTAGGGGATGAACGATACTATTTGTCACTTATATTATTTATTGACTTGTTGGTAAAATTTGATGGTCTATGCATTTATATCATTCAACTAAACCTCACCTAGGTTGCGCAATTGAAGCTCTTTTTCACTTACACTTAACCCTATATTCAGGTTTTTTTAGTTGCAGCACCTGGCAATGTTTTATGACCTTTGAGTGTTTTTTCAGGTGGAGTTTATATATTTCATATAATTTTTTTCACAAACTTTTGTACATTGTGTTTATTTGAGGTCATTTGTACCTCGTTAATCAATCATCACCGGTTAGTGCAGATTTTCCCTTTTAACTGGAGTATATATATGTCCCCAAAAACAGAGTTTTCCGTGCTAGGTCAAATTTTATATATGATGTAAGATGAATAGGATGCCGGATACCTCTCCCATAGAGACACCGGAACCCACGAGGATCGACATAAATGGAGATGACCTAGCACAAAAGGTATATGTATGTCAGAGGGATGGAAAGATTTCCAGCCAAACATATAAAATGTAGAATGTAGGGGGACAGCAGACAGTATATGCATCAATATATCATGCACGTGCGTGTACACAAATGCATACATGAGAGGCCTGCCAAGATATTGACATTATACTATTGACAGGTCAGATGACCTGTATAGTATGGCATCCTAAAGATTGTCTAAACACTAAAACATCAGACCAAAAATGTATACAGAGAAAAGCTTACTTGTAAATCCAAATATGGACAGAGTCTCCCAACTCCGAGGAGTTGTGTGATCCTGGCTTGTGCAGCAACTATCTAATAGTGCTGCCTATTTGTATAGATAAGGGAGCTATTGATCCACACCTACAGAGCTGGTGGGATCCAATGCCTGGAGCAGGTGAGTATCGGGTGATCGGAGGGCTTGTTGATGAGCCCCTCCGAGCAGCTGTGTCACAGGAGTGTCCAGGGGCTCGTCTATCCGACAATCCCCGGCACAAGCGGCGCCCGGCATCACTGCGCACACAGTACGATGACGTCAGACGTTGCGAGGCCACCGACACGCTGAGTGGGCGGTACCTCCTGGTCTGGATGGGAAAGACCAAACAGCGCAGATGAGGGACTGAGCCCAAAGGGATGCCCCGAGATGCCAAAAGCGCCAGAGGGCCCCCGCGTGTCAGTGAGCTCTGGTGAAGAAGAGATGGCAGAGCAAAAAACAAAAACAAAAAGTTTTCCAAAGGCTGTGCAAGAACACATAAATAGGGAGATAGAGCAATACTTAGACATTGAGTCATGGTTACTTGGTGATGATCCAACAGTACCATGTTTTCTATAGTGGCACTATGGAGGTAGGAAAGATCAACTTGCGAATCTCGTATAACGATTGTGCCGGGATGTGAAGAAAGTATAATGTCTATCCCTAGGGTAAAGGGTCCGCCAAGTTTTGTGTAATGCAAGAGAAGCCAATTGGAGTTTGATCTGACAAAGAGCAGAAAAGGGGAGAGCAGATGCACCATTGGAGGTATCAATCAGAAGATTTAGGGGGACATTAAAGTCACCTCCAAAAATTAGGAGGCCAGTCTGGAAGAGCGTAAGTTTCATAATGACATCTCGTAGAAAGGTTACCTGTTTGGAATTAGGGCAATACACATTTGCCAGTGTCACTGGTCAGTTCTTCCAGGTCCCTTTTAAAAATAGAAACCTACCATCTGGATCCAGTAATTGATCTGTCAGGTAGCATGATACTCTATGGGGAATCTGTTATTAGAAAGGTGTGAAATAGAATTTCGACTTGAAGTGCGTTTCTTGCAAAAAACGACTTGTGCCCTATGGCGATGTGCTTCTGCAAGAAATCTGCTACACTTTTAGGGGACATTAAGACCTTTAATAATGAGTTAGTATACTTTGAGAGAGAGGAGCTGAGCAATTTTGGCTACGAGGCATGTTCAGAGACCTAGACTCCTGATTAAATAACTGTTCACGAAGGCTACTCACCAAGTGATCTGGATGAAGAAGACAGTTGCAAAGAACAAGACGAGACAACAAACAAAGCCCCGCCTCCTCCTCGTCTGTGATAGATGGAACACTGATACAGTTTCCCAGCATTGTATCAGTGTTCAGTGTTCCATCTATCATGGATGAGGAGGAGGCAGGGCTTTGTTAAAATGGACAGCCGCCAAACAGACTGCATGACACAGCAGGAGAGACCTGCTGTTTTAGTAATCAAAGGTACAGCTGCAGATGGTCATGACACAGCGGGAGATACCCGCTGTTTTAGTAATCAAAGGTACAGCTGCAGATGGGCATGACACAGTGGGAGACACCCATTGTTTTAGTAATCAAAAGTACAGCTGCAGATGGGCACCCTCACTCCAGACCTTCACTCAAGTATAAGCCGAGGGGGGGGGGGGTTCAGCCTACAAAATGTTCTAAAAAACTAGGCTTATACTCGAGTATATACAGTATATCAAATTCTGGAAGTGGATACAGACCTGCTAGTCCACCTAAATGGAAAACTACGGGGGATGAAGGGAAGGGAAAGGTATGCAAGAGAAGTTCAGAGGGGGTAAAGTGAATTTTCACCATGTTCATTAAGCTAAGGTAAAATTTCCTTAAAAAATATTGGCACCCCTGCATTTCTGCCACATAATGCACCACTTTGCCCTGAAAATTATGGGCATTCTCATGTTTATCATGTTTTCTCATGTTGTTTGTATTGGTATGACACAGAAAAGTGGGCGCTACACTCCAAAAATTAATTATTGGCACCTTCTCAAAACTGTAAGAAATAATTGCATTCCAAGTTTGTGATACTCCTGTAATTTGTAATGAAACTTACCTGTATCATTTAACAGGTGCTGACAATATAGAAATCACACCAGCAACCAGTTAAAGTGGAAGTAAACCCCCCTATCGTTTTCAGCCAAGGAAGCTGCCATCTTTGCCTCTGTTTAATCTTCAACTGCCACAGTGCTGCACATGTGATCCGTTATGGCACCAGCCATTGGATGGTTTGACTGTTTGTTTGAGAGCACAGCCAATGTGCAGTTAGCATTCCCGGCATGCTTTTTTTTTAAAAACTGTTAAATCGATGGGTTTACTTCCGCTTTAAAATTGTGAAAAATTAATTCAGCCTTTCTATTGTGTGTCTCTGTGGGCCACACAGAGCATGGAGAAGAGAAAGAGCAGCAAACAATTGTCTGATGAAATCATGGACAATCTCAAGGTTACAAGTCCAACTCCAGAGATCTTAATTTTCCTGTGTCCACTGTACGCAACATTGTCAATAATTTTACAACCCGTGGCACTGTAGCTAATCTGCCTGGAAGTGGACAAAAGAGAAAAAAATATCAAAGAGTTTGCCAAAACTTACCTGAGGAGGCCAACATCCTTTTAAGAGCTGGTTCCAAAAGGATGAACAGCTTCTCAGTATCCATCTTAAACACACGGCCAACAGCATGGGATTTTTCCATGTCAGAACACACAATACTTAATCTCCCCTGTGAGAGGAGTGGAGTTATGAAGAGTCCATGACCTTTGAGGTGTCATCTGTAAGAGTTTATTTACAGTACAATCTGCAGCCATTCCATATGTTGGTCCCAACATAAAAAGGGCAAAGCGCATATGACCTATGAGCTATAGAAATCTGTGGATGGAGGTGAGTTCCTAGTGTTACTGGTGGAGTAGTCAAAGGGTGTCTGCACCTAATTTACATTCTCTGCACTTTAAAAGAAGAGTGCACAGTTGGGGACAGTGGCAATATTTGCATGCACCAAGATACAAGGAGAATATATGCACATTTGAAAATGTATATAGGCTGAAGGACTGAAATGTAATGTGATATTGGTTTAATATATACATGTCATTAAGTGTACACAGGGGGTAACACCATCCATGTATATTGCATATACTGTACATTATGTTATTTTAAATATATTGTATTGTATCACTTGAAAACAATAAGAGGTTTTACGCCGCAGTAGGGGAGATATTACCAATTAGGTGTCATTCTATAACACATTTGTAGTTTGTTTTTGGTAGTGCTACAAATTAAATTTGTTATTTTGTTTTATCGTTGGTGTGGGGACACGCAGTATTGTTGGCAGCTACCCACAGGGTTATATTTATTACTAGTGAGGTGATTGCACGTATCTTTGTTTTATATATTTTGTTTATATCATGTATAGCTATTCTCATTGATTTTCCTCATATAATGGATACCAAGTTATGCAATCATGGCAATCATGATTGGAAACTGTGTAGTTATACAATAAACACACTGAAGGGTGTTGCTAAAGAATATTTTTAGTGTAAGTGCAAAAAAATACTATAAGAAACAGTCACCTCGTTCAGCCTGTAGTGAATAAATAAAGGCATTCTGGAAAGATGATGTTTGCAGGGACATCTCCACCACTAATGCCAAGGATAGAACCGCATCTTTGGTGGATTGCAACTTAAGATTGCCTGAAGGGTCCATTGCCTATCCATTTGGTTTGTAGAAGCCAGGTTATAATTATTTTGGCCAAGGCCTGTTGCCTGTTCTTGCACGTATACTACAAGATGTGTCTTCTCGGATCTAGAGTGTGCCATTGGTGTTCTCCCATTTGTGATTCTGGAATAAACACAGGCAAAAACCCCAACATGTCAAGCTGGAACTTAAACATTATCTTAGGAAAAAAGTCCAAGGAGGATCTCATCTTAAAGCCACCTTGCCCTGATGAATCACATAAAAAAGACTCCTCAAGGCTCAGAGCTTTGGGTGAGTAATCCATAACTTAGCTTTACTCTCTGAATCAAGTGAGAGACTCTGTAAGGACCTTGAGGACCATTGAAAAATCCTAATTTGGGAAATGTGGCTCTTACTGGGCCCACAGCTAGCTCCCATGCTAGATTAAGATCCATAACATCTGCTATTGGGTGCCTAATAGGTGAAGGACAGCCTTTGACTTTTTGATGTGTGTGATGAGTGCTGCACTTTCAGTGTGGGAAAAGGTAACTTTTATTTTATGTTTATGTTTTATTTTATGTTTTTAAGTCCTGATGATGGGTTTGATATTGTTGCCTGAGGTAAGCTGAATACCCCTCTATACACATGTGTGTAAAGAGTTGAGCTCATTAGTCACTCTTTGCATCAAAGCATAGATGCCATAGGAGAGTGTCTACCTTAGGATCTAGTGGTATACCCTTTTGAAATCCCATATTCCTGTGGGAAATTATATATTTATTTGTGTAATCAATGATTTTCTATTGATCACCCTGCTCTGTTTGGAGTTGAATTCAATAGCTACCCGTAGCAATGGGATTGTACTTATAACATTCAATGTTTATGGATGAAAATTATACTCCAGGATCTAGCTTGTGTTTATTAGTAGCCACATTGGTGTGCTACGCTGTTTTCAGGGCTTGTGATAGTGTCTACCACACTATAAAGACTAACTGCGGACTGGGCATAATTGCCAGTTCTGGATCTGATAATATATTCAGGGAGCTATAAAGAAGTATATGATTTTGCGCTAAAAGTGACACTCATATAAATAATTATGTATATAAAAATATATAAAGGATGAATAATAATAGTGATAATAAATTAATATATATACAATGTTAGTGCTCAATCGCTAATGAACAAAGAATACATACATATTAAAAATTCAATCCAATAGTGATAAAATAAGTGTAAAAATAAAAGTAAAACCAATACGTGTATATCACAAAGTGTAAAAAGATAAATCAAATAAATGGATAGAATAAGGCTCTGTCCGGACTCCTCTTCTCCACTGTCTCCTAAGGATGTGGCTAAGTGGTTAAGCTCTGTACCGACTCCTTTCTTTGACTGTCTCCACTAATATTGTGTCACTCCTCCCAGATATCCTCTCGTATTTCTAGAAGTCCTCCAGAACGCCGCTGTCCGGCAGAATAAACCTCTCCAAAAATGGGGATAAAGGACATACATACATATTAAAAATTCAATCCAATAGTGATAAAATAAGTGTAAAAATAAAAGTAAAACCAATACGTGTATATCACAAAGTGTAAAAAGATAAATCAAATAAATAATGTCCTGCAAATAGATTGCTGGTGATAACCATATGGTGAAATTAGTGATAATGTTCAAGCAGCCAGATTAATGAAGAAAACTCATCTCCCCTGATAAAGTCACGAGTGCGTGACGTAACCGGTAGGGATTGATCTGATTGGAGGATACAGGAGGATACCGGAAGCGATGTGAGACTGACGCTAGTCGCCTTTTTTATGCTGAATTTTCATGTTTTAAATGTAAGGATGCACTTTGTTATTTAATAAAGCTATTTTACCCGAACATACTTCAAGATTTGGCTCCCCCCCCTCCTTTCTTGTCCTTTATCCCCATTTTTGGAGAGGTTTATTCCGCCGGACAGCGGCGCTCTGGAGGACTTCTAGAAATACGAGAGGATATCTGGGAGGAGTGACACAATATTAGTGGAGACAGTGAAGGAGAGGAGTCGGGACAGAGCTTAACCACTTAGCCACATCCTTAGGTGACAATAGAGGAGAGGAGTCCGGACAGAGCCTTATTATATCCATTGCTCTGAGACAACTGCCCTAAGGTGAGAGGCTAGGGAGTACCAGTTTAGGACCATATCCACCTGCACCCACCTCCCCGTTTACCCCAAGAAGTTCAGTGTGGCCTAGCCATTCACTCTGGTCTTGGTGGGACACAAAAGACTTATTTTGGGATCAATGGACATTGTGCTAGTGTTTTCTTCATTAATCTGGCTGCTTGAACATTATCACTAATTTCACCATATGATTATCACCAGCAATCTATTTGCAGGACATTATTTATTTGATTTATCTTTTTACACTTTGTGATATACACGTATTGGTTTTACTTTTATTTTTACACTTATTTTATCACTATTGGATTGAATTTTTAATATGTATGTATTCTTTGTTTATTAGCGATTGAGCACTAACATTGTATATATATTAATTTATTATCACTATTATTATTCATCCTTTATATATTTTTATATATATAATTATTTATATGAGTGTCACTTTTAGCGCAAAATCATATACTTCTTTATTTATCTTGTGGTTCAGTGTTCACCATCAGATTTTGCGGCTATACACAAGAATTGCATTCTGTTATTAGGCACTTTTAACACATTTCTTAGTGATATTACACTTTTCAACACGTGCCCCCCCCCCCCCCCCTCTTTTCTAGTTTGTTAGAGCGCGAAGGATACTTTTCTATTTTTCTAATATTCAGGGAGCTGCTTATTTGTTTGCCAGAATAAAAATTTGATACATTTTGTAATTATAGATTGTACGGATTATATTGTATTCATTTATTCTGTTATTTACTCTGTTCAGCAATATCTACAGTGGAGGGGCCTAACTAGTTAATGATAGGAATTAATTACCAATGGTTCTTCTGTCCATAATCTATCCCTGAGAGAATAAAGAGATGCAAAATGAACCTTTGTGGTATTATGTGATGGTCCAAAATCTACCCCTTCCTGTAGTAAGTTCAAGATAGAAAGTCTGAAAAAAATATTTTTTTTAGTAGCATACTTTATAAACTCCGCCCATACATCAACATATGTGAGGTCTTTGAGCTACTTCCTGGCTTGTGTTAGATAATGAGTTTATAGGGCCATACACATGGGCCGAAATTCGACCCGTGTGTACAGTAGCTGGTTTCCACAGTGTATGATACATTGTGCCTTCTTGTGAACACCCCCTCCAACATAGACTCGTAGAGTAAAATTTGGCTATGCGAGATGGGGTCAAATCTCTAAATAATTGTTTGCAATATTTCCAAATTCGTAAATTTTTTTTGTGAATTATAGTTACTTTGAATGGCTTTCACCCACTGCGATTCAGAAACTCTAAAAACTCTTATGAGTTTTTAGAGGTAAGGAGTGTAGAAAACAATGAAATACCTTTAGTGGAAGTATCAGTATCTGTCCAAAAAGACCACACCCTTTTACATACTACTGTGGTAGTTAACTTGTCTTTTTGGAAATACGAGACTATTTGGGTGTAGGTGAAATATTCCCCATTAGGGTTGTTATAGGTTTGGGCCACTTGTTTCAATGGAAAGAACTTCTGTAACATTAAGGTTAGAGCATAGTTGTTTGCTTCGCAGTAGAACTCCCAAACAGAGGAAATGTTCTAATCAGAACGGCAAACCCCATTGGAGCTGAACAGGAAAAATCAAAAGTCCCCAGTTTGAAGGCTTATATGCAAGTAAATGGACATAAAATGGGTATGGGGTCTGGGTACTGCCCTGGGGGACATGTATCAATGCAAACACTTTTTTTTAAAAACAATTGTTTTTTCAGGAGCAGTGATTTTAATTATGCTTAAAGTGCAACAATAAAAATTACCAATTACTTTAAATATAATGGGGCCTGGGGGGTCCCCTTAATGCACCTGTAAAGTGGAGAATCTGTAGCATATATATAACATGCTGCAACAAACATGACAAAGAAAAGAAAAAACAAGTCAAATCCCATATAAAATGACTCATTGTTACAATTGCCAACACGCTGCAATCAAAAAAAATATTAAAAAAATGGCATGGGGCACCCATTTGGGTCTGGTATGAATTTGGAGGGAAACCCCACACCAACATTTAAAAAAATGGCGTGGGCCCTCCCAAAATCTTTACCAGACCCTTATCTGGGCATGCAGCCCAGCAGGTCAGGAAAGGGGAGGTGCGCGAATGAGCATTTCCCCTTCTGAACCATACCAGGCCACATGGTGCTTTTTTTTTTTTCATACTGTCAACAGTTAAGCCCCATACACACGGTCGGACTTTTTCATCAATTTGGTCCGATCGGACAAGGTTGTTGAAAAATCAGACCGTGTGTATGCACCATCGGACAGTGTTCGTCGGTTTGTCCGTCGGACAAAGTCTTATCTCCTGCTGGAATGATTTGCCGTCAACCCGGTCCGATCACACCAAATCCGAGCGTGTGTACGCTTGTCCGACGGACAAAGTGCTACGCATGCTCAGAAGAAATTCTGTGACGGAAGCGCTCGGTCAGGTAAAACTACCTTTCCTAATCGACACAGCACATTCGTCACGCTGCAATGTTAAAATGTCTTTAATGCAGCGCATTCTCTTTTTCTTTACAATGCAACAAGAATTACATCTTTTAGCTGCTCCTATTCACCCGCACTTCTCACAAACTTACTTCTTTATTACTTTGCACCATTTATACACTACATGTTTATTTTTACTCTGAACGGAAAAGAATCTTTGTTATTTTTTTACCATGATTTGTCTTTTTTTTTTTTTTTTGGGGGAATACATATTTGAATGTTTTTTTTTTTTTTTTTTTTTGGAGGGGGGTTGTGTGTCTCAAATTACCAAAAACACATTATTTACATTTGTATTTCTTGCTTACATTTACTAGGAGTTTGTTTGTTGTTGGTGCCCCTTGTTAATTCTACTTTAGGATTAGTGAAATGTACCTGCTTACTCAAAGAAAAAATGTCATTGTAGCAAAGTAAAACACAATAGTCAATGATTATTTCAAATCAAAAAAACCTTTATTTAGGTCACACCAACAAACCAAAGAGGAACGCAGCCATGGTGAAACTTGGGGAATTTGCAAAGCCTTGGCCCCCCACGGCAACCATCATTGTTCAAGCGTAGAAAATTGGGGGCCTGAGGAGTACGTATATTAAGGGGAGTGCAATCTGGTCGTGAAGTCCAAAGTATCCGGAACTGCAGCAGATGCCATCTAGGTCCCCAGGCTCTGGTACTACGAGAGGCTCCATCTTCTCTCAGACCAGACTGATTGCAGGTCGTCACTCTCAGGTCTTCCTTCCACGCTTCCTTGCACGCTGTGGCTGTCGTGCTGGTGGGGTGGCAGAAGGAGGAGGAGGAGGAGGAGGAGGTGGAGCATGGTAGCTATGGCAAACATGTGTGACTGGGGTCATCTCCCCAGCCCTACCCTTATTTAGGACATGGAGGATGAGCCCCTCACACATGTTGCGTTGCCTCACCTCCATACCCATCATTTTTGTGACAACCACCGAGCCAAAGGTCTCCTCGTCGGCGGGTGTGGCATGTAGGGAGTCTGAAGCCTCTCTTATCATCCGGAGCGCTGACTGTGCCGCATAACCCCCCCTTCTCGCCCTTTTGTACGGAGGGCGGAGGGGAGGGGTTTGGGTGTCAGTCAGGCTCCGAGGCCTAGCCCCCTCTTGGCTGCCACTACCCAGCTGGTGGCTGCCACTAACCCCTGCCTCCTCCTGACTGCCACCTTCCACAGCCACCTCCTGGCTGAGGTCTTCCTGTGTAGGAAAAAGGGACATAGTTTCAGTTATTTGTTCATCAAACACACACAATTCTCATCTAGTGACTGGTGCAAAATGTTTACAAATAGAAAACCATACAATTCTCAGCCCAGCAGTTTAGATTCTGGCCCCAAATGTCTCCAACACCACTGTCTGTTGATATGTCAAACACGTTAGGAACTAAGCAATTGGCGATCCTGAATTAAGTGAACATCATTCATTATTCCCCTAAATGGTAGCAAAACTACTATACCTGGAACAAGCTGGGCTCCTCCACCTCTTCCAGACTGGAAGGCCCAGGTTGCTCCTCGGAAGCCTCATCAGGGGTGGGCTGTGCGCAAGGAAGCGTGGAAGGAGGAGTTGAGGTTGGCTCCGTGACATCAGCCTGGTCCTTCAGAAAATGGAGACTCTGATAGTACCAGAGCTTGGGGACATAGACCTCATCTGCTGAAGTTGCAGTTTCCTCAGACTTCACGACCTTCTTCCTCTCCCTGATATACGCACTCCTCAGGCTGCCAATTTTCTTTCTAATATCATCAACAGTTGCCGTGGGGAACCTTGGCTTGACAAATTCCACAAGTTCCTCCAGGGCTGCGTGCCTCTTTGGTTTGTTGGTGTAATGTGGGTGTATACCCTGCCACAATATGGGAAAATCCCTGTATTTGGCAATGAAGAGGGGGAGAAAACTCATGTCGTTGAATCCCTTCATATCAATCTCTGCAAGACACAACAACACACAAAACCCTCAAAATTATGTCAGGCTAAACTCTCCTAATCTTCTCCATAAAGAAGCCTCAAGTTCAAATCAGTCTAGGCTAGTTATGTACCAACGTTAAATTGTACCTTCGTTTGTAGCGATCGTCTCGTGTGAGTTTTCTCTCCCCTCGTCTCCCAGATCGTGGCTACGACACAGGCGTGTGACGTTTTATATACACTGCGCATGCTTCAAACTCCGCCCGCCCCTGACGATCTTTCTCGTCTATTCCCCACCCCTTCTCTTTACGGCGTAGTGGGGAGAGCACATGGCGGGGACACAGCAGGTGCGCCACAAATATCCCACCAACGAGGAGGAGGACGAGGAAAGTCCGGAGGCAGAAACGTCCCGATCCCGGAACCTGAAATTCAAGGCCTCCAATATGTCATTTGGAGAAATGTTGGAGATGGTGGACATATTAAAGAGGAGCGACTATGATGGGAAGTATGGGCCTTACCTCAACCCCAATGTCCGCAAGGCCAAGATCATGTCTAAAGTTGTGAGAAGGCTGTACAATAATTTTGGGGTACAACGATCCAAGGAGCAACTCAGGAAACGCTGGTCAGACCTGAAACTGAGGGAGGCCGATCAGTACAGAAAGATCAAGAGAATTCTTCAAAAAAGTAAGTAGTTGTGTTTTGTGTTTGATTTCTTGCTTGCATACTGCTCCATTGTGTTTTGATTTTTACCAAGTTGTACATTCCAAAATGGCCACTTTCAGGTTCGTCTGTGCATTCGATCGTACTCAGCCTCGATCTTTCTGCCACTGTCATGGTCGTGTGTGTGTGCATTCGATCGTACGCAACCTCGATCGTTCGGCCACTTATAATACGATGTTTGGTGTTTTTTTGGGGAAAGGAAGTTTGTTCTCACTAGAAATGTCATCAAGAATGTAAAGCCAATTTATTCAATGTAAAGGAGAGGTCACTCAGTAGCTGTTTACCCATCTGGACTCTAGAGCACTAGTGCTGGGACACCCAAACCCCCTTTTTATTATGCTTTTCCACACATGTGCTCCAGTGGATACTAGAGGGGGGTCTCCATCACACAAACTTCTACCAAAAAGCTAGTCAGTTTAGCACCTTTACAAAGTGACTTCATTCATGTAGTTGACATTTGTAACTGGCCAAACTAAAATAGTGTCCGTCACTTTCAAGCAATGTTTGTCATTTCCTATTTCTGCCCTCAATAGCTTGTGTTGCTAAATCTTCCTTTTGGACATTCTCATAGGGGAGCGAAAACTTGGGCCGTCTGAGGAAACCCCCAAACCAACACCTACCAAAAAAGGGGAAAGAGCAGAAGCAGAGGAGGAGGAGGAGGAGGAAGGAGAGATCATCGAACTTGGAGAAATTGTCACCACAACAGGTGAGTGTGGGAGAACACAGCTACTGGTAAGCTAATCCATGTATGGCTGCCTCATTTCCAACACCCCATTTTTGTTTGTTTGTGGTTTTTAGGTGACGTGGATGTTGTGGAAGAAAAATCGCACTTTACCACAGAGAGTGCCCACGTACTCATCGGAGAGATAATGGTCTGCAATCGAGATCTAGATTACATAAAGCAAAACATCAATGATGTTCAACAAAAATTGAAGAACATCATTGATGTTTTAGGAAAAATATGAAAAAGCACCAAGTAATTTACACACATTTGTGCCAGCTTCTGAACACATTTGCAACTTAAAAACTGTGTGAAATTTGGAACATGCACACATTGTGTCCACATGTGCTAGCTCCCATCATGGTGGGTGAATGGCAACGTTTTTTTTGGGGGTGCAAACACTTTACGAACTACGAAAGTGGTTGTGGTGAAGGGGTTGCACCCCCAAAAAACGTCCATTCATCCCCATGATGGAAAATGGCACTTTTGAAGCTTCTAGGCATGTGTTTTACCATCTAATGACCATTTTCACAACCAAATTGTGTGCATGTTCCAAATTTCCACTTTTCGGGGGTGACCCCCCCATGTGATGAAGGCAAGATCAAACACACTTTGAACATATAGTCATGTCTGATCTTGTCTTCACTTTACAAAGTTGAACTTTCCTACTTCATAGGTTCTGCTTAGCTCCATGCCTGGTTTTACAAATTGCGTAATCTTTGTAAATAATGTTGTAAATAACCAAGATGTTGTCAGTTTTGGCGTGAAGATTGTAAACGCACTTGTGAATGTTTTCCAAGTAAACTTTTTTATTTTTCCAAATGTGTGGCTTCCTTATTTAAATAAAACAATGCATTATGTATGTAAAATGTAAAGGATATGGGGGGCAATGGGTGTTATTTACTAAAGGCAAATCCACTTTGCACTGCAATTTCCTTTCCCAGGGAACTTTTTCAATGCACTTGTAGAGCATAGCGGATTTGACTTATGTAAATGACACCCACAGTGCTTTGTACGAAAACACGGAGCACAGCATTTTGGAGAATACACACATGTCACACCTGGTGCTGAAAAGGAGTATTTTGGGTGTCAGTTATGCAGGACAAACCTTCTCTAGACCAAAGATTAGGTAGCAAACACACATGAGAATAATCTTTTTGGGAAGAAGAGACTGTTACCTCCTTTTGCCCAGAAAGTGCATTACCACTGTCGAAGGCAAAGGGAAAAAATGTCAAAGTAAAATAAGCTAAAAAGAAGACTGAAATGACAAGAAATCAGAGGTTGGTTAAAATATCAGATTTATTAAAAAATGCCTCTCACACATCGTCAGGCAGAGCAATGGCCCCCCTACCCACAAAGTATTCCATATATTGGTCCCGGACCACGCGGGCATTGAGAGGGGGCAAGCCTGGACGTGCCACTCGAAGGGCTGTGAGGTCCGCATTTGGAGGGCCCTCCACATCTGGGCCAACGGGCACCACATAGTTCCTGTTATGTCTTTTGAGGAAGTTGTGCAATATGCAACAGGCAAGAACTATGTGGTTCAGTTTGTATTCCGCCAAGTTAAATGCCGTCAGGAACAGGCGGAAGCGGCTGGCCAGGATGCCAAAAGCGTTCTCCACCACTCTTCTGGCTCTGGACAGCCTGTAGTTGAAGACCCTCTGGTCCGGGGTGAGGGTCCTCATCGGGAACGGCCTCATCACATGGGGAGTCAGCGCAAACGCTTCATCTGCGACAAAGACGAAGGGGAGTCCTTCGGCATTCTCCTCTGGAGGTGGCAAGCACAGACTGCCACTTTGGAGACGCCAGTAGAACTCCGTGTGCGTAATGGCCCCACCATCCGATATCCGGCCGTTCATCCCCACGTCCACATACATAAACTCGTATGTTGCCGACACCACCGCCAACATCACTACACTATTAAACCCTTTATAATTATAATAGTAGGACCCCGAGTTGGGCGGTGGGACGATGCGGACGTGTTTCCCATCAATTGCCCCTCCGCAGTTAGGAAAGTCCCAACGGCTGGCAAAGTGGGAGGCCACAGTCTGCCATTCCTGTGGCGTGGAAGGGAACTGTGGAGTGAAACAAGAAAAAAAAATTAGTCACTTTGCACCTAAACATTGCAAGCAGATTAGACAATCAACATCTTGGAACAAGAGCATTGTATAAAATTGGAGGCTGGAAAGTATTTACACAGAAAAGTAGAGGCTCCCCTTCACAGATTACTCACCCCCCCATCAATCCCCCCACTTCTGATGGGACATTGGCAATAACTATGGTTTTGGGGGGGGGGGGGGGTGGTGGACAGGTAACCCTCTGCACTTCATTGATTGGCAAATGGCTCAATAATGTGGCCTAGTTTGGCCAGACCCTCTGTACTTAACACTATTGGCAGGCCACAGGAAAGATCAAATAACATTTCCCCCCCCCCCCCAAAAAAGGCAGGCACAGTGTGACATTATTAAATTACCAAGCAAGCTAATAGGAGGGAAAGAAGACAAAAAAATAGGAAATGGAATGTATGGAGGCAGTCCCTTGCACTACATGCTTTGCTGAATTCATCCCTAAAGATGCGCACTATAAAGAGGTAGGTATATAGTGTGTATGGACCTTGGGAAAGCCAGCAGATAAAGGATTGGTACCATCTGACAGAGCAGTTGGGGGAGGGGGTTCCTAATGAGTTTGCCCCCCCCCCCCCACCAAAAGAACAAAAAAAGGGGGCTCTACATGAAGTAAACCACACAGCAAACATTTGTGCATATTTTAGGGGGTGTTTTGGGGCAAACAATACTATGCAGCAGACAAAAGACATTGCTTAAGTGAGTAGGCCATAGGTGTCTATTGGGGCAGAAGAGCATGCTGGTGAGGTAAGTGAAGGGAAAAATGCATGAAGGAGAAAAGGGGCACAGCATATTAGAACATATTGCAATCATGGTAATTAGGGAAGGAGGTCAAAAATACAAGTCATTAGCAAACAGAGCATACATAGAAGGGAATAGTAAAGTAGAAATGTTACCTTAATATAGTCCTCCTGCAGGACCTGAATGATGGCAGAACAGGTCTCTGGAATAATGATTCCCAGGGCCTGGGGAGAGATACCTGAAGAGAACTTCAAATCCTGAAGACTTCTCCCTGTCGCCAAGTACCTCAACGTGGCAACAAGCCTCTGCTCCGGAGTAATGGCTTGTCTCATGCAGGTATCCTGCCGGCTGATAAAGGGGGTCAGCAAAGCCAAAAGACGGTGAAAATCGGGGTCCGTCATCCTGAGAAAGTTCCTGAAATCATCAGGATTATTCTCCCGGATCTCACGAAGCAAAGGCATGTGCGAGAACTGGTCACGCTGAAGCAACCAATTCTTGGTCCACATACTCCTCATCACTCTGTTCATGGACGGGTCTTGGGTCAAAGCTAAAAGCCCGACACCAATTCCGCGTACAGCACGAACTCGGCGACGAGTACGCACGGGAAACATCGCTCAGAAGGTCACAAAAGGTCGGCTGGTCAGAACGGACAAACAGAAAGCACCGATAAACAGCAAGGCCTGAAAGAACGAAGTGAATAGCAGCAACGAGCAGACAATAAGCAGTGCAAATCAAAGCGTCCTATATCAAGATATAGGCCGCAATGACCAACAAATGCGAACTGACTACACGCACTAATAAACAGATACGCACGACAAGCACAAACTGAGTCAGAAAACTGAGAAGCGCGAATCTTAAGTCACCAAACTTCCACTAACTCTCGATAAACACGGGATCAGCAGAAGGAGCCCAACGGGTGCCTGACGTGGTGCTGAACTTCCCTTTTGTAATCTCGTGGACGACGACTTACGTCACGACGTTCTTCCGGACCGGATATTCCGACAACGTAGTCCGACCGTGTGTACGCAACGACAACATCGGACAAAGTACGTCGGACAAAGTCCGACCGACCTTGTCCGCGGATTGTCCGAGCGTGTGTATGGGGCTTTAGTGTCCTTGATCACCACCACACCAGTAATATCCATGCGGCACAGTCAGCGCTCCGCATGATCAGAGAGGCTTCAGACTCCCTACATGCCACACCCGCCGACGAGGAGACCTTTGGCTCGGTGGTTGTCACAAAAATGATGGGTATGGAGGTGAGGCAACGCAACATGTGTGAGGGGCTCATCCTCCATGTCCTAAATAAGGGTAGGGCTGGGGAGATGACCCCAGTCACACATGTTTGCCATAGCTACCATGCTCCGCCTCCTCCTCCTCCTCCTCCTCCTTCTGCCACCCCACCAGCACGACAGCCACAGCGTGCAAGGAAGCGTGGAAGGAAGACCTGAGAGTGACAACCTGCAATCAGTCTGGTCTGAGAGAAGATGGAGCCTCTTGTAGTACCAGAGCCTGGGGACCTAGATGGCATCTGCTGCAGTTCCGGATACTTTGGACTTCACGACCAGATTGCACTCCCCTTAATATACGTACTCCTCAGGCCCCCAATTTTCTACGCTTGAACAATGATGGTTGCCGTGGGGGGCCAAGACTTTGCAAATTCCCCAAGTTTCACCATGGCTGCATTCCTCTTTGGTTTGTTGGTGTGACCTAAATAAAGGTTTTTTTTGATTTGAAATAATCATTGACTATTGTGTTTTACTTTTCTACAATGACAGTTTTTCTTTGACTAGGCAGGTACATTTCACTAATCCTAAAGTAGAATTAACAAGGGGCACCAACAACAAACAACCTCCTAGTAAATGTAAGCAAGAAATACAAATGTTAATAATGTGTTTTTGGTAATTTGAGACACACAACCCCCCTCAAAAAAAAAAAAAAACATTCCAATATGTATTCCCCCCAAAAAAAAAAAAAAAAAGACAAATCATGGTAAAAAAATAACAAAGATTCTTTTCCGTTCACAGTCAAAATAAACATGTAGTGTATAAATGCTGCAAAGTAATAAAGAAGTAAGTTTGTGAGAAGTGCGGGTGAATAGGAGCAGCTAAAACATGTCATTCTTGTTGCATTGTAAAGAAAAAGAGAATGCGCTGCATTAAAGACATTTTAACATTCAGCGTGACGAATGTGCTGTGTCGATTAGGAAAGGTAGTTTTACCTGACCGAGCGCTTCTGAATGGTCTAAGGTTATCAGTGGTGTACACCGAGGTTCAGTGTCCGATGGTGCATACACACGGTCTGATTTTTCAACAACCTTGTCCGATCGGACAAAATCCATGAAAAAGTCCGACCGTGTGTATGGGGCTTTACTCTGAATGGTCTAAGGTTATCAGTGGTCTACCCCAAGGTTCAGTGCTGACCCTTACTTTTTAATATCTTTATTGATATTGGGTCTGGGATCAAAAGTAAAATTTCTGTCTTTGCAGATGACACCAAGCTATGCAGTGGAATAATGTCCTTACAGGAGGTCTCCAATTTACAAGCTGACATCAATGCTCTGTCTAATTGGGCGACTGTGTGGCAGATGAGGTTTAATGTTGATAAATGTAAAGTTATGCACTTGGGGGCTAAGAATATGCATGCATCATACATACTAGGGGGATTACAACTGGGGGAATCCGTAGTGGAGAATGATCTGTGGGTTTTGGTAGAACATAAGCTCAATAATAACATGCAATGTCAAGCTGCGGTTTCCAAAGCAAGCAAAGTTCTTTCTTGTATTAACCACTTGACCACTGGGCACTTAAACACCCTTAATAACCAGACCAATTTTCAGCTTTCGGTGCTCTCACATTTTAAATGACAGTTACTCAGTCATGCAACACTGTACCCATATGAAATTTCCGTCCTTTTTTTCACACAAATAGAGCTTTCTTTTGGTGGTATTTGATCACCTCTGGGTTTTCTATTTTTTGCGCTATACATGAAAAAAGGCGAAATTTTTTGAAAAAAAAACGCATTTTTCTTAGTTTATGTGATAAAATTTTGCAAATTATAAATTTTTCTTCATAAATTTTGGCCACAATTTATATTGCTACAAATCTTTGGTAAAAATAACCCAAATTAGTGGATATTATTTGGTATTTGTGAAAGTTATAGAGTCTACAAACTGTGGTGTGAATCATAAAAAATTTAGCACAGTACTGGAGGCCTGCGAATCATAAAAAATCATAAAAATCATAAAAAATTTAGCACAGTACTGGAGGCCTATCTCATTGCTTGCGACCCAAACAAGCCAGGAAAGTACAAATACCCCCCAAATCACCCTTTGTTGAAAGTAGACATTCCAAGGTATTTAGTAAGAGGCATCGTGAGGTTTTTGATGTTGTCATTTTTTTCCCACAATTCTTTGCAAAATGACGATTTTTTTTTTTTTCATAACATTTTCATTATAATAGGTTATTTCTCTCACATGGCATGTGTATACCACAAATGACGCCCCAAAATACATTCTGCTACTTCTCCCGAGTATTACGATACCACATGTGTGAGACTTTTACACAGCCTGGCCACATACAGAGGCCCAATATTGAAATAGCACCATCAGGCGTTCTAGGAGCATAAATGACACATCTCATTTCTCAACCACCTATTACACTGTTGAAGGCCCTGGAGCACCAGGACAATGGAAAACGCCCACAAAGTGACCCCATTTTGGAAAGCTAACACCCCAACGTACAATCTATGAGGCATAATGAGTCTTTTAAACGGTTCATTTTTTTCCAGAAGTTTTGGGAAAATGTGGAAAAAATATGAAAACGCATTTTTTTTACACAAAGTTGTCCATTTACAAGATATTTCCAACACATAGCATGTACATAGCAAAAATGACACCCCAAAATATATTCTGCTACTCCTCCTGAGTACGGCGATACCACATGTGTGAGACTTTTACACAGCCTGGCCACATACACAGGCCCAACATTGAAGTAGCAACTTCAGGCGTTTTAGGAGCATAAATTACACATCTAATCTCTCAACCACCTATTACATTTTTGAAGGCCCTGGAGCAACAGGACAATGGAAACGCCCACAAAGTGACCCCATTTTGGAAAGCTAACACCCCAGCGTATAATCTAGGAGGCATAATGAGTCTTTTGAACAGTTCATTTTTTTTCCAGAAGTTTTGGGAAAATGTGGGAAAAAAATGAAAACGCATTTTTCTTTACACAAAGTTGTGCATTTACAAGATATTTCCAACACATAGCATGTACATAGCAAAAATGACACCCCAAAATATATTCTGCTACTCCTCCTGAGTACGGCGATACCACATGTGTGAGACTTTTACACAGCCTCGCCACTAGAGGCCCAACATCCAAGAAGCACTATCAGGTGTTCTAGGGACATAAATTATGCATCCAATTTCCTTACAATCACATTTTTGAAGGCCCTTTATATTTCTAACACAGCATGTACATACCAAGAATTACACCCTAAAATACATTCTGCTGTGTAAAGGGTAAACAAAAAATTACAGTACCTGTGGTTTTTGTAGTGCAATTGTCCACAGGAGGAGAGCCCTGATCCAGGCAGCAGGCAGGGACGTGGTCAGCGACAGTGAATGGAATTGTCCAGGCAGCAGGCAGGAATATTGTCCATAGTCAGTACAGGCAGGGATACTGTCCATATACAGCCCATGGTCAGTGCAAGTAGAGACGTTGCCAGCAGTGCCAAAATATTGGTCCTGGTAGTAAGCAGGAACACGGCCAGGAAAGAATGGGGACAGGGGTAGAGGTTTCTCCCACCCAAATCCCTAAATATGTAGAGAAGTATGGTAACGGCGGAAACATTGACCTATACAGAGGCCTGGTTGGGAAGGACAATCGGGACAATAAATAGATGTGTCTCTTCTAATTCCTTCTCTGGAGCACACCCGGCATTTCTTCTGACGTCTTTGGCCTGTTTCTCCGAGGGGGATTTTCTCAGGAAAGTGGCGCTCGTGGAGTCTGCTCACGGAATCAGAGCGAATAGTTGCTGGTGGGCTTTCAGGGTACAAAAGGGCAGAAATAACTTCTTCATGGTAGTGCAGATAGGGTACGGGGTTCTCTGTCGATTTTTCGTAAATAACATAAGTGTTATACATGGCCAAACTGAAAAAATAAATGGACACTTTTTTATACCAGTGGCGGGATTTTCTTGTGGGAAGGTAGGGTTCAATCATCTGATCGTTTAAGTCCACTCCCCCCATAAACAAGTTGTAATCGTATATGCAAGCTGGTTTCTGGGTTGGGCCGCTTCTTCTGGAGACTTCCACATAGGTGTCATTATGAATTGTTGTCAGCATGTGGACGTTTCGTTTGTCCCTCCACTTTACAGCCAATAGCTCCTGGTTCCGCAAAGATGCTGTCTCCCCTCGTCGTAGCCTTTCATTCACGAGTTTTTGTGGGAAGCCCTTTCTATTTGCTCTGACTGTTCCACATGCTGGGGTGTCTCTCCGGTGAATATTGCGGACGAGGGGCAAGATAGTGTAGAAATTATCCACATAAAGATGGTATCCCTTTCCAAGGAGTGGATAGATAAGCTCCCAGACCACTTTTCCGCTGGCTTCGATGTACTCTGGGCATTCAGGGGGATGCATTTGGGAGTCCTTCCCTTCGTACACCCGGAAGGAGTAGATGTACCCTGTGGCTCGGTCACACAGTTTGTACAGTTTAACCCCATATCTGGCCCTTTTGCTGGGGATAAACTGTTTGATGCCAAGCCTGCCTGAGAATTTCACAAGGGACTCATCCACGCAAATATTCTGTTCAGGGGTATATAATTGGGGAAATATTTCAGAGAAATAATTTAGGAGTGGCCGAATTTTAAATAGCTTGTCATAAGCTGGGTCATTTCGGTGAGGGCACTGGGTGTTGTCATTGTAGTGGAGGAACCGCATAATTATTAGATATCTGGATCTTGGCACAAGGGATGAGAAGACTGGCATGTGGTGGTAGGGTTTGGTAGACCAATAGGAGTACAATTGTTTTTTTTTGAGAGTCCCATTGTAAAAGTTAGGCCTAAGAAAATTCTGAACTCCTCTACAGTTAGTTCTCTCCACTGAAAGGGACGGGCGTAACTAGAGCCAGGGTTACTTGCTATGTGCTGCTGTGCGTAGAGGTTGCACTGGGCCACAATGGACGATAAGAAGTCATCGGTGAAAACTAAGTAAAAAAAAATCAATTATTGCAAAATCGTCGGTGTTCACCTGGACACCTGGCTGGGCGGTGAAAGGGGGGATATTTGCTGCTCCGGAATTAGGGGGAAGCCACAGGGGGTTTTGAAGGGCATAGGGAAGGCTGGCATGGCCCCTATCCCTTTGGGGCTGAGATGACACCCTACTGGTGACTGACCTTTGTTGTCGTGGCTGTGCTCTCGAGGTGGACGGCTGTGCTCTCGAGGTGGACGGCTGTGCTCTCGAGGTGGACGGCTGTGCTCTCGAGGTGGACGGCTCTGGTCTCGAGGTGGACGGCTCTGGTCTCGAGGTGGACGGCTCTGCTCTCGAGGTAGTAGGCTGCTGCTCCACTCCACAACGCCTTTTTACGGGCACACATTCCTCTTCTGATTCGGTATCAGACCCGCTACTTGTAACGGGTTCATAGGCCGAATCCGTATCGGACTGAGACTCAGAGAGCTCCCCGCTGCTCTCATCGGTCATACATAGAAGCTGGTAGGCCTCCTCACTAGTAAATATTTTTTTTGCCATACTGGTGGCTGGTGAGGCTGCACTGGTGGGCACAGGTGGCACTGGTGGGCACAGGCGGCACTGGTGTGGCACTGCAGTAGCGCAGGTGGCACTGATGGGCACAGGTGGCACTGGTGTGCACTGTAGTGGCTCTGGTGGCACTGGTGTGGCTCTGGTGGCACTGATTAGCACAGACCGACGGACTGGTGGGCACAGGCGGCACTGGTGGGCACAGGCGGCACAGGTGGGCACAGGCGGCACTGGTCTGGCACTGCAGTGGTGCAGATGAGCACTGATGGGCACAGGTGGCACTGATGGGCACTGGTGGCACTGATGGGCACTGGTGTGGCTCTGGTGGCACTGATTAGCACAGACTGACAGGACTGGTGGGCACACAAGCGGCACTGGTGGGCACAGGCGGCACTGGTGGGCACAGGGGGCACCGGTGGGCACAGGTGGTACTGGTCTGGCACTGCAGTGGCGCAGATGAGCACTGATGGGCACAGGTGGCACTGATGGGCACAGGTTGCACTGATGGGCACTGGTGTGGCACTGGTGTGGCACTGGTGTGGCTCTGGTGGCACTGGTGTGGCTCTGGTGGCACTGGTGTGGCACAGAGGTGGCACAGAGGTGGCACAGAGGTGGCAGAGGTGGCACAGAGATGGCACTGGTGACACAGGTGGCACAGATTACAGATGGCACTGTTGTGGCACTGTTGGGCACTGCTGGGCACTGCTGGCACTGCTAAATTATAAATGGCTTACTGCTAATGACACGATCGCTCTCCTCTCCTCTCACGCTGCATCGGTGTGAGGAGAGGAGAGCGGGTGAACTTCCCCTGACCTTTTTTGTTGACATTTGTGATCGCTCCATCATTGGACGGAGCGATCATGTGGTAAAGGGCCGCTGTCATTGGCCCTTTACCGCGATCCGTGTTGCGCCGGGTCCCGTGGACTCGGCGAGCACGGATGTTCTTGCGTCATATGACGCCCTCCCAGAGTTAAGAAACTGCCCCGTAGCCGTCATTCAGCTATGGGCCGGTTATGAAGTGGTTAAGAGAGGTATGGACTCCAGAGAGAGAGATATAATTTTGCCCCTGTTCAAATCATTAGTAAGACCTCATCTGGAATATGCAGTTCAGTTTTGGGCACCAGTTCTCAAGAAGGATATCAGGGAACTTGAGAAAGTGCAGAGAAGGGCAACCAAACTGATAAGAGGCATGGAGGAGCTCAGCTATGAGGAAAGATTAGAGGAACTGAATTTATTCACTCTTAAGAAGAGGAGAATAAGGGGGGATATGATCAACATGTACAAATATATAAGGGGTCCATATAGTGAACTTGGTGTTGAGTTATTCACTTTACGGTCAACACAGAGGACAAGGGGGCACTCCTTACGTCTAGAGGAAAAGAGATTTCATCTCCAAATACGGAAAGGTTTTTTCACAGTAAGAGCTGTGAAAATATGGAATAGACTCCCTCCAGAGGTGGTTCTGGCTAACTCAGTAGATTGCTTTAAGAAATGCCTGGATACTTTCCTAAATGTACATAATATAACTGGGTACTGACATTTATAGGTAAAGTTGATCCAGGGAAAATCCGATTGCCTCTAGGGGGATCAGGAAGGGATTTTTTTCCCCTGCTGTAGCAGATTGGAGCATGCTCTTTTGGTTTTTTTTTTTTTTGCCTTCCTTTGGATCAACTGTGGGTATAATATGGGGTTTATTGGATTGTACGATATATTTTATTTTTATTTATTATTTCTTTTTTTATGGTTGAACTGGATGGACTTGTGTCTTTTTTCGGCCTAGCTAACTATGTAACTATGTAACTCCACTTTTGTTGAGAAAAAAACTTTGATGTACATTGCAAGGAGTATAACAAACTTTGCAAAGATTATAACAAACTTTGTTGCAAATTCCTACCGTTTGTTATTCTGAAGAAATCTATGTGTGTTTGTCTGTGCCTCAGTACTAAGTTAGTCTAATGGGAGTGGTTTCATAATTAACTGTCAGGTGTGCAGCTGCAGGGCACACATAAGGAAATCTGCTGGGCCTGCATCCCTTTAGATGTGCTCCTATTGAAAGTATCTCTCCAAAAATGATATTTTTGTTGCAGGGAATGCCTGAAATCTGAATTGTATCTTAGGCAGACTTCTGGGAAAATTGGTGAGCCAATCAAACAAGCAGGAAATTATGTTTCTGGGGATTGGTCAGTTCACACTTTGTGTACAAAACAACTCCAGGTAGCCATATTGCAATGCATTCTCAGAAAATAACAGTGGCTGCAGATTAAAAAGGAAAGGTAACTTTTAATAACATTGAATTACAATATGATTAGTGTCTCAATTACAGTGCCTTGAAAAAGTATTCATACCTAATTTTTCCACATTTTGTCGTTTTACAACCAAAAGCGTAAATGTATTTTATTGGGATTTTATGTGATAGACCAACACAAAGTTGCACATTATTGTGAAGTGGAAGGAAAATTATAAATGTTTTTCAAATTTTTTTACAAATAAATATGTGAAACGTGTGGCGTACATTTGTATTCAGCCAACCTGAGTCAATACTTTGTAGATCAACCTTTCACTGCAATTACAGCTGCAATTAGAGCTGCAAATCTTTTTGGGTATGTCTCTACCAGCTTTGCACATCTAGAGAGTGACATTTTTGCCCATTCTTCTTTGCACAATAGCTCAAGCTCTGTCAGATTGGATGCAGAGTGTTTGTGAACAGCAATTTTCAAGTCTTGCCACAGATTCTCAATTGGATTTAGGTCTGGACTTTGATTGGGCCATTCTAACACATGAATTTGCTTTGATCTAAACCATTCCATTGTAGCTCTGGCTATATTTTTAGGGTTGTTGTCCTGCTGGAAGGTGAACCTCCGGCCCAGTCTCAAGTCTTTTGCAGACTCTAACAGGTTTTCTTCTAAGATTGGCCTGTATTTTGCTACATCCCTCCTCCCATCAACTCTGAGCAGCTTCCCTGTCCCTGCTGAAGAAAAACATCTCCATAACATGATGCTGCCAACACCATGTTTAACAGTGGGGGTAGTGTGTTCAGGGTGATGTGCAGTGTTAGTTTTCTGCAACACATAGCGTTTTGTTTTTAGGCCAAAAAGTTCAATTTTGGTCTTATCTGACCAGAGCACCTTCTTCCACATGTTTGCTGTGTTGGCTTCTCGCAAACTGCAAACAGGACTTCTTATGGCTTTCTTTCAACAATGGCTTTCTTTTTGCCACTCTTCATATAAGGCCAGATTTGAGGAGTGCTCAACTCATAGCTGTCTTGTGGACAGATTCTAGCACCTGAGTTGTGGCTCTCTGTAGCTCCTCCAGAGTTACTAAGGACCTTTTAGCTGCTTCTCTGATTAATGCTCTCCTTGCCCGGCCTGTCAGTTTAGGTGGACAGCCAAGTCTTAGTAGGTTTGCAGTTGTGCCATTCTCTTTCCATTTTTGGATGTTGGATTGAACAGTGCTTTGTGAGATGTTCAAAGCTTGGGATATTTTTTTATAACCTAACCCTGCTTTAAACTTCTCCACAACTTTATCCCTGACCTGTCTGGTGTGTTCCTTGGCCTCTATGATCCTGTTTGTTCACTAAGGTTCTCTAGCAAACCTCTGAGGGCTTCAAAGAACAGCTGTATTTATACTGAGATTAAATTACACACAGGTGGACTCTATTTACTAATAGGGATGAGCCTGATGTTGAACATCGGGTGTTCAGCGAACAATATGCGTTGTTCGCGGCAAATTCAAAAGCTGCCGGAACACCGCTAAAGTCTATGGGACACTAACATGAAAAATCAAAAGTGCTAATTTTAAAGGCTTATATGCAAGTTATTGTCATAAAAAGTGTTTGGGGACCTGGGTCCTGTCCCAGGGGACATGTATCAATGCAATATTTCTTTTTAAAAACGTCTGTTTTTTCGGGAGCAGTGATTTTTTTTTTTTAATGCTTAAAGTGAAATAATAAAAATTAAATATTCCTTTAAATATTGTGTCTGGGGGGTATGCCTGTAAAGTGGCACATTTTTCCTGTGTTTAGAACAATACCACAGCAAAATGACATTTCTGAAGCGTCTGGTACGCTTGGGGGGGCCCTAAGCCATTTTTTTTTATTTGGCGCAGGGTTCCCCTTAATTTCCACATAAGATGGTATTGATTTTAGGGGGATCCCCACACAATTTTATTTTAATTTTGGTTCGGGGTTCCCCTTAATATTCATACCAGACCCAAAGGGCCTGGTAATGGACTGAGGGAGATCCCATGCTCTTTTTTTCAATGAGTTTTATCTATATTGCCGAGACCTAACAATTCATTACAGCCGCAATCAGTTTTAAATTACAATTTTTCCTTTAGAAATGTAATTTTGCTGTAGTACTGTTCTAAACACGGGACGAATGTGCCACTTTACAGGCATACTATAGACACCCCCCAGGCACAATATTTAAAGGAATATTTAATTTTTATTGTTTCACTTTAAGCATTAAAAAAATCACTGCTCCCAAAAAATGTCCGTCTTTTAAAGATGTGCTATATTATTTTTTCTTTATTTTCTATTTTTTTCCTGCACAAAAGTGGAGTTACCCTTTAAATAAAATTAATATTAATAGCAATAAAAAAAATGTAAGCACCCCTGTCCCCCAATGCTCGTACGCAGAGGCAATCGCATATGTAGATACACATATGTAAATGGTGTTCACACCACACTTGTGAGATATTGCAGCAAACATTATAGTGAGAGCAATAATGTTAGCTTTAGACCCCCTTTGTAACTCTAAGCTGGTAACCTGTAAAAATATATAAAGTTTTGCCTATGAAGATTTTTTTAAGTATCATTGTTTGTCGCCATTCATGAGTATGTGCAATTTTAAAGTGTGATATATTAGGTGTCTATTTACTCAGTGTAAGATCATCATTTATATTCCACCCCAAAAAATGGGTTATATATTGTGTTTTTCCTCTGCACAAATACGGTGTGACAAAAAAATTGCAATAGCTACCATTTTATCCTCTGCTAAAAATATATATTTATAATATTTGGGGGTTCTAAGTAATTTTCCAGCATGTAAGAGAGTAGTGTCAGAATAGGCCTTGTTTCACATGGTTAAAGAATACCTAAACTCTTAAAAAAATCAAACAAGACTTGTTACCGTACTGAATATCAGGGGGCATGTACGTCCGAGAATGAGACCCAAGAATGTTCCTCCGGACCGTACCCTTTTCAATGCACCAGGTACTGTATGCACCCACGGAACCTACGGGAGTCAACAATGGACTATACTTCATACTCCTAATGGTTCTCAACCTGTACAGGGTGAGGACGTGGCACCGAGGTGGTAAAGCGGTTGCAGACCAAAGGTTTTAATAAGGAGACATGAAATACATGAATTGTTGAGAAAGGGCCCAAACGAGTTGATTCTTCCCAGGGTGGCCAGATGCCCTGGGAGAATGTTAAGTTTGGAGCATGGCAGTACGGAGACTCTCTGGGACAAAGCAGCGGTCACAAGGTTTCTCAGGAGAAGCATGGACCTGAGCAAAAATAATTTTGTCACCCAAAGGAGAAGTGAGAATGGTGCGAACCTTAGCCAGAATACAATTTAGGAGGAATCACAGGAACTGGAACCAACTCCAACTTGGAAGTGGAGGAAAATTATTGTGACAAGATGTCAGCCCTTACATTCTTAGTACCGGGTAAGAATGAGACAATGTAATTGAAACTTGACAAGACAAGAGCCCATCGCGCCCTTCTGGGAGAGAGGTGTTTAGCCTGAGACAAGAATGTGAGATTCTTATGGTCAGTAAGAATGTGAACCGGCACAGTGGTACTTTTGAGGAGATGTCTCTATTCTCTCAGGGCTAAAATGATCGCCAACAGCTCTCTGACACCAATCTCGTAATTGCACTCTGCAGTTGACAATTTCTTGGAAAAGTAGCCACAAGGATGCATGGTGCTCTCAGAGGTAGGACGTTGAGAAAGAAGGGTACCAACACCAGTCTCAGAAGCATCAACCTCAAGGATAAAAAGGTAATGTAGGATCAGGATGTGCCAACACAGGAGCAGAAACAAAGGCAGCCTTGAGACTCTCAAAGGCCTTAATGGACTCCGGAGACCAACTCTGTGGGTCACCATCCTTTCTGGTCATATCAGTCAGGGGCTTGACCAGAGACGAGAAGTTGCGAATAAACTTCCAATAACAGTTGGCAAAGCCCAGGAAACGCTGCAGAGGACATACAACTACCGACTTGACCTTTGTCAAAGACATTGCTAAATTCACGGTACTCCTCCGGCAGGCAGGAGAGTGAAGAGGTGCACAGGACCTTGGCTACCTTCTAGAAGCAGGTCTCACTGAATTGTGGTGACCAGGAGAGAACCTCAGCAAGGAGCCAATCAAAAGAGGGGTTGTGCCTCTGTAATCAAGGATAACAAATAACCAGCAGAAACTTAGGTGAGGAAATAACTTGGAATTAGATTATCTCATGGTGAAGAGCTCCTACGGCCATGGACAATGGAACCGTCTCATGAGTCACATGGGCAGGCTGTAGAGGTCTCCCGTCAAGAGCCTCAATGGCAAGTGGAATGTCACACAGCTGCAGCGGAATCGAATGAATCTATACAAAGGCAGCATCAATGAACAGGCCTGCAGCCCCAGAGTCAATTAGAACCTGTATCTCGATAGCTGACTCAGCCCAAGAAAGGGTGCCCAAAACCAGGGGCTTATCCTTCTGGATAACTGGGGACTAAACAATGCCACCTAAGGTCTGTCCGTGACAGGACCTCAAGATTCGGGCGTTCCCTGGACTGGTAGGACAAGACTTCAAAAAGTCACCCGCCTGGCCACAATAAAGGCACAATCTCACCCTCCTCCTAAAGGTTCTCTCATCCGCAGAGAGACGCGTGAAGCATGGGTTCATCTTCATTGAACGACTCGGTACAAGGAGCAATGGGAGGTGAGGGAGGCATGGGTGGGACTGCAAAGCTCGAAAGCAAATGTACAGGAGGCTTCCGCAAGCGCTCCTTAAAAGAGAGTCTTTCTCTGAGTCTGGAATCAATGAGGATGGCAAATGTGATCAACTTCTCCAGTTCAGTGGGTATATCTCAGGCTGCTATCTCATCCTTGATGGAATCCGAGAGACCATGAGAAAAAGCAGCCACGAGGGCCCTCATTGTTCCAAACAACCTCTGATGCCAGAGTACGGAATTCAATGGCGTAGTCAGCAACAGTTCTCGTACTCTGATGGACATGAGGCACTTGGCAGCAGAAGTGGAGCGTATGAGAACATCAAATACCCTTTTAAAGGAGGGCACAAACTCAGAGTAACTCAAGACAACAGGTTTTTGCATCTCCCATAGAGGGTTTGCTCAGGCCAAGGCTCTCTCAGAATGCAAAGATATCACAAAACCTACTTTGCTTCTGTCTGTGGGAAACGCCTGAGGCAGCATCTCAAAGTATATCTCAACCTGGTTGAGAAACCCTATGCATTGAACTGGAATGATCCCCTGCCTAAAATGTGTGTGGGTATAAACAGGTTAGTTTCTAAAGCCCCAAAACACGGAGTGTGTCAACATGTGTTATCTCCCATCACGGGGGATCAATGGACGCGTTTTGGGGGTGCAACCACATCCTCTCACCTACTTTAGTTATGAGGAAAGGGTTGCATCCCCAAAAAGCATCCATTTATACCCTGTGATGGGAGATAGCACATGTTGACACACTCCGTGTTTTGGGGCTTTAGCAAAGTAGATGTAGGGAAAGACACACAGGCATAGGATGATGAGGGCAATAAGAATCTTTGGGCAAAATTTGTGTGCATCTTCAAATTTTGGCTTTGCGATTTTTAGAAACACTTAAAGATTACAATTAACATTACTTAGGGCAGTGTTTCCCAACTCTCCTTCACCAGATGCATTCCCAGGTCATGTTTTCTATATTTTTTCTTTTGTCACAGGTGATGATGTCATTTTCAACCTTAGTAATTCACACAGTCATTTTTATACTGAGGAAAATACAGAAAACAGGACCTGGTGGTGCACATAGAGAAGTGGAGTGGAGAAGCACTGACCTCTGACACTAAAGCCTAGGGTCACATTGGAGCGATTTGTCAAGTGATTTGAGAGATAAAATTGCATGACAAGTCGCAGCCTATTGGAGGCAATGGCACTGTTCCAATCGATGCGACACAGAATTAGTAGCGCCGCACCAATTTGCAATAGTAGTTCCTGCACTACTTTTTCAGATTTCAGGTGCGACTTTAATAGACATCTGGGCATGAAGCCACACAAATGTCTATCAAGTAGCACCTGAAATTGCGCTGACCTTGCTACTTAGAAATTGCGCAGCTTCAAGTGAATTAGCGCAATTTCCAAGTAGCAACAATGTGAACCAGGGCTTACATTGATTTTTGCACTCGCCATATAAGGCTTTGTTGCCCAAACCAATTTGCATCCTAAATTAACAAAGTACGTATTTGTACTTTCCTGCAAACAAAATACAGCATCCCTAAAGAAGCAAGGACAGACACAAAGTTGGTTCCTACTTTTTTAGATGTAACTTGGCTAACAGCCACATTTCTTAGAAAAGTTTCTTCAAAAACTACAAAAATTACAGGTAAATGTGTAACTAAAACTGGTGAAGGTATTTAAGTTTTTGGGTAAAATAGTAATATACAAAACATGGATATCTGTACAATGTGTGAAAGCACACCTTCAAGCTTTTTGTACATGACAATACTTTTGGACAAGCTACCCCACCATATTCAACAATGTGCTGTGTACAATTTGGTGCTGTAGTTGGGGGAGCAAACCACCCTGAGAAATGGGCAAAGTCAAAATAGGAGCTGGCAACTCGATGATTCCTTTTTCTCACAAAAAATGTAAATAGGAAACAAGCTGATGTATTTCATCTAAAGTATAATTACTCACCTGAGGAAGGCTGCAAGTGCTGAAATGCATCAGTTTGGTTCTGTTTAACATGATGTAGGCAACAAAAAAGATCATGACAAGTCATGGAGTTGCAGGTTCATATGTCAATATTTTGCTAAAGTAAAATCTTACATTCAAACATAACAGTTGCAACTATTACAAAATTATTACTATTACAAAATGTGTAATACTATATTACTATTACTATTACAAAAATGTGCAAAGGTTAGTCAATTTCAAACTTTACAAACACATGTACAATAGAACGGCAAAAAAAAAACATGTTTGCTTTTTAAATTTTAGCTAAAATATTGATGATGTTGATAACTCTGTTTTGGAGTTCATGCATTTTTTCTTGAATTTTCTCAAATTCCCTATTGCAAACCAATAGCTAACTGACAAAAATTAATGATCCATATCGAGAAATATTTAATTCTCGTGTAATGTGGCCAACATCCCAATAGGAATTCTATATGGACCCTCAAGAGAGACACAAGTACCCCCCGGTACAATGGGACTTTAAGTAATTTATTTAAAAAGATATATTTTTTATAAAAAATGTATATATAAAAGCAATACATTCTATGCAGGAAAATTCCTTTACATACAATATATTTTCGTTTCTTTGTTTTTTATTAAAGGTTTTACAATAACAAAGAAAGAGTACATCCAGATAAGATTGTCATATATCATAGCACATATATAAAAGTACTGCAATTAGAAAATACCAGGCTTAGTTTACATTTATACCTAGGTGATTATTGCATTTTATACAGACGATCAGTCATAGGGTGGAGAATAGAGTTCCCCTCGCCCCAGGCACCCCAAATTGGGAACAAGCTGTGCCTAGGGATAGAGGAACTACCCCCCCCCCCCCTTGAGTCACTTATGTGTATATGGCAACAGAGATGTTACTCATCATTGCTTGGTATTTTTTCTTGTGTACATGGGTAGAGGTATTTATTGTTGTACTCCAGAATAAAATTAAGGAAAAATAAAAGAAAAGGACTAAAATCAGGTGAAAGAAATGGAATATCAAAATAACTGAGTAAACATAAACTGTTTAGAAAACTTAACATACCACCACGTAGAAGCTATATTTGTATCAGTATTTCAAAGAGGAGTTTCTGGAAATCTTGAGGACCATGATGTCCAGTCAGATTGGAATTTCTCGGTTGAATTAGATGAGTAGGCAAAGAATTTTTCATAGAGGTATTGGGTTTTTACTCTATTGATAACATCATTCATATTAGGTATTGTATCTGTTTTCCATTTTGAAGTAATAGATAGGCGTGCTGCTATGAGGCTATGGATACTTATACATCTGCATTTTTTTGGGAATATTATCTAACCCTAGGTTAAGTAGGGCCATAGCTGGTGTAGGGATGAGGTTGATACCAATGACATTTGTTAATAATGAAAACACTGAGTTCCAGAAACTCCTGATAGACTTACAATCCCATAGAATATGTAGTATTGATGCTTTGGAGAACCACATCGTCTCCAACAAGAATTATTAGTACCCTTGAATATATATGATAATCTCAGCGGTGTGAGATAGCTTTTATATAGGAGTTTGAGAGATAGATCCCAGTGGTTAGTGCAGTGTGAACAGTTGTAGCCATATTTGGTTGCCTTTAGCCAGTTTGATAGAGCAAATTTAGCCTTCAAATCTTTCTCCCAGTTTATCATGCTTGAGGTTTTGGTTTGGTTAGAGGTGTTTTGTAATTTTTTATAAAACCATGAAAGGCCTTCAGGTTTGTGAAAATAGGTAGTTAGGTATTCCCATATGTCCGGTTGTATAGTGAATAAGGTATTTGGGTTTTTTATATGGTAGTGATGTAGTTGGACATCTGCATATGTTAATATGGACTTGTATTGAGTTGTATATTGTTTGTATGTGGTTTCTTTTGGGAGATTAGCTTTGTCTATGTGTAATGAGGATATAAGGTATTCATACATACCTAAGGAAATGTCCTTCTTTTGTATGGACTTGCTGCTATCAATTTGTTCATTTAGCGCCTTCCAAGCAGTCACAGTTGCATCTATTGAGGGAAACTTAGGATAGAATAGTGGTCTATGTGTTGATGCCGCTAAAAGAAGGGATGGCAAGTCTCTTTGTGAGACTATTGTTCTCTCTATGTGCACCCATAATTTATCTGTCAAACCATGATTTAGCTTGGTCTAGTAGTGCCGCTATGTGACATCTGCATAAATTAGGAAACCCTGCTCCTCCTTGTTGTCTTTGCTTTAGTAGTGTGGTGTAGGAGAGTCTAGCTATTTTGCCCACCCATAGAAATTTCTTTAAATGTTTGTCTATTGTGGTGAAAAAGGATTCAGGCAGGGTAATGGGAATAGTTCGGAAGTAATATATAATTTTGGGCAGAACATTCATTTTGAAAGCTGCTATCCTCCCGAGCCAAGTAAGTTTGTGTGTTGAGATTTGTGTGTGCTAGGTCGTTTCTTATTATATTTAGTAGGGCAGTTTAGTTGTGTTCAAATATAGAGCTGGAAGGGTAGGAGAGATTTATCCCTAGATATTTCAAGGTTGTCGTGGCCCATTGGAAAGGAAATTTAGATTTTAATTTATTAAGGTTGTGGGTGTGGATATGAATAGGAAGGATGGAGGATTTGGAAATATTAAGTGTATAATATGATATGCTTCCGAATTTGCTAAGTAAATTTTGTATTTTGTCTAGAGAAGATTCCGGGGATGTTAGGGTCAATACCACGTCGTCTGCAAATAGTCCTATTTTGTGATCTACATCTGAAACTTTAATGCCAGCTATAAGGGTATCTTGTCTAATTGCTTCTGCCAGGGGCTCCATCACCAGCGAAAAAATCAGTGGCGATAGAGGGCACCCCTGGCGGGTTCCGTTTGTTATGTAGAATTTGTCTGACATGGCGTTGGAGGTATATACATGCACGGAAGGGACTGTATATAGAGCAGAGATAGCTGAGTAGATATGACCCATGAACCAAAATTTATGAAGAGCCGCCCTTAAGTACCCCCAGTGAACCCGATCGAACGCTTTTTCAGCATCCAGGGTCAGGATCACTGTGGGCACTCTACGGGCCTCTGCCAGTTTAAGAAGATTGTACATTCTTCTAGTGACATCTGGGGCTTGCCTACCTTTTACAAATCCCACCTGGTCTGCCTTAATTAGATGGGGGGTTACTTCCGCTAAACGATTGGCTAAGATTTTTGAATATATTTTCAAATACGTGTTGAGGAGGGATATAGGCCGAAAGTTTTGAGTGGTGTCTGTTTTTTTCCCTGGTTCTGAAAGGGCCACTATAACCACTTTAAGCATTTCTTCTGGGAAAGAGGTAGTGGTGGTGGCTGTGTAAAAGAGTTTGTTCATGTATGGCACTAGAGTATTCAAAAAAGCTTTGTAATATTCGGCCGAAAAGGCGTCGGTGCCTGGTTATTTATTGTGTGGTAGGGAGTTTTAATAGTAGGCCATAATGTGCATAAGGTAAAGGCCAATACCCCTGGGGGATGCTTGGAGTAAAGATAGACACTTTAAAACGATGTATGCATGTGAGAAGGTAAACGTTTATTCAAAAATGTACACAGTGAACAAGGGAATGCTCAGAAGGCATGGTATGTTTGCAATTGAGGATACAATCAGTTGATACAGTTTATAACATGTCAAAAGAGCAGAAACATACAAAGCATTATGACAGAGGTATAAACTTGCTTGGTGCATAAGGTAAGGAAGATGCCAACATGTTTCGGACTGTGGTCCTTTGTCAAGGCAATTTGTATCCTTAGAAACTCATCTGAATAGATGAAAGGTCATATAATTAGTCTCAGTATATCAATACATTATATTTGCACTGGAGAAAATCTATATTGCTGGAGGAGATTTAACTCAAAAAGAGGAAAAAACACAATGAGGTACTCACATGTCCTGCCAAAGCTCAATTGTTTATCATATGGAAAAGCCACTGAGCGTGGGATCCAGGGAATCAAGGGTATATGCAGTAAAAACAAAGTGTACCTATACACTGGGGTATAGGAAACCTGCTGAGAACCCCCTCAGAATACAAGGTCCAACATACAGGGTTTAGGGCTAAAAGCCCAAGTCCTGTATAAAACACAGTGGGTCAGCGAGTGTGTCACTGTAAAAATAAAGTAAAATGGGAATAATCAGAAGCTAGAAAGACAAAGTAAGAGTATCTGGCTACAAAGGGGTAGACCTAGTATTGTAGCATCTGCTTCACTGCGCACGCACCACCCCCTCGCCTTCCATCTAGACCAGCTTTCTGGTCTACTTCCTGTTTGCGCTCCACCGTGGAGCACACCAGGAAGTTGGCGACCGTCTGTCCCGCGTCGGTGACGTCACGACGCCGGACGCGGCCGCGCCGTCATGACGCGGCCGCGCCCGGCACCGCCCCGTCAGAGGTCCACACTGGGAGGTTACCACAGCGCTCTCTGGCGCCCGCCTCCCAACAACACAGCAGCCAATCAGCACTGCGGCCTTAGGTTAGTTGTTACACACCTACCCACAGCTGTTGTCCATTATCTGACCACATATAAACCCTCCACACTCTGGCTTCAGTCTCATGCTGCTGACTGACCAGAGTTGACCTCCCATCCTCTACTCACAAACTATACTCAGCTAAATACTAGGTCTACCCCTTTGTAGCCAGATACTCTTACTTTGTCTTTCTAGCTTCTGATTATTCCCATTTTACTTTATTTTTACAGTGACACACTCGCTGACCCACTGTGTTTTATACAGGACTTGGGCTTTTAGCCCTAAACCCTGTATGTTGGACCTTGTATTCTGAGGGGGTTCTCAGCAGGTTTCCTATACCCCAGTGTATAGGTACACTTTGTTTTTACTGCATATACCCTTGATTCCCTGGATCCCACGCTCAGTGGCTTTTCCATATGATAAACAATTGAGCTTTGGCAGGACATGTGAGTACCTCATTGTGTTTTTTCCTCTTTTTGAGTTAAATCTCCTCCAGCAATATAGATTTTCTCCAGTGCAAATATAATGTATTGATATACTGAGACTAATTATATGACCTTTCATCTATTCAGATGAGTTTCTAAGGATACAAATTGCCTTGACAAAGGACCACAGTCCGAAACATGTTGGCATCTTCCTTACCTTATGCACCAAGCAAGTTTATACCTCTGTCATAATGCTTTGTATGTTTCTGCTCTTTTGACATGTTATAAACTGTATCAACTGATTGTATCCTCAATTGCAAACATACCATGCCTTCTGAGCATTCCCTTGTTCACTGTGTACATTTTTGAATAAACGTTTACCTTCTCACATGCATACATCGTTTTAAAGTGTCTATCTTTACTCCAAGCATCCCCCAGGGGTATTGGCCTTTACCTTATGCACATTATGGCCTACTATTAAAACTGTTATACAATTCTGGGATGCGATAGACCATTTGTCGTCCCACCTACTTGCCCACCAAAACAATTGTGTGGTAGGGAGTGTATGACTCGAGAGATTTCTATGTCAGTTATGGCTGAGTTTAGGTGTTGCAGCTTATCCTCATCTAGAGAGTGGAGTTTGACAGATCAAAGAAAGTCATTGATCTCCGTATCCGTCGGTTGGGCTGTGGAGGGGTCTGTTTTTAAGTTATATAGTTGATTGTAATACTTACAAAATGCATTGGCGATTTCTAGGGGATGGCCGTAGTGGGATCAGTAATGTGAGAAGCTTAGATTTATGTTGTTTTTGCGGATATAAGCCACTAAGAATTTACCAGCTTTGTTTCCCTGGGTGTAATGAGTGGCTTCAAATCTCTGCAGATAGTATTGGTGGTCTGAAATTAAGTGTGTGCGTACCTCCTGTCTGGTTTGAAAAAGCTCAGATTGTAGCTGAGAGGATGGATTAGATTTATGTTGTAGTTCAAGAGATTTAAGTTTGTCCAATAATGTGGTTAGTGTATGGAGTTTTCTCTTTTTTTCCCTTGAGGCTGCTTGGATGAGTAACCCTCTGCTGTACGATTTGTGGGCACACCACAGAGTAAATATGGACATGTCAGGGTTGTCATTATGTAAGAAATAGTCCTTGATCTGATCATGCAATCTGTCCCTCTGTTTGGGATTGTTGAGTATAGAAATATTATTGCGCCACAGGTGTATTGGTGTCCCCGAGTTTTGTTTTTTGATTGAGAGAGAGATTGGCGCATGATCAGACCAAGTGATAGAGTGAATTTTAGCTGATAATACATTTTTAAGTATAGATAAGTCTTATACAACTCAGTCAATTCTTGAATATGACTTATGAGAAACTGAATAATAGGTAAAATCTTTTTCTCCTGAGTTGACACAGCACCATATATGAAATAAATCTTATGTATGCAGAAAAAAATTGGACTTCTGTGCGTTTTGAGCAATGTAATGGAGAACAATCAATAGTTTTGTTAGGTACACAGTTAAAATCACCACAGTATAGTACTAACCCTTTCTTAATGCTATCAACTTTCTTTTTGAGGTCATGTAAGAAAGGTAGTTGCCCACTATTTGGAGCGTAGAGATTAATGATAGTGTACATGACATTGTTCAATTCACATACAGCTATAAGGTATCTACCCGCCTTATCTTGGATCACATCATGTAAACAAAAAGCAATATTGTGGCTAACAGCAATCAATACTCCACACTTTTTCTTTGGTCCTGAGGCTGTGAAGACGTGAGGGAACATTTTGTTTGTGCAAAAAGGCTGTTTTCCATCTATGAAATTGTTCTCTTGTATGCATACGATGTCACTGTTCCGGATATTTGACTGTTGCCACATGGCCCTCCTTTTAAAGGGGCTGTTGAGACTGTGAGCATTCAGAGACATAAAGTTAAGGACCATCATACCAAAATAAAGGGGTGGTTTGTAAGGGTTATGTTGCAGACTGGAGTGAGTAGTGTAGGTCATGAGTACCTGTAGGCTTTGATATGGTGTTCTTCAATGTAGTGTAGGCATCTGCGTCTGGCGATGTCCAAAGATGAGCAGATTTCAGGATATCGTCTTCCGATTGACCGATTCTACCACATGGGTGGTAGAACAAAAAAGGAAAAAAAAAAAACAAATGTCAACAGTTAGATAGTAAAAGAAACATAAAAAGGTGAGGAGTTGATCCTCAATGTGCGAGTAAAATCGCATAAAAGCAACTGGGGGTGTAAGCTCCTAACTTCCAGCTTCGGCCCTTGCACAGTTAAACTCGTAACTTTTATACGGTGTGGATCCATGAGATCGAATAACGAGGTCATGTCTTGATTTCCATTCAGGCGAGATGTGCCCAGGGGCTTTGGCATTAAGTGTGACCTCTCCGTCCAATGGGAGTAGACCCAATTTTTTCGTAAGTTGGAGACCTTCCTCTATGGATTTGATAGCGTACGTGCGGCTATCTTTGGTGACGAGGAGTTTGGTTGGAAAGCCCCAGGAGTAAGGGAGGTGGTTGTTGCACAGTAGTTTGGTGAGCGGCACTAATTTTTTCCATGCCAGCATGGTATGCTGGGAGAGGTCAGCATAAATAGCAATATTAGAGTACGGGTTAGGCAGTGGAGTTTGTTGTCTTGCAAATCTCATCAGGTTATTTTTGACGTGGAAAAAGTTCAGCCCTGAACTCAGTACTTCAGCCCTGGAAGAATTTACCCCCTTCCTGATCAGAGCACTTTTTGCTTTAACGGACAATTGTGCGGTCGTGCAACGTTATACCCAAACAAAATTGACATCCTTTTTTTCCCACAAATAGAGCTTTCTTTTGGTGGTATTTGATCGCCCCTGCGTTTTTTATTTTTTGCGCTATAAACAAAAAAAAATAGCTACAATTTTTAAAAAAATGCATTATTTTTAACTTTTTGCTATAATAAATATCCCCAAAAAAATATATAAAAAAACATTTTTTTCCTCAGTTTAGGCCGGTACGTATTAATCTACATATTTTTGGTAAAAAAAAATCGCAATAAGCGTTTATTGATTAGTTTGCGCAAAAGTTATAGCGTCTACAAAATAGGGATAGTTTTATGGCATTTTTATGGATAATTTGTTTTTACTAGTAATGGCGGCGATCAGCAATTTTTATCATGACTGGGACATTATGGCGGTTACATCGAACACCTTTGGCGCAATTTTGGGACCATTTACATTAATACAGCGATCAGTGCAATTAAAAATGCATTGATTACTGTGTAAATGTGACTGGCAGTGAAAGGGTTAACCACTAGGTGGCGCTGTAGGGGTTAAGTGTGTCCTAGGGAGTGATTCTAACTGTGGGGGGAGGGGCTGTGTGTGACACTACACTGATCACCACTCCCGATTACAGGGTGCTGTGATCAGTGACAGTGTCATTAGGCAGAATGGGGAGAGGCTTGTTTACATTAGCATCTCCCTGTTCTTCCTCACCATGAGATGATCGCGGGTATCCCGCGATCATGGTCATGGAGCTTCTGGCGGGGCGCGCGCGTGACCGCAAGCCGCCTCCTAAAGGGCCACGTACAGTTACGTTAATCTGTCTGTACGTGCTCTTCTGCCGCAGTATATCTGCGGCACGTAAATAGATATTGAACATGTCACACTTTAAAATTTCACGCTTGGAATAGTGAGAAACGACAGTATTTAAAAATAATAACCTTTATAGGTTACCAGTTTAGAGTTACACAGGGGTTGCTAGAATTTTTGCTCTCACTATGAAGTTTGCATCGATACCTCTCATGTGATCATAGTTTACATATGTGTGTGGAACCAACATATACATTCCCCTTTGCACGTGAGCACAGGGGGACAGGGGAGATTTTCTTATTAATATTAATTTTATTTATTTATATATATTTTTTACACTTTCTCTTTACATTTTTTTAATCAACTTTATTGCTATGACAATAGTAGAACACCATCCCTTTTAATAGCCTACGCCGTAACAGGTCCTCTTTGTGGGGAGATCTGGGGTATATTAATAAAGCATTCTGTATTAAATCCTGGATCTCTCCTCTGCCCTCAAAAGAATCTTATAAAATTAAGATTAGCTTGATAAGATGCTGTTACAAGCCGCTAATGACTTGTACAACCCAAACCGATAGCGAAAGTGATTAAGTGCTCATCGCTTCTGGTTTCATAGACCATAGAGATGATCAGGGAACTTCTATTCCGCCTTCATCTCTATGGTCAGCCGTAGAAACTGCTGGTTTCAGTCCCAGGCTCCCCAGTGGAATGAGAAACCCCGGCAAGGTGGTGGAGGGCAGCAGGGGCAGGAACCACCTTCCACAAAATCTAAAAGTAATCCAGAGGCTTTATATCCACTCACATTACTTTTACATGATTGTGAATTGCCAGATAAAAAAGATACTGGGTTTTGTCACTGCAGCTGCAGCCATGACCATTGAAACCCTAGGACGTACAGGTATGTCCTTAGGGCAGGAAGTGGTTAAAGAAATTAAATATTCTCTAAATCAGTAGTCTACAGTTTTATTACTTATGACTTACAATAATAATTTGTATTCAGTGCATATACAAACACATTCAGCTTTTTTTCCCTGTTAAAGCCTATTTCTTGTTTCTCAGCTTGTAGTGTTAAACCTCTTTTCCTCCAGACACAGTGTCCCCTTGTATTTCTAATGATCTTAAAGTTAACAAGTTTGTACCAAGTTTACTATACAGAACCTTTATATTTTTATACAAGATGATCATACCCCCCGTCAAACCCTGTTCCCAAGAAAGAATATATTCAGATCAGTCATTTTCCTTATAACTGCTGTCCTCCATGCCTTTCATTATGTTAGATGCCGTTTTTTTACACTAACTCCAGTTCACAACATCCTTTCTATGAACTAGTGCTCTAAACTGAGCAGCATATTGAAGATGTATTAAAATGGTTGTTAAGCCAACACAATAAAAACATCCTATCCCTTGTGTAACATAACATTATGTGCCCCTGTGCCTGTGTTAGATAAAAAAAGCTTCCGATCTGTACCTAAATCAGAGCGTCTCTGTCAGGGCTGGGCTCAGCCCTTTCTTCTCAGAGCTCTGTGCACAGCTGTCAGTTAATTGTCAGTACTCTTCATTCCACAGTAACTCACCTGGTCTTTATTTCCTGCTCGTCAGCTAGCCCTGCTGGCTATTTAAACTGCATGGATCAGATCTCCTGTACCTTCGCCTGGTCAACATATCCGGATACTCTCTGCTGTGTTTTCCTGTTAAAGACTTGCACCTGGGTGACTTCCCTTCTGGCTCCTGATCCTGTTTACTGCTACGCTGATCTCTGGATTCCTGTTTAACTGGCTTGTTCCAACTACCCACTCTGGTTACTGAACCCTGGCTATGTTTTGACTATGTTTGCTCTGTTTGTACCATTTTACCATTTTATTAAAAAGTGTGATTTTTACTGCACTTCTGTCTCAGTCTAATTAATGGTTCCTGACAGTCTCCCAGTGCTCTTGTGACTACTTGGCTCCTTCATCTGCCTGGCTGACAGCTATAGTGGGTGAGGCCAAGCACTCCCGCTGACATCAGCTGGGGAGGAGAGAGAGCCAATGAGTCACATGAGCGCCTGGAGACTCTCTGATATAGGTACAGATCGGCAGCTTTTTTATATAACACAGAGGCATATAACATTATGTTACAGAGGGGATGGGATGTTTTTATTGTGTTGGCTTAACAAAAACTTTAATACATCTTCAATATACTGTTCAGTTTGGGGCACTAGTTCATAGAAAGGGGCACATAAAGTTAAGTTACAGAGGGGATGAGATGTTTTTATTGTAGTTATAATATCAACAGGAGGGGAGGGGAGCACTGACACCGAGCAGACAGGCAGGGAGGGGGAGGGAGAGGAGGACAGAGAATGACAGAGCAGGGCTGTGGATGATGGAGACACGTTAACTGACCACTGTGTCAGGGATTAGCAGCCATGATAAACTGTGGTCAGTTTAGAGGAGGTAGGGCATAGCCTTACATTTTTGATTTCACTCCTCACTACCAATCACAGTTTTGAAGGCCATAAAATGCTAAGATGGCACAAAACCCCCTCAAATTACCCCTTTTGGGAAGTAGACACCCCAAGCTATTTGATGAGAGGCATGTTGAGTCCATGGAATAGTTTATATTTTGCCACAAGTTGTGGAAAACCACATGTGTGAGACTTTTTGGGAGCCTAGCCGCGTACGGGACCCTGAAAACCAAGCACCGCCTTCAGGATTTCGAAGGGTGTACATTTTTTAATTAACTCCTCACTGCCTATCACAGTTTCAGAGGCCATGGAATGCCCAGATGGCACAAAATCCCCCCAAATGACCCCAATTTGGAAAGTAGACACCCCAAGCTATTTGCTGAGAGGCATGGTGAGTATTTTGCAGCTCTCATTTGTTTTTGAAAATGAAGAAAGAAAAGAAAATTTTTTTTTTTTTTCCTTTTTTCAATTTTCAAAACTTTGTGACAAAAAAAGCGAGATCTGCAAAATACTCACTATACCTCTCAGCAAATAGCTTGGGGTGTCTATTTTCCAAAATGGGGTAATTTGGGGGGATTTTGTGCCATCTGGGCATTCCATGGCCTCCGAAACTGTGATAGGCAGTGAGGAGTGAATTCAAAAATGTATACCCTTCGAAATTCTGAAGGCGGTGCTTGGTTTTTGGGGTCCCGTACGCGACTAGGCTCCCAAAAAGTCTCACACATGTGGAATCCCCATACTCAGGAGAAGCAACAGAATGTATTTTTCAGTGTAATTCAACATATGCCCATGGCGTATTTGAGCAATATATAATTTAGTGACAACTTTGTGCAAAAAAAAAAAGAATTATTTTTCCCGCAACTTGTGTCAAAATATAAAATATTCCATGGACTCGACATGCCTCTCAGCAAATAGCTTGGGGTGTCTACTTTCCAAAATGGGGTCATTTGGGGGGGGGAACTGTCCTGGCATTTTATGCACAACATTTAGAAGCTTATGTCACACATCACCCACTCTTCTAACCACTTGAAGACAAAGCCCTTTCTGACACTTTTTGTTTACATGAAAAAATATTTTTTTTTTGCAAGAAAATTACTTTGAACCCCTAAACATTATATATATTTTTAAAGCAAAGGCCTTACAGATTAAAATGGTGGGTGTTTCATTTTTTTTTTTTCACACTGTATTTTTCAAACGCATTTTTTGGGGAAAAAAAACACACTTTTTAAAATTTTAATGCACGAAAACACACTATATTGCCCAAATGTTTGATGAAATAAAAAAGAAGATCTTAGGCCGAGTACATGGATACCAAACACGACATGCTTTAAAATTGCGCAGAAACGTGCAGCGGTGATAAACTACATACATTTTTAAAAGCATTTAAACGCCTTTACCACTTTAGATTTACGGAGGAGGTCTACTGCTAAAAATTACTGCCCTCGACCTGACCTTCACGGTGATACCTCACATGCATGGTGCAATTGCGGTTTACATATGACGCCAGACCGGCGCTTGCGTTCGCCTTTGCGAGAGAGCAGGGGGGGACAGGGGTGCTTTTTTTTTATTATTTATTTTGCTTTTTTTAACTGTTCCTTTCATTTATATATTTTTTTAATCATTTTTTTTTGTTATATCAGGGAATGTAAATATCCCCTAGCTTCCGGTTTCTTAGGCCATAGAGATGATTGGAGCCGTTCTGGTCTCTGATCAGCTCTATGGTCAGCTGGCATAACCACCGGCTGCATTCTCAGGTTCCCTGTTGGGACAGGAGAGCCAGAGAAAACCATGAAAGATGGTGGGGGGGCATAACCTCCCACTGCTTGGAAAAGCAGTCTAGAGGCTAATTAGCCACTAGGATTGCTTTTACATGAAAGTCGACCGCTTGCTGAAAAGAATGATACCAAGGTGATACCTAAACCCACCGGCATCATTCTGGTAAAACCACTCAAAGTCCAGCAAAATACCAGTACGTTGCTGGTCCTTGTTTGGCATATATTGTAATCTTTTTTTTTCATGCAGCCTGTGGGCTGAACGAAAAAAAGAGATTTATCGGTGGGTAAGCCCCCCATTAGACTACCTCCCTTCATCCACCCACTTCTAATGATGGGCATACATGCACCATTTTGTTTTTAACTGTGGTGGTGAAATCACCTCCAACAGCGCTGGAGTCACAGCTTTATGTATCGCGGGAGCAAACACTGTTGCTGTCAAGATAAATAAATCCGCGCTGCAGCTGAATGGCATATCTGCTAAGCAAATGATGGTTAACAATAAAACAAAGATATATTATAGTATAACAGTAAGACTTACCATACCTTAAAAGCAAATACAAAAAAAAACCATAGTAAAAAATAAAACATATTTTTAACGCAACCTGTGCCTAAAATATATATATATGCCGAAGCATGGGGGCATCCTCCCGCAAAAGGTAGGAGCAAATCGCTCCTCCACCCCTGCTGCCCCCATGCTTTGGCATATATGCTCTTTTTTTTAACTGTGGTGGTGAAATCACCTCCGACAGCACTGGAGTCAGGGCTTTATGTATTGTGGAAGCAAACGCTGTTGCTGTCAAGATAAATAAATCCACGCTGCAGCTGAATGGCGTACCTGCTAAGCAAATTATGGTTAACAATAAAACAAAGTAACATTACAGTATAACAGTAAGACTTACCATACCTTAAAAGCAAATACAAAAAAAAAACATAGTAAAAAATAAAACATTTTTTAACGCAACCTGTGCCTAATATATATATATATATATATATATATATATATATATATATATGCCGAAGCATGTGGGCATCCTCCCGCAAAAGGTAGGAGAAAATCGCTCCTCCGCCCCTGCTGCCCCCATGCTTCGGCATATATGCTCTTTTTTTAACTGTGGTGGTGAAATCACCTCTGACAGCGCTGGAGTCGCGGCTTTATTTATCGTGGGAGCAAACGCTGTGGCTGACAAGATAGATAAATTTGCGCTGCAACTGAATGGCGCACCTGAGTACAACAAAATGGTTAACAATAAAACACAATAAAAGATTGCAGAATAGAATACAGTAAAAAAAGAGTAGAACAATAGAGAGAGAATAGAGAGAAAGAGAACAATAAAACAACAACTATTTTTATTTTTTATTTTATTTTTTTACACTTTTTTTGTAACTGTAACAGTTCTAATGGAACTGTTATAACGGTTCCAGCGGTTTGGGTCTCTCAAAATGCATTGGCATCTGGGGATACCCTGTGAACGTGTGCCTAGTCTGTGCAATGCTGTAACCTATGCTAAAACTCAACTAGTGTATGGTAGCGTTCAAAACATTTACCAATGCAAAGACCAGGATTTCAGGACAGCGGGGACAATAATAACGGGTGTCACGCCTATATCTACGCTTTCTGCAGACACAACATTTTCTTTGGGGGGCTCGTTGGGTGTTCATAAGGAAAATGCCTCTCATGCAGCCGGCTTACTGCATTTGGTTGGGGAAGGTGAGGTGGAGCACCGATTGGATGCAGAATGGCTCTGATGATCTCTTCCTGGAATTTAAGGAAGGATCCAGTCTGTCCTGAAGCTCTGTATAGCACATGAGCGTTCAGCAAAGCCAATTGAAATAAATAAACAGACACTTTTTTGTACCAGCGTCTGGCCTTACGGGCAACTAGGTACGGCGCCAACAACTAGTCGTTGAGGTCCACCCCTCCCATATTTTGGTTATATTCGTGGACACAGAGGGGTTTATCCACAACACCAGTCGCCGTAGTAATTTGGACTGTCGTGTCTGCATGAAGGGAGGTAAGAACGAAAACATTCTTATTATCCCTCCACTTCATAGCAAGCAAGTTATTACACTTCAAGCAGGCTCTCTCCCCCAGCCTAAGACGGGAATTTACAAGCCGCTGGGGAAAGCCCCGGTGATTAGATCGCACGGTGCCACATGCTCCAATCTGATGATCAAACAAGTGACTAAAAAGTGGCACGCTCGTGTAATAATTGTCCACGTACAAGTGATACCCCTTTCCGAATAAGGGTGACACCAAGTCCCTCAATCTTGCCAGCGCTCCCTATGTAGTCAGGGCAGTTTTTTGGCTCTACGTGACTATATTTGCCCTCGTAAACCATAAAACTACATGTATAGCCTGTGGTCCTGTCACAGAGCTTATACATCTTGACCCCGTATCTGGCACGCTTGCTGGGAAGGTACTGTTTGAATGACAAGCGTACAGAAAACTTAATCAGGGACTCATCAACGCAGACAACTTGATGGGGAGTAAACAAGTCTGCAAAACGTTGGTTGAAGTGGTTTTACAAGAGGCCGAATTTCGTAGAGCCGATCGTATGCAGGGTCTCCACGAGGACGACAGAGTTCATTGTTGTTGAAATGCATGAACCGCAAATGGAAGCAGAGAACACGCGCATATAGTACATTGGCTCAGTGGACCAATATGAACGCAACGTACCCATTTTAACTACGCCCATGTCAAGGGAAAGGCCCAGAAAGATCTTAAATTCGGAGACCGTAATTGGTCTCCAATCTCTGGCAAGGGAGGACTGGGGATTAGCGGCGATGTATTGACCAGCTTACAAATTGCTTTGGTCCACAATAGATCTATAGAGATCTTCGGTGAAAAACAGCGAATAAAAATCAAGTTACGTAAAATCAACTGTTTCCACCTGAATGCCGGGTTGGCCAGTGAATGGGGGAAGTACGGGTGCTGCAGAAGTGGTGGGTTACCAATTAGGATTGGCAAATGCAACAGGAAGGGCACTATGGGCACGATGGGCCTGTCTTTGTCTTCTTGGTGGCAGCGGGACACTACTTGTGCTTGCCATCTCACCAGCTTAAACTGCACTTATGGGACTCGCCACGTCACCACGTGATACTGCAGTGCTGGATGTACGACCAGGGTGTACTAGGCCGCTGGTGCTTGCCAGTTCACCAGAAGGAATAGCGGCGCTAGTACTTCTCTTCTCCATACGAGAGTCCTGCGGTTCTTGCACCTCAACAACAGAAGACGAAGTTCGGGGTCTGGTACGCCTGACCTTGGCAGGGACCAAAACTCAGTCGTCAGAGATATCTGTCATGGAGCCGCTGTCGTCTACAGGATCGTATTCTGAGCCTGAATCTGACAGATGAGTGACTTCCTCTTCACTATCTGTCATGCTCAGAAACGTGTAGGCCTCTTCACTACTGAACCTTCGCTTTGCCATTTTGGGCTCTAAATTTAGTGGTAACTAACTGACCAGCATCACCCATAACAGTTATATGGTGATCACTGGTGAAATGGTTAACTAGGGGGCAATCAAGAGGTTAAAACCTTTAGTAGGTAGTATATGGGGGTCCCTGACGCTATAAAACACTGCAGTGAACCTAAATACCTACCTCCCTAACTAGCGTCACCTGTGACACTAATACAGCTATCAGAAAAACAATTGCTTAGTGACACTGGTGACGGGGGGGTGATCACGGGGTTAAACCTTTATTAGGGGGGGTTCCTAGACCTAAAGGGGGCTAAATCTAACTGCCCCAACAGTTATTTCAGTCACAATGCACCAATGCAGTAAACAGTAAAAAAAAAAAAAAAAAACTGCTTTGGTGTCACTGTGACAGGGGGTGCAGAGGGGTGATCGGGGGGGGGGGGGGCTGGGGGTGATTTGTGTGCCTAGAGTGTTCTACTGTAAGTGTAGTGCAGACTTACTTGATGTCTTCTCTCCTCGGCGCCGGAGCGAAAAGACCGACACGAGGAGAGTTGACATCACCCATGGGCAGGTAGGGATGACATCACTTTCTCTAGCTCTGTTTACATCACAGAGCCAGAGGAAGTGTTTCATTGGCCGGGAGCGATCATGAGGGGGTAGCCACGAATGAGTGGCCTCCCCCTCATGTCCGATCGCTCCCGCAATGATATCGACCACCGCAGGCACCGGGGGGCCTAATCAGGATCTGGCATCCGGGCAGGTAGGGACGTACCTGTACGCCCATATGCCTGCCCAAGTGGTTAACCACTTAAGCCCCGGACTATTTGGCTGGCCAAAGACCAGAGCACATTTTGCGATTCGGTACTGCGTTGCATTTACTGACAATTGCGCGGTCTTGCAACATGGCTCCCAAACAAAATTGACGTCCTTTTTTTCCCACAAATAGAGCTTTCTTTTGGTGGTATTTGATCACCTCTGCAGTTTTTATTTTTTGCGCTATAAACAAAAATAGAGCAACAATTTAAAAAAAAAAACACATTATTTTTTACTTTTTGCTATCCCCAAAAAATATATAAAAAAACAATTTTTTTCCTCAGTTTAGGCCGTATTCTTCTACATTTTTGGTAAATTTTTGGTAAAAAAAAATCGCAATTAGTGATTATTGATTGGTTTGCGCAAAAGTTATAGCGTTTACAAAATAGGGGATAGTTTTATAGCATTTTTATAAAAAAAATTTTTTTTTTTACTAGTAATGGCGGCGATCAGCGATTTTTATTGTGACTGCGACATTATGGCGGACACATCGTACATTTTTGACACATTTTTGGGACCATTGCCATTTATACAGCAATCAGTGCTATTTAAATGCACTGATTCCTGTGTAAATTACACTGGCAGTGAAGGAGTTAACCACTAGGGGGCGGGGAGGGGTTAAGTGTGTGTGTTTTTTTTAACTGTAGGGGGGCGTGGCTTGGTGCCTGACGTCACTGACTGTCTTTCCCTATGACAGGGAACAGATGATCAGTGACAGGCTCAGTAGGAAGCACGGGGAGAGGTTTGTTTACACAGACCTCTCCTCGTTCTTCAGCTCTGTGACCCAATCGCAGGACACCAGCGGCAATCGTGTCCGCTGGTCCCGCGGCCACGGTCACGGAGCTCAGGACCGGGTCACAAGCGGGCTCTTCCGCTCCAGTGTTTGGGAGCTAGAGAGCTGAATGCTTCCATGGGACATTGTGGAGATGGTTGGTGACCCAGGTGGTAGTGTTGCTGGCAGATCCTCTGTTTGCGGGTTGGCAGGTGCCACTCTCACTACAGAGGTGGATGAAGAGGCTGAGACTGCAGCAGAAGAGGAAACAGGAGGAGCCAGAGACCTTTCTTGGTTTTTGAGGTGTCTACTCCACTGCAGCTGGTGCTTTGCACTTAGATGCCTGGTCATGCAGGTTGTGCTCAGGTTAAGAACGTTTATGCCATCGCTTCAGGCTCTGATTGCACAGCGTGCAAACCACTCGTGTCTTGTCATCAGAACATTGTCTGAAGAACTGCCATGCTAGGGAAATTCTTGGACCTGGCTTTGGTGTGCTCGGTCCCTTGCTGCGTTGGGAAGCAGCAGGCGTACTGTCTAGGGGACGGGCGCTCCGCTTTTGCACCCTGCTCCCTCTTCTGCTGTGCTGGTGGCTCTGTGCGACCACCGCCTCTTCCTCCGAACTACACAGGTCACCTGCATGAAGTTGATTCCGTGTGGGGTCAAGGACCTCATCGTCCTCCACATCATCTTCCACCCAGTCTTCACCCCTGCCCTCCTTGTCGATCTGCACAATTGCAAAAGCAGCAGCAGTTGGCACCTGTGCTTCCTCATCATCCGAGACGTGCTGTGATGGTCCTCCCATGTACTCATCTTGAAACATAAGTGGTTGGGAATCGGTGCACACAATCTCTTCCACTTCTGGGGCAGGGCTAGGTAGATGGCCCTGGGAAACCCTGCTAACAGAGTCATCAAAAAGCAGAAGAGACTGCTGCATGATTTGGGGCTCAGACTGCTTGGCTGATTTGCAAGGAGGTGAGGTGAAAGACTGATGGACATCGGCTGCAGGTGCCAACTCTGATCTTTCATCAGGAGACTGGGTGGGAGATAATGTGAAGGAACTGGAGGCACTGTCAGCAAACCAATCTACTATCGCCTATACTTGTCCTGGCCTCAACATACGTAGAGACGCATTAGGCCCAACCAAATACCGATGCAGGCTCTGTCGCCTACTCGCACCTGAGGAAGGTGTTTCTCTTGTGCGTGTAGCTTGCATAGATCGACCACGTCCTCTCCCTACAACAGGAGCTCCACCAGCAGCACCACGACCGGGGCCATGTCCCTTCTTTGATGTTCTCCTTATATTTCTCAAATTTAGGATCGTGCCCTAAATGGGTGTTTTTTGAATAGCAGAATAGAAGAACAGTATTAGAAAATGTTTTCAAAAAATTTTTTTTTGCCCTAAATAATTTTTTTTTTGAATAGCAGAATAGAAGAACACTATCTAAAGTGTGTATCTCACATATACAGATATGCAGAAAACACAGCAAAATATTTTTTTGTGCCCTAAATGGGTGTTTTTAGAATTTGCATAATAGACCAACAGTATCTAAAGTGTGTATCTCATACGTACAGATATGCAAAAAACACTGCAAAATATTTTTTTCCCCTAAATGTTCTTTTTTTTGAATAGCAGAATAGAAGAACACTATCTAAAGTGTGTATCTCACATGTACAGATATGCAGAAAACACTGCAAAATATTTTTTTTGCCCTAAATGGGTGTTTTTAGAGTAGTAAAATAGACCAACAGTATCTAAAGTGTGTATCTCACAGGTACAGATATGCAGAAAACACTGCAAAATATTTAATTTTTCCTTAATTTTTTTTTTGTGAATAGCAGAATAGAAGAACACTATTTAAAGTGTGTATCTCACACATACAGATAGGCAGAAAACACTGCAAAAATATATTTTTTTTCCCTAAATTATTATTTTTTGGAATAGCAGAATAGAAGATCAGTATCTAAAGTGTTTTTTTTTCGCCCTAAATGGGTGTTTTTTTTAGAATAGCAGAATAGACCAACAGTATCTAAAGGGTGTATCTCACAGTAACATATGCAGTGCTGGTGCACTGAGCTTGCATAAAATGCCGCTGACGCCAACCTAACTAACAGACAGATAAAAGTTTTCTTTTCTATGGCACTGGGCTCAGGGCAGGGTAAAAAGATTGTGCACTGCACCCATACAAGAAAATCAAGGTAGATCGCTGAGTAATTAGATTTCTGAATCAGGACTCAAATCAGCAGCAACAACATTTTCCTACACTATCTATAGCAGAGTGACATCCTGTGCTATGTGCCTCTAGCTTATATAGAGGCTGGGTCACATGCTGCACTGGCCAATCACAACCATGCCATTAGTAGGCATGGCTGTGATGGCTTCTAAGGGCACACGAGTTAAACGAATGTTGATTGGCTGCCCTGCAGCTTTTTAAAAAGCGCCATTACATTGCCAAACACCAAACTCGAACCCGAACATACAGTAAATTGTTCGGGTTCGGGTCCGGGACCCAAAAACCCAAAAGTCTGGTACGAACCCGAACTTTTAAGTTTGGGTTTGCTCAACCCTAGTCACAATACATGTTGTTTCTGAATAGATTCATTGCAAAGGAAATTAGGGAATGGATGTATTTCTATTTCCTCTCACCAACATATTCAAGCATTTTATCATGGCCCTTTGGTTTGATTGTGGGTGGCATCAGAGAAAGTGCAGGGAAACACATAATTTTTTTTAATCAGAGAAAAGTTTATTGAGAACCAATAAAGAATACAAGAACAGTTCACATTCTGGAGAGTTATGTCACGCAGTACTTTTTCAAAAAGTGCTCATGTAAATAACCAAAGCATGTATAGATACTGATCCAAACACAGTAAATATACTATTTCAACTATCCACTGTATGTATACGTATGAAAACATAATTTAGTGATGCCCCCAACCCGCCATGTCCCGGCAACACCCACCCAGGCACCATCTAATAGCTATATATTGATTTTTATATACATGCTAATATTATAGCAGTAGTCTATCCAAGACTAAGTCCAATAGAGCTAGGCCTGGAGTAGCTAGCCAGCATCCCCAAATCTTATTAAACCAGGACGGGATAACCCTATGCTGATAATCAACTGCTCGTATCGTAATGTTACTCCCATATTGGTTAGCCACATCTTCAACATTGGGGGGAACTGTACAGCCACCCAGATCACTTTAACATGAAACGCAATCACTGGCTTAAAAAAATACCAAGCCCAACAGTGAGCTTGTTTTAACCCCAAGAATACCAGAATGTTTGTAGACATACCTTAGTAAACAAGGTTTAAACATGTAAAATTATTTATTTGTATTCATAAAATTCTAATGATGAAATCATACATTTTTAAAATCCTTTTTCAGTGTTTCTATGATCATGCTATTTCTATAACCTTAGAGCTAAGTATCAGTTTTTTCTGTCTTTAGACAATGCTGTTGAAGCTGCTTTACTGGCTGTATTCCAAGAAAGACAATAACATTTATCAAACAGTTATCATCTGCTACATTTCTGTTGAAGCGGATGCTTAAGTTCAATTTGTGAAGAGACACGTGAAGCCCTAAGGACAAGCTTGAACAGAATGTTGTGCCATGCAGAGACAACTACACATTTTTAAGTCACCTAATGTCATTATGATGATACCACATTTTCTATTATTTAAAACATATGTCTATGAAATATGAAATCCTAGTTAGTCTTCCAATATATATATATATATATTTAGCCAGATAGAATCGAAAAATGTTAAAATCCTTCTGAAGATTTTTTCTTACTTACAGCTCCAAAGACACAACGGAAAAACAGAAAGTGAAAGAAATCTCTCCAAATTGAGAAGAATTCTACTTTTAAAGCTTGTACACACTGAATCGGGCCAAATTGAGAAGAATTCCACTCTTATCGTATCGGGTGAATATTTTTCATCTGAGAAGCTTTAGTACGATTTTGTAGTGTGTACACAACTGTCGACAGCCGATTCAGAATTTCTGTCCGAAAAATTCCCAAAGGGGCAAACTTTAACATTTTTCTCTTACGGGAACCAAACAAACAATTGTGTTTAATGTGTACTGTTTTCGTACGATTTTTGTTTAAGAAAAATCTGAAAAAAAAAGACTGCGCATGATCAGAAACAACAAACAACAAAAAAAGCCTTTGTTTTGTATGAATTTTCGTTCATCAGTTCCGATTTGCTGTGAAACAACGAGGAAGATTGGATGATCGTTTGCCCGCTTTTCTTATAGTGTATATCCTACTTTAAGCAGTTGTTACTTGAACAGGTGAATTTCTTTTGCCATTCTATCCCTGTGACAAAGGTCTTTGGGATAAATAGTGAGGGTGATTATCGACATCCGGGACACAGAGAAACAATGCCTAAATATACAAATTTTATACCACACTGCCTACGTAGGGGTGGACTTGCTAAAGACAAATAGACTGTGCACTTTGCAAGTTGCTCCAGAGCTTAATAAATAAGGCGAAACATTACTTTGCAAACAATATCCAATCACATGCAGGAAAAAAAATAATGAAAAGAGCATTGGATGATGGAAGTCAGTAGAGCTTCCACTCATTTACTATGCTTTGGAGAAACTGCACTTGAAGAGAGCAACAATAAGACTTTATTTTGTGTTTGTATGTTTTTTTATTTAGGTTTTTTTATTAAATTATTTTATTATGTATTTACTTTTTATTTTTTTTACTGGGTCAACAGCAAAAACAGCAATGTGAATCTATTGTTTGATATCAAAACAGCTACTCTTTGTTTGGAATGGAACACTGAAGGCCTTTGAGGTGCTATTTATCAAAAGAAGGACTTGTCATTCGGCCTTACCTGTTTAAGTAGAGAAAGGGTCTACAGGTGAAGTCAACGGATGACCCCACCCATTTTTTATACTTTAACAGCAGGGCCGAGTGACTATTACACTTTTATTGTTTCACTTTAAGCATTAATAAAATCACTGCTCCCGAAAAAATGGCAGTTTTTAAAACTTTTTTTGCATTGATACATGACCCCTGGGGTAGGACCCAGGTCCCCAAACACTTTTTATGACAATAACTTGCATATAAGCCTTTAAAATTAGCACTTTAGATTTCTCCCATAGACTTTTACAGGGTGTTCCGTGCCTTTTCGAATTTGCCGCGAACACCCCAAATTGTTCGCTGTTCGGCGAATGGGCTAACAGGCAATGTTCGAGTCGAACATGAGTTTGAATCGAACTTGAAGCTTGTCCCTATTCACCAGCTATATCTATACTGCTATTTTTGCTGAAGCATTGACACACTTATATGGCACCTGTTTTGGAGCTGTATAAATGTATGTGGAGATAACAATACCTTATTTGAGCCTCCACCACGGGGGGTTCTCCATACTCTCTCCCCCTCCCCTGGTCCTTGACCTTTAGACTCTGGTCTAAACAGGTTAGTTATCTGGATTATTTATTGAGTATTGTACCTATGTGGATCTTTGGATGGCCGTATATGTAAATGTGTGTCTATATATGTATGTACACATTTGTATATGTATGTAAATTCTGATTGATTTATGTATAACTTCTCTTACCAGCCATAGCTATATTTATCACCAATCTGGTCCCGCCATAGGGAAATTCTGATGACTCTGCTGTTTGGCCTTTGATCCCGCTTGGGTCTTCACTGGTAAGCAATATAATCTTTACATTTCCCCAACCAACTGTTTTTCTTGTTGTATAAAAGCAATATAGATTGGTGCTTAATATGCCAATCTTATCATTCTATTAGACTGTATATTGTGCTCCTCCTGAAGAAGCGGTTTATGGCCACGAAACATGGTGAGGACGATCGTGCACTGAGGCCAATCATACAGCTCCCAATCGCCATCATGGAGTGTATTTAAGTACCAGTGTCATGTTATCAATTTGTACAATGTTTCACAGCCATTATAATTGTATCTAGATACTTTATTTTTAATTGTATATTAACTGCTTCCCGACCACCTCACGCAGATATACTGCGGCAAAATGGCACGGGCAGGCAAAATCACATACCTGTACGTGGCCCTTTAATTGCCTGCCCGTGGGTCGCGCGCGCCGCCAGCGGAGCGCTCGCGACTCGGTCGGGAGCTCCGTGACCCCGGCCGCGGGACCAGCGGACCCGATCGCCGCTGGTGTCCGCGATCGGGTCACGGAGCTGAAGAACGGGGAGAGGTATGTGTAAACAAACCTCTCACCGCGCTTCCTTCTCTGCCTGTCATTGATTGGCTGTTCCCGGTCATCGGGAAAGCCGATCAATGACATCAGATGTCAGCTCCGCCCACTAATGTAAAAAAACATGTCACAGCCCATAATCCTTCCCCTCCCCCTAGTGGTTAACTTTTCCACTACAACTGTCATTTATACAGGAATCAATGCATTTAAATAGCATTGATTGCTGTATAAATGACAATGGTCCCAAAAATTTGTCAAAAATGTCCGATGTGTCCGCCATAATGTCGCAGTCACAATAAAAATCGCTGATCGCCGCCATTACTAGTAAAAAAATAAATATTAATAAAAATGCTATAAAACTATCCCCTATTTTGTAAACGGTATAACTTTTGCGCAAACCAATCAATAATAGCTAATTGTGATTTTTTTTACCAAAAATATGTAGAAGAATACGTATCGGCCTAAACTGAGGAAAAAAAATGTTTTTTTATATATTTTTTGGGGATATTTATTATAGCAAAAAGCAAAAAATATTGCATTGTTTTCAAAATTGTCGCTCTATTTTTGTTTATAGCGCAAAAAATAAAAACCGCAGGGGCGATCAAAGAAAGCTCTATTTCTGGGGAAAAAAAGGACGCAAATTTTGTTTTGGAGCCACGTCGCACGACCGCGCAATTGTCAGTTAAAGCGTCGCAGTGCCGAATTGCAAAAAGGGGCCTGGTCCTTTGTCTGCCAATTGGTCCGGGCTGAAGTGGTTAAAAAGGAATTTTATTTTTACCGGATGTTATATCTGTTCAGGGTACCGTGATAGTCCATTTTACCTTTTTTTCCCCCTTGCCTTGGAGACTCTAATATGGGGAATTGTCTCCTTGCACCCATTCAGTCTATATTATTCATTAGCTTACATACAGAAGCAGGAACCTGATATGGTTGATTTTCACAAAAAAGGGTATTTTTTGGTTAGTTTTTTCTATATATGCTTTAAAAATTTCTGGGGGAAATGTCGCTGTTATTGCAGCTTTAGTGAAGACTGGTTTCATATGAGGTGCTAAGGTGTTACTAAATAGTTTAAGGTATTCATTCGAGAATCCGTCAGGCCCTGGCGATTTGCCATTGAGTAAGGTAGCCATGATCATTTGGATTTCGGGAGCAGTAAATGGAGAATGTAATTGGGCCTCTGACAGAGAGTAGGTTCAAGGTGTGTAGGAACTGTTGTATGTTAGCTGTTGTGGGTTGGATAGTGGATGTGTCCTCATGTAGATTGTATAGTGCACTATAATAATTGGCAAACTGGTTTTCGATGTCTTGTGGGTTGGTGATCTTGTGTTTAAGGGTAGGGTGGATCAAATGTGCTATTCTTGTTTTGTAGGAAATAGCTTTGATTCTGTTAGATAGATATTTGCCTGCTCTATTTGCATTAGTGTGTGAGCTTAGTTGTAACCGCCAAGGTGTGTATCATACTTCTGTGATAATAGCTCTATCAGCTTTTCTCTTAGCTGTGAGAGTGAATAAGCATGGGTTGGGTTGGGAGAAGTTTTGTTGAGTGTCTCTAGAGTGTGCATATAAGATAGAATAGCATTAAGTTTGGAGGTGTGGCATTTCTTTTCCCTTGCACCTAATTGGATTAATATGCCTCTCATGTATGCCTTGTGGGCGTTCCATAAGCTAAATACTGAGTGTGCATTATCCTGAAAGAAGTTTTGGAGGTGTTTGTTGTGAAATTTCAGTAGATAATAGGGGTTCCTGCAGTATTCTAGTATTGCTACGCCAAATGGGTGGTGAAGGAGACAACCTGATCGTTAATAGACATTGTGATAGCTGCATGATCTGACCACGTAATGTTGTGGATCTGAGTGGGTACAGATTTTTTCAACAGCCATTTATCGGTTACAAATAAGTCAATGCGTGAGTATGAGCAATGCCTGTAGGATAAATAGGTATAATCCCTATAGTTTGCATGATGACATCTCCACACATTGAATAGGTCTGCTTTGTGTAGTACGTTACTCAAACACTTATTATGGTTCCCTTTGGAACTGCATAATGGCGCTGTCCTTATCAGAGGGCCCACTTACCTCCATAGCAGGATCTACCAGCGGTCTTTCTGATGAGGCAATCCTCTTCTTTTGTTTGGCAGGGATTCTGGTTGTGGGACTAGAGGTCCCAGAAGAGTATCTGCTGTGTGATGCAAGCTTGCTGGCAAGTTTGGGATGTTCCGGCCCGTTGTTAGCGTATACTGTGGCCTTGTGCTACGGCTTCTTCACCCGCGCTCCACTGCCATTTTGTTGTGGTCTGAGAAGAAGCTCTCCATCTTCTGTGGCTGTTGCAGGTTTTTACGGTGCCTCGGCATGCCCCATGCATGCAGCGGAGATGCTGGTTATCAGGTGTGCGGATGGAGCCGGTGGGCTCAGATGGATGCCTATTCTCTCCGGAGGCCAAGCGGAGCTCTCAGCTAATGTGTTCATCATGGAGCTCGGTCCCCTGCCCCACCCCCCCGGGTAGTTTTTTCAAAGTGCTGGAAGCAGCATGAATAATATAGCTAAAATGCATCACAAAGTAGGTACTCAAAAATGTAAAGTTAATGCTATTAACTTAGTCTCTTTAGATCTACTTCTCAGTACCACTCCGTATTGTGTACAAAGTTTAACAAAATGCCAACCCAGAGTTCACCAAAACACACCACAAACTCACATTCCAGAAATGAGGCAGTTGTTTTGTCAAACTTAAAAATAACATTGCCATATTTCAGAAACAACAGCCATCGTATGACACAATTTTCCCCAGGTTTTATTTAGGTCACAATTAGGTAGAATATAACCACAAATCAGGGAAGGGATTCTTATGTGCATAGAGAAATTTGACCCAAAATAAATTAGAGGTTGTAAATCTTTTCTCCCGTGAATTGTCGGGGGGACGAATTTCATGTCCTTTCTCTTGGGCTCAGTTTTATCTCTACATATAAACAGGAACATTTTTAAATGATCAAAGATTTACAATTCTTTCCACGCAAGCTCATCTTACAAATGCTACATGATAAAGACTCCTTTCAGGAATGAATGCAGGAAAAACATAAAGAATCCAGATATTCCACATAGGAATTACAAGCACTACAAGATTTTAATCTATTATTGAATGAGTTGGGCTCTTTGGATCTGATAGATGCAGTTGACGTTAATGGACTTTTGTCTGAGGTCGGTCAAACTAAAAGAATTGAACTCCCTAAAATCCTTAAAAAAGAAATCCCAGAGGTTTCCTACTCCAAGCTTGAACCCAAATGTAGCATTTTAAATATGTGAGAAAGAAGATAGAAGACGTGCCTGACAACAGACAGACAATCTTACCCAAACTCACCAAATGGCTTTGAAACAATTGCACAACAATCACATGCTAGCTATTAAACCAGCTGATAAAGGCAGAAGCACTGTGGGAATGATACATGGGAATTATGAGAAAATGTGTTTGGACATCCTGAACAACAAAAATTGGTATCAACCAATATCACTCTGTTGATTAAAACGTTTAATTGGGAGTTCTATAGAATGGTAGATACAGTCTTCCATGGCAATATCATCTCTAAGATCATTTAGGAATCCATAAGAACATGGAGGCATGGAAAGAGGCACAACAATTAAACTGTGACATTTTCTGTCTGCAAGAAACACATTTCAACTCCAAAAACATGCCAACATTCTGGCATAGGAGGTTTCCACATGTGTACCAAGCCAACACCTCATCCAAGAAGAGAGGAGTCCTCATAGCAGTCAAAGATTCTATAGCATTCACTCTGATCTCACAATAATCGGACCCGCAGGGGCGATACCTAGCCATAGTGTGTCAGATAGATAATGTCCTACACTCCATCATTAATGTCTATTTACCGAATGTCAGACCTCTCTCCACATTGAGGAAAATATGGAAAAAGATTCAACCCATCTGTCAAGGTCACATTATATTTTGTGGGGACTTCAACATGATAGCGAACCGAAAGATGGACACTTCCAACTCTATACCCAATCGATCTCATAGGGCTACTCTCTCAAACGTCATGGACTCTTCCTCTATGTTTGATGTCTGGAGCTGCCAACATGCTACAGAGAAGGATTATACCTTCTTTTTCCTGCTCACAAAACCTACACCCGTATTGACTTTTTTTAACAGATACGTTTCTCTTACAGGATGTGCACAGTTTGGAAATAGGTAACATCACGTGGTCAGACCATGCACCTGTATCTATTACGGTGGGAAGGGGGAGTCTGGGGACAAGGGCAAACAGATGGCAGAATGATGCTGTGCTGATGTCTAAATCTGACACCACATACAACAAGCCATGCAGGAATTTTTTCACCTGAATGCCCGTCCACTGACGACCCCTTCACATTGTGGAACACACATAAGGCTTTCATGCGGGGTTTTATGATGAAACAAAGCTCTATCGACAAGAGGCGAAGGACCCAGCGGCTACACGATGCCCTAACCTCCATAAAACACCTAGAACAGACCCACAAACAAAACCCCCAACCACATATTTTAGAACAGCTCAACCAGGCAAGACTCAATCTTAGGAATATCTTAACAAACCAACATCTCAAACAAATTAAATCGTGGAAGGCAAATTTCTACTTCCATAGCAACAAAGCAGCTAAATTGCTAGCCCACCAACTTAACGCTAAAACATTTAAACAAAAACTACATCACCTATTTCATCAACAAACAGGCGAAAAATTACTAAATCCACAAAGTATGGTGGATGCTTTTAGCGTCTATTATAAATCCCTATATAATCTACAGAGTCAGGAAAATATCACACAACCTACTCCAGAGCTAATAAATACATTTCTGAATTCAATATCCTTGCCTTCTTTATCTACAGATGACAGGTTAATCCTCAACCAACCTTTCACACAAAAAGAAATTCTAAAAGTGATTAAAACACTCCCCCATGATAAAGCACCTGGTCCATATGGATTTTCATCCAAGTATTACCAACTATTCCAAGACACCCTATATTAATATATGGAGGGGGTGTTCAACGCCGTTGTGTCCAGAGCCTCATTCCCAGCAGAAATGTTAACGGCAAATGTTATTACATTACCAAAACCTAGGAAAGATTCGGCATATGTACAAAACTTTAGGCCTATATCACTCTTAAATGTAGACTTAAAGATTTACGCAAAAATTATTTACAATAGACTCCAGACCTTTTTACCCACTCTTGTAAAACCAGACCAGGTGGAATTCGTTGCAGGCCATCAGGCCCCAGATGCCACAAGGCGGGTGATAAATCTCATACACCAGGCTGAGACATCTCAAAGGCCTTCTCTGCTGCTAACCTTGGACGCTGAGAAGGCCTTCGATAGGGTCTATTGGGGGTACCTATCCAGGGTCTTATAAAAAATGCAAAATTTTCTCAGCCATTACCGCTCTGTATACAGTACCATCTGCTTTTGTTTACTCAGAAGGATCGTTCTCAAAGAATTTCACAATCTCAAATGGCACGAGGCAGGGATGCCCCGTCTCCGCTTATTTTTGCATTAGTGATGGAGCCCCTAACGGAGAAAATTAGATGCCACACAGCAATTAGAGGAATTTCCACAGGAGTAGAACCCCACACTATAAAACTATTTGCAGAGGACATTATTTTAACGTTAGACGATCCAGAACACTCATTTCCAGCAGCACATCAGATTTTAAATGAATTTAACTTAGTCTCCTACTACAAAGTAAACAAAACTAAATCCAATATTCTAGGCATAAATATAGACAACACCCTGAAGCAAACATTGCAATTTCAATTTTAATACCCATGGTCCCCCAATTCATTACCATACCTGGGAATTACACTGACCTCCCCTCTTTCCAATTTATACAGAGAAAATTATGCCCAACTACTCACAGAGACCCAAAAAGACGCTAACAATATAGGTAAAATGTATCTGTCATGGGCAGGTAGATTGGTGGCATTTAAAATGTCCACGCTCCCCAAGATCCTATATGTTATTAGAACTGACAATCCAAATTCCAGCTACTTTTTTCAAAGCGATGGAAAAAAATAATCTCCACCCTGCTATGGGACAAAGACAAATCCAGATGTGCATACGATACATTACGAAGGCATAGGAAAGCAGGTGGTATGGGAGTACCGGACATACATGATTATTATATGGCCACACTAGTAGACCAACTCAGATTCTGGTTTATTCAACCAAACTCTAAAACTTGGTGCTCTCTAACACCATTAAATTAGGGACTCTAAAGTTACTCTTAATAGCCAATGCCATATGTCATACAATCAAAATTGGTTCGGACCACCCTACAATTTCATCCTCCATACTAGCCTGGAAACATTTTTTACTGCATGGTAACAAATCAACCAAACAGAAAAAGATCCCAATAATGGTGGGAATGTTCAGATTCATTAACCCCAACATAATAACTTCCAGATGGGAGATAAGAGGGATTACAGACATCTCAACTATTTTTAAGAGAGGTAAACTTATCTCATATGAGGAGACGCACTGTCACCACCTCATCCTTAGATTTTGCTGCAGTGTCTTTTTGTTCTACTATTCCGTCTTTGTGTTTAACCGGCCGGTGCACCGGGCGTTTTTGGCTGACCATCGTTCATTTCAGATGTAAGTTTTTATGTTACTTGTTTTAATAAATATTGGAGTTAATACACTATGGGAGCTTCTTAATTCCTTTGCATGGTGCACATCATTGGCTGATACCCTGGAGGGAGACACGCACATCATTGGCTAATATTTTGGAGGGAGATACGGAAGTTCTGTGTGAGCCCAGTGTTAGTAGCGAGCGGAGATCTGTGGCCGATATACCATTGGGAGCCATCGTAAAGAAAATCCATTGAGACGCTCGTTTGACCCTTTGTGACGGAGGGTCACATACCTCTGGTAAGCGGCCAATTTATTCTGGTGGCGGTGCTTTAGGAAATCTGCACAACCTGATAAAGAAGTCCGACTTTGGATTTTAATAGTGTTTTAATATTGGACTTTTTTACAATCACTATTCCTTCACTTATGAACTTTTTTGGAACTGTTTATGTATATTCAGTTATATTTATATATATACTTTTCACATTGATTTTTATTTTAAGATATTATCACTTTTGATATTGTGCATCACTGGGTGTTTTATGCTTGTTTTACAGTCTAATATGATTATTTAGATTGTATCGAACACTGCATAGGTATTTCATTTCACTTATTTGTTCCTCATATATTGGGGTCATAGTTTTTGTGATCATTCACAGAATAAGGTATTTTTATTTATCTTTGGTATGCGCAGCTTTTTGTTTTTCCTATTTTGTTTTCACTGTTTATACACGGTATAGTTGCTGCTGCCTTATTGGTTGTTAATTCAACCTTTCTTGTTTATATTGGTGGCTTACTTACATAGATGTGACCCGTAGCGCAGTTTCTTCCCTCGTTTTTTCATATGAGGAGATAACTACCAGATTTGCCTTGCCAAAAGGGGAATTCCTAACTTATTCTCAACTAAAAATCTACAATTTCACCCAACCAGGTCTCGGCAATAGGGATTTCTCAGGAAACTTGGCAAAACTGGATGTCCCCAACTCAAAACAGAAGGGCATCTCCTTTTTTATAACCGCCTGCATGATAAACACATTTTTAGAATATCTAACCCCCTTCTGAAATGGGAAAATGAACTCAACACCACTCTTACAGAATGGCAGTGGGTAAAGGCAATTACATACAACATGACCGCATCAAAAAGTACTACATATTGGGAAATGGCGCAAAGGATCCATCTCAGATGGTACTACGCACCCTACACGCTGGCCGAATTCAATTCAGCGCAATCTAACCAGTGCTGGAGAGGATGTGGCCTGGTGGGGATGTTGCCACACATGCTGTGGTTTTGTCCTAGCATTCGTAGTTACTGGAATGCCGTTTCTAGACTTATATCAAAAGTGACAGGGTTCATAAGCAGACCTAATAGTAAGATGGTGATCCTAAGTATTGAAATAGAAAAATTTCCACGTGATTTTAGGTACGTAGCCATGCATATACTAAGCGCTGCACGTCTAATAATCGATGTGATTATGGAATTCCAATTTCACACCAAATATTGGTGAGGTAACAAATCTTGTTTCAGAAACTTACGCCTTAGAACAAATAATGGCATATAAACAGGGTAATCTTTCTAAATTCTATGAGCAATGGTACATATGGTGACAATTCCAAGAAGAAATATAAACCATATATTCTAAAGGTTCTATAAGCGTAGAACAGGGATTACAGGCTGAAGCAGTTGGGTATTATCTTTTCCCCTTTTATTTTATCACCTCTCTTAATCTCTATCCCCTTCCTCATCAGCTACGTTCCATCAGCAAGTGGCTAAGTGTCAACAGGGTTAAGAGGTTACCTCCTCGTGTTGAGATTTCATAAGTTTACTTCACAGGTGTGATTTACATTATATATATGGGAATTAACACCTCTGTAATCCTAAACTGTTAAAATTTAAAACATTTGATGTTTGACTTTATTTGTTAATTTGTTTTCTTAAATCCAATAAAAAATATTGGAAATAAAGTGTTTAGTCCATTGAAATACAACACACAATAAAGTTCACAATTTTTTTTTTTAAGTCCACCAAAAACATGAAATATAGTGGAATCCCCCATGTGATATGCCTTGAACAACTTGACAATTTGACTTGTGAAATCACCACCAATAGAATATATCTCCACACTGGATCTCAATGTCTCACTTTTTGTCAAAAGGAAGGCATACACGCATAGATTTGTTGTTCCAACCCATGTCACAGATCTCCCATCCCCAGCTCCAACCTCTCTAAGGTTTAGGCAGATGACATCCACTCAGCATTAAAAAGAAATGCTAATATAGTGTAGCAACTTTGGATACAATTTATTAAAAGAAGTAGAAAAACTCACAGAAATATAAACATTTGTCTGCATGTAAATGAGTCAGTGCTGAAGCAAGGATCCTTGAATGGTGGCCTCACAAACATCTAATTCAGTCAGTTGGTATGTTTCATTTAATTGGGGGCGTGGTCTGGACATGCAGCGGTGAGGACGCTTCTCTCCTGAGCTCCGCCGCCGACCCATTGATTTTAGCATCTTTTCTTTCGCACTGAACCCACAACTCACACAGGAGGATGGGTAAGAGACCTGCCAAGTCGCTGCCCAAGAAAAACCCATCTACAAGCTCCATAAAAAGGTTCTTAACAGACCCGGAGGAGACAGAGGACATGGACGGCCTAGGCCGCTCTCCACGCGGTGGAAGTTTGGGCACGGACTCCGCCCCCCGCCGCAGGACGGGGACCAGACATCATTCGCCAGCCTCATCAGCCGGCTCAGAGGGCGAGGGGACCGTGTCCCGACAATCGGAGGTAGCAGCCCTGGTTAGCGGGCTCCCCACTAAGTCGGAACTGGCCTCAATGCTTTTGGGACTCGAACGCTCCATCAAAAGGGAGGTCTCGGCAGTGAGAGCGGATCTCTCACAGGTCCTCGACCGCGTGGAAGAGACTGAAAACCGTCTAGACAGACACGCAACGGCCATCCGGAACCTCCAGGCAACCACCAGATCGCTGGCCATAGCACACAGGATGGCCCTCTACAAGATCGAGGACCAGGAGAACCGTAACCGGAGAAACAACATCCGCATCCGTGGCCTCCCGGAGGCTACAGGGGACGAAGACTTACTCCCATCCGTGCGCGGCATCTTTAATGGCCTGCTAGGCCAAGCACCGGACTTTCCACTGAAACTCGACCGGGTGCATAGGGCCCTCCGCCCGCGTAACCTTGTGACAGATACCCCTCGTGATGTGATATGCAGAGTGCATTACTTCGAGGAAAAGGAACGCATCATGCAGAAGGTACGCTCCATGCCAGCACTAGACTTCGACGGCGCAATGCTATCCTTTTTCCCCGACCTAGCCCGGGAAACATTGGAACGCCGAAGGACCCTACGCCCGCTGACAGAGCTCCTACGCACAACCGCCATTACCTACCGCTGGGGTTTCCCCGCGGCTCTCATAGCGCGCAGAGATGGGAAGACTGCCATCCTCCGGTTCCCGGAGGAGCTGGACAAGTTTTGCGAAGACCTCAACATCTCCCCGCCGGAACTACCGGGCTGACAAGACGTCATACCCCCGCTCCCTAACAACGCGGAACAAAGATGGCAGAAGACAGACCGAAAGCAACGTTCCCCACAAGCGGAGACCTCTCCTCGGCAAACCTGAGAACCGCACTTCTCCCTGGATCTCAATGCCCGACCGGGCCTTTCTCTCTGGGACGCAAGTATAACCTACCGGTGTTGCCCCGTCTTTTTGTTTTTCGGTTACTATTTTTTTTTTTTTTTTCTTTTTTTTTTTTCCACTTCAGAAAGAATATTTGTAGGTGAGTGTCAGCTATGCCCGCATCTCCATCTCTCCAATTTGTCTTAGCATCATTAGTGGATTATTTCATTCTCGCCCTTTTTTTTTTTTTTTTTTTTTTTTTTTTTTTTACAAAGTCCAAAAATACATGTATACGTCCGTGATCCCACTCAGCCTCTACTCCCCCTCCGCTTCCTTTGTCCTACATCCTGTTCCATCACTCTTCCAGTTAGCCCCCCTGGGGGTTTTTATTTTTATTTCCTCCCCCCCCCCCCCTATCCCTCCCTTGCCCCCACCCTCCCCATCCCAGTCCGCTGTTTTGTTATTAAAAGGTGGTCCTTTCACCCCAGTGTCTTCTCTGCCCTTGGGGTCAGCCTTTCCATGGCTAGATCTCTTTTCGGCTTCACCCCCCAGGGATCCTCAATTGTCATGGCTGCACTCGTAAGGCCTCCCTGTAGCTCCAAGATCTCTTGAATTTTCTCCAGCTCTCCCATCTAGCCCTTGTGGCCTCTCTGTCCTCCTCCCCAGTGTACAACACATATTCCATCATGTAGGTGGACTCCACTGCGTCAACCCATTCCCATAAGGGTGGGCTTTCCTTGTCTTTCCACCTCCTTGGAATTACCTTTTTGGCCGCATTAAGCAGATGGGGTATCAATGAGCCTTTATATTGTTTAATTTCTTTGGGTGTGGCGTGCATAAGTACCACCCAAGGGTCATTTTTTACCTCAATTGTTGTTATTTCTTTTATGTATTTTAGGATAGTCTCCCAGAATTTTTTGATTTTAGGACACCCCCACCATAAGTGACCCATTGTGCCCCTTTGATTACACCCCCTCCAACAATTCGCCGATGTGTCCGCCTGGAAATTGCTGACCCTGTCTGGGGTTCTATACCACCTAGCCATGCACTTGAAGTTTGTTTCTGCAGTTCTCACATCTACCGCTGACCCATGTGCTAATTTTAAAATTTTCTTACTTGTGCTTATTTCTAATTGTGTTCCTAATTCTCTTTCCCATTTGGTAAGGTATGGCGGCATCTCCGGTCTATCTCTTTCTAGTAACAGTTTATATATTCTGGATATTCTTTTTTTTGAACATTCTGCCATAAAGATTTTCTCTAATTTTGTTAAATCCTTAGTCTCCCTTAATGGGCTAGGAAGAGAGCCCACAAAATGGGTCAACTGGCGATGCCGCCATCCATCAATGGAGAAAGCCTCATTATTGTGTAACTCGTGCAACGTCATAACCTTCCCCTTACTAATAACTTCCCCTAATCTCGTGCAGTCCATTCTAATCCAATCACCTCCTATTTCCTTTAACCCTGGCGGGAAAAAAGGATTTTCTTTAAGTGCTATAAGTGGCGAATTATAATTTTTGTTGAATATTTTATATATTTTGTCCCAAATTTTCAAAGTCGTGATTGTGATTATATGTGTTTTTTTCTCCCAGTGTCCGGCTTTTCGGAGGGTTCCACACAATCTTCCCCAGCCTAACTTCACTCAGTGCTTCCTCCAAACTAACCCATCTTTTAGTGTTACCTGTTTTACCCCATTCTGCGATTCTTAATAGTGCTATGGCATGGTAGTAACTTTCTATGTCTGGGACCGCCAGACCGCCCTGGTTTTTATCTTGTTTTAGAATTTGGAGGGAGATTCTATGTTTTTTGTAATTCCATATGAAATTCATTATAATAGATCTTAGTTTACCGAGGTACTGTTTTGGGAGAGGGAGGGGGAGCATCTGGAATTTATATGTGATGACTGGAAGGATCATCATTTTTACCGAATTAATCCTGCCTATCCAGGATAGAATTTTTCCCTTCAGCTCTTGACATTTTTTTTTTTATATCTTCTAGGAGTGGGATATAGTTTATTTTATATAATTTCCTCGGGTTATTGGCCAGTTCTATTCCTAAGTATTTTATCCTTTTTTTCCAGACGAAACTGACTGTTTTCTGTAGGGTCTGTTTCTCTATTTTATTGAGGTTAATGTTAAGGATAAATGTTTTTGAGGCATTAATTCTAAAATTTGTTAGTTCCCCATATTCCATTAAAATTTTAAGCAATATGGGGACTGACTTCTGGGGTGAGCTTATGTAAAAGAGGACGTCGTCGGCGAAGGCCGCAAGTTTGTGCTCTTCACTGCCGACTTTACAGCCTTCCACCTCTGGGTTTCTGCGGATTGTAGCTAGCAGGGGTTCCAGGGATAGAATAAAAAGGAGAGGGGAGAGTGGACAGCCCTGCCTAGTACCATTGAACAGTTCGAACTCCGCGGAGGTCGTTCCATTGACCTTGATGTTAGTTTTCGGATGATTATATAGGGTTTTGATTTTTTGAATGAATCTGGGTCCAAAACCCATCCTCTGTAGAGTGTTGAACATGAACCCCCAGTCTACCCTGTCGAACGCTTTTTCAGCGTCTATCGAGAGGAGTAGACTGGGGGTTCTTGAATCTCCCATCCTCTGTATGGCCAGCAATGTCCGAATCCCATTGTCCCTCCCCTCTCTGCCCGGGACAAACCCGACCTGGTCCGGATGGATCAGTGTGCCCAAATGCCCCTTTATTCGATCCGCCAGTATCTTTGCGTATAATTTTGTGTCGAAATTTAATAAGGAGATGGGTCTGTAGTTCGAGCACACCGATCCATCCTTCCCATCCTTCCTCAAAAGAGTGATCGTCGCTTTTAGGGCCTCTTCGCTCATGTTATAGTCTATCCCTAATCCATTCATATATCGCAGCAGTCTCGGTACGAGAATCTCTTTGTACGTTTTATAATATGAGGCCGTAAAGCCATCCGGGCCCGGGCTCTTCCCTGTTGGCGAGTTCTTAATAGCTGCTATAATCTCCTCCTCGGTTATTGGCCTCTCAAGCTCGTCTCTCTCCTCTCCCCCTAAGGCTGTCAACCCTGCCCTCTCTAGGAACTCAGAGGTTTTCTGGCTAATTCCAATGCTGTCGTTGTTTCCCTTGGTTTTTACCTCGTAAAGTTCTTTGTAATAGTCTCTAAATGTCGAGGCTATTTCACTAGGGGTATACTTCATCTCCCCATTTTTTGTTTGGATTTTTTCGATAAAATTTCTGGTTTTCTTTTTTTGTAGTTTCCTTGCCAAATATTTCCCTGGCTTGTTTCCCCAGATGTATTGTTCCCTGGCCAATTTATTGAACTTCTGTCTGACTTCCTGTTCAGCTAGATCTTTTAATTCCTCTCTCTTATCTATGAGCTCTATATATGTGCCCTGGCTGAGTGCCCCCCCGGATTTGTGCTTTTGCTCTAGGGTTTTAATCTCTGCTATTAGAGCCTGCGTTTTTCTCACCCTCTCCTTTTTTTTTTCCATGAGGCTTTTGCTATCAGAAGCCCCCTAATGAACGCTTTATGAGCGTCCCATAGTTGTGCTTCTGAGACCTCTCCGTTGTCGTTGATTTGAAAGAACCATTCTAGCTCCTTTTTAATATAATCCCTGATTTCTTTGTCGTATAACAATTCCGGGTTGAGTTTCCATCCGCTAGAGGGTTGTTTGTATTCGGGGAACCTTAGCTTCATGGACACCGGCGCGTGGTCCGAGAGGGAAACTATTCCAATTTCGGTTTCCTTGGCCCTTTCCAGTATGCCATGGTCTATTAAAATATGGTCCAGGCGAGAGTACATCTGGTGGACAGGGGAGAAGAACGAGTAATCCCTCGACTGCGGGTGCTGGATCCTCCACACATCCACCAGTTGGTCCTCCGCTAGTTTTTTTTGATTCGCTTCAATTGTATGTTGCCCCTCCCCATGCCACCAGACGTACTATCCTTCGCGGGGTCCATCACAAAATTGAGGTCCCCCATCAGGATCAGATATCCTTTCCTGAAGGCCCTTAGCTTACGTAGAATTGCTTCGAGAAATAGGATGGGTCTGGTGTTGGGGGCATAAACATTGGCCAGTGTAAGTTCTACCCCTAGGAGGGAGCCCCTAAGAAACAGGTACCTCCCCTCGGGGTCCGTCATTCTCTCCTCCACCGTGAAGTCAATATCCCTCGCAATCCCAATAGCCACTCCTCTTGCTCTGCTCGAGATAGTATCTCCATAGAACCAATTTGGGAGAGCTGGAGAAAAAAGTCTAATATTTGAGGAATGTGCTAGGTGGGTCTCTTGCAGGAACACTATACCTGCGCCATATCTCTCTACTTCCTCCAAAATTTTAGCTCGCTTACCAGGAGAGTTTAAGCCTTTCACATTATATGATAAAAATTTGATTTCTAGATCCCTCATTTATTTTTTGGGGTTTTTTTTTTTTTTTTTTTTTTTTTTCCCCCTGGGATATTGATAGTGACAGCAGCCCCACAGCGGACGTGGTTTCCCTCCCTCCTCCCCCCCATCCCCTCCCCTCCCCTTCCTCCCATCCCCCTCCCCTCCCGCCCCCCCCTTCCCCCCTCCCTCCCCCCCTCTCTTACCCTAACTAGGGTCCCCGGGTCCTTGGGGGCCATCCTTTGTGGCTTCCCTTAGACTCCGGATTCCTGGTGAGGTGGAGCTTGTTTAGCCCTCCCCTCCCCCTCCGCAGCCCGGACTCGGGGCGCAGAGGGGGTGGGGGCAGGGCCGATTTGAGCTGGATTCTTTTGTGGCTACGTGTGGGCATTCGCCCCCCCCCCTCCCCCCCCACCACCCCCCCCTGGGTCTCCCAGGCCCTCCATTTCAATCCAGCCCTGCAGATTCGGGACTGGGATCCCGAGTTTTGTACAAAATCTCTGCACTTCTTCAGGGAACCTCAGCCTGGCCGAGCACCCCTCCTTAAACCCTATTAAACATGAGGGGAAACCCCAATTGTATCTTATGTTTTCCCTTTTCAATATTTCCAATAGGGGTTTCTGGTGTCTCCGTCTTTCGAGGGTTCGGGCCGATAGGTCAGCGTATATTTGTATTTCAGCTTCTTTATGCAGTATGGGAGATTTATTTTTTATTTTAGCCCACAGGTCCTCTTTTTCTTTGAAGCGGCTGAATCTGACAATTATGTCCCGGGGCCGTTCTGCGCCCCCCCTTTCGGGTCTTCCTACTCGATGAATCCTTTCTGTATGAGGAAAATGATCCAAGTCCTTGCCGCTTATAGGGCCCAAGATTTCCCATAATTTTCTCTCTAGGTCTTCCCCCCTCTGTTCCGGGACGGCACGCAGCCTCAGATTTTGCCTCCTATCCCTATTTTCTTGGTCCTCGATCTTATAGAGGGTATCTCTCTGCGTGAGGTAGGCACCTTTTAATTGGGTTTTCAACTTCACGATTTCCAAATCTATAGAGTCCGCTCTCCCCTCCACCGCTTCAACCCTGGACAGCAGATGGCCCATATCCTCCCGTAGAGTGTTAATTTCGAGTTTGATTACATTTTCCAGGCGTAAGAGCATCGCCTCCATTTCAAGTTTGTTAGGGATGTGGGTTCCTGCTTGATGATCCTCCCCCCTACTGAGCTCAATCTCAGTCTCCATTGTGAGGTCCGCTCTGGAGTCATTAATTTCTCCTTCCACCCCGCCCCTGCTCTCCGGGGAGGCTCCGGCCCGCGTTTCTTTTCCCGATGTCTTTGGGCTTGCACCCTGTCTCAAATAATGTTTAATTGTACTTGTCTCCCCTTTACTACCTTTGGCGGTAGCTTTCTTGGGCTGTTTGGGTGGGTCTTTACTCATGTTGATCTTTCTAATGGGCCTGATTCTTTTCCCCAGTCTTGTTATGGGCCTGGGCCTCCTGGGCTCTTTTCCCCCTCCTGCCTATTAATGCGATCCTTGCTTTAAGGCTGTCCTTTGTCCCTCTGGACGTCCCGCTAGTGTATACAGTCACGCTTGCAGTAGGCTGGGGGGGACCTTTTCCGTCTGTAGGGTCTTTGAGTAGTGTATTAGACACTTACCCGATGGCTGGGGCAATTTTGCTAGAATGGGGGGATTTGTTCGCCCTTCCTGCTAGTTAACTTCCGCAATAAGCAGTTTACGCCTTTTCCGTGTCCTATCTGGTGGCTCTACTAGAAGAATCGATAGGTATTTACGATGTATTTACATGAGGTCGCTGACCTTGATGACGTGGGCAACATAGAGATATGTGATTTTATGTTTTAACCGTATTTTCCTGTTTAAGAAAAATCTGAGGTTCAAAATAAGACAAACATAATCTGAGATACCAGTTCTATTTCAAACATCTATCATCAGGCTAAACCTCCACGGTCAGTGCGTTTAAATACCAGCCGGGGTCATACCTTCATTCCATAGTGCAGTATTTGATATGCCCCGTACTGTCCCCTGTTGTGCCTGTCCAAAGGGTTTTATCTCCTTTCTCCTTTTGTTCTCTGCTTTCCCCGCTCCTCCCCGTATATACTTATACAGGATTACTCCTTACATTTCTGAGGCAGGTTTATTGATGCTCTAGCAGAGATTTACTTGTTAGATTGTTCTGTCTTTTGTATCTATATTTTCTTTCTGGGCTCCATCTGAGACCCATAAGGTGTCCTTGGGTGTATGCTATACTAGGCCGCAGGGCCCAAGGGGGCCCGCCGAGGGACCGAAGAAGAAGGGTTTTCAGGTTTTGGGCTAAGGAAGAGGGGTTTTCAAGTTATAGGCTTTAGGTTTTCACTGTGTTTCTCTGCATTTGTAGTAAGTGTTATGCGTGTCGCTTTAAGCGAAAGGGATGAAAGAAACCAATCCGCTCTTAAAATTAATCATTCATATCCACAGTTCAAGAATCCGTCCCTAATATTCAGTGGCACGGCTCCCTGTTTGGTTTCCTCTAAACATATAACCATACTAGTTTCCTCCTAGACAGCTCTTAGTGGGGGGACACACATTAAGGGACATTCTTTTGTGGGTACAAGATTATTTCTCCCCCTGGCGTAGCCCTTTATCTAACGCTGTTAGCCGCTGGTCCGGTACTAGGAAACACGGTAAGATGACTTCCTTTCTCAATGTTTGTACCATAATGCAGACATCCCGGCAAGTCTAGGGTTGCAGTGCGCTTACCTTCCGGTGTAGAGAGCTTCAGGCTGATTATGTCACATACTTACGGATGGCGTCTCGTCAGATCCGCTCACCCTGCCTTCTCTGATGCTTCGGGATGGTTTCTGCCACGCTGTGTAGTAGGTGGTGGGCTGGGGAGGGGAGGGGACGGGGCGGTGCAGGCGCTTTTGGGTCCCGGGTCCGGTCCACTGCTGTACTGGTCGTTTTACCTTCCCATTGCGGGAGGACCCCCGCGTCCAGGTCTCCTTGTCCCGGGAGGTATCGCCAGCATCCGCGGCGTCTCTCACACGAGGCGATCCAGCGTCCTCCCCATCAGCACGCCAGCTCTCCTCGGCCCCCGGGCTCAAACTCCTCCCTCCGTGCGGACGCTACGTCCGCACGTCCATCCCCCCCGGTTACTATTTTTTACTGTATCTAGTTCTTTTATTTTCACCCGCCATGCGCGGAAACCAGGAATGTCCTGGGGCTCCTAGGCCTAGATATTTTTGACGGCCTCAGTGAACTTGCCGCCCAGCCTGACACTGGTAGTGAGGCTTAGGCCTGTTCTACCCCGTACCCTAGCTCAGTTTTCTATATTTCTTTTATTTTCATATGAACATGTGCTTATCCCCCCCCCCCCCCCCCCTCTTATTGCACTGTATTTTATTTTATTTTCCATTTTTGCACAATTCTTATGCCCATCCACAAATGTGTTTGAGTTGCTGTATTTTTATGACGAATGTGATACTTTAAACTACCGAAGGGTCGGCGCCGGGGTGATGGACTGGGACCCAAACCGATTTGGTGGGTCGCGCTCCATGGCCAAGACGTCGTCCCCCCCCTATGGGGGGTGCCTCCCGGGCCTCAGCCTGCAGGCCTCCGCCCCTCCAGGGGCGGCGGCCTGTGCGGTGGTGGCTCGGGGGAACGCCCCCCTTTTTGCTGCGCAGGTATATGCGTACATTTGCAGACCTGATACCACTAGAGTCTGCGGTTTACATGCTCCAAGTGTTTTACCTATGTATTTGTTCTTTTCCTTTCTACTCTTCCCCCCTCCCCCCTCCCTTGTCACCCCCTCTTACCACCCCTGTTCTCTTCTGCTCCGGACAGTGCACCCTGGTGATGTCAAAGAAATGGATACCCTTGCGGAGACCCAATGGCTGCCACAAATCTAATTTCCCTCAATGTGAGGGGCCTCCATGCCCCAGGTAAGAGACACTCTCTCTACAGAGAACTGGTTCGCCTGCGGGGGGACGTAGTCTACCTGCAGGAGACCCACCTCACGCACAATACACCTGTGGGCCTCTTCTCCCCCCAATACCCCACCTGGTATTACAGTCTATCAGATGTCCATAAAGCCAAAGGGGTAGCCATCGGACTTCGTAGGGGCTCTTCATTTACCCTAGACTCTACATTGAGTGACCCTGCCGGGCGCTTCCTGTTCCTAAAAGGTACACTATATGGCATGCCATGCACCTTGGCCACACTTTATGCTCCCAACCGCGATCAGGCCAGCTTTCTAAGCTCCACTCTCAAAAAACTTAGAGATTTTGCTCACGGATGTATTCTTCTAGCGGGTGACTTCAATTTACCCCTGGAACCTAGCCTAGACACCTCCCAAGGCAAATCATGTGTACCCTATAGATGCTTGCTACATGTACGCAAGTGCCTACATGAGACGCAGCTGATGGACGCATGGAGAATCATGCACCCAAAGGCAAAAGACTACACGCATTATTCCCAAGTACACCTTACTTACTCACGGATTGACCTTTTTATGATAGACCACCACCACCTCCCCCTGGTTACAAAAACATCGATTGAAACTGTCACCATCTCTGACCACGCCCCCATTACATTAAGCATAAAAATACCCTCCACCCCACTACGCACCACCAACTGGAAATTGAATGATAACCTTCTTACTGATGAAATTGACAGGGAGATGCTAAGTAAGGAACTAAGATTATATTTCAGAGATAACACCCTACCGGACACATCACCCAGCATACTATGGGAGGCGCACAAAGCGCACATGCGAGGTAAATTGATTGAACTAGGCTCTATAAAAAAGAGGGAACGCATACACAAACAGAATGCGCTAATTGCGGAAATAGGCACCTTAGAACAACAGCATAAAGCCAAGCAGTCCCTAGCAGCACTTCACGCACTGACACTGAAACGTGAGGAGTTAAAGTCACTCTTTCACTCTGAACAGAAAAAACACTTCCGCATAGTGGCTCACCGCTACTATGAGGGAGGAAACAAACCAGGCCGATTACTAGCGCGCTCCCTTCAGCAGAAAAAAGCAGCCTCATTCATAGAAAAAATTAAGACCCTCACGGACACACTTGTATATGACACACCAGGGATAGCCAAGGAATTCCAGGAATTCTACCAACATTTGTACCATGTACAACACACAGTCCCAGAGCAAGCCACTAGAGCAAGCCTTATTAAGGACTATCTGGAACAAGCCAATCTTCCCAAGATAGCCCCAGACATTTTAGCCACATTGGAGGGCGAATTCACCACAACTGAACTTAGCACCGCATTGAAGGCAATGGCTAACGGAAAGGCACCCGGGCCAGATGGCTTTACGGTACTGTACTATAGATCCTTTACAGAAATATTACTACCCCGCCTCGCCTCCTATGCAAATGCTAACTCCAGGGGAGTACCTCTCAGGCCTGAGACCCTTCACGCGCATATCACTGTCATACCAAAACCGGGCAAGGACCCAAGCAACTGCGGGAGCTTCAGACCCATTTCCCTCCTGAATATTGACGCCAAACTTTACGCCAAGGTTATTGCAAACAGATTGTTACCCCTCATACCTCAATGGATATCCCCAGACCAAACAGGCTTCATTCCGGGTAGAGAGGCACGTGATAATTCCCTCCGCACTCTGTCCCTGATTTCGCACGCGAGGGGGTCTTCCCAGCCCACCCTGCTCCTCTCCACTGACGCGGAGAAGGCGTTTGATAGGGTGGACTGGGAATACCTCCTTGCAACACTCTCACACCTGGGAGTGGGCCCATCCCTCCTAGCCCACATAGCCGCGCTATATAATCATCCCACGGCCCAAATACGGATAAATGGCACCCTAAGTAATCCCTTCACACTCTACAATGGTACCCGACAAGGCTGCCCGCTGTCCCCTATCCTATTCGCCATATCCCTAGAACCTTTCTTAGCTCTGATCAGAAATAACCCCAACATACACGGAATAAAAGTACACGGTACCGAACACAAGTATGCTGCCTACGCAGACGACATTTTGTTTTTTGTCCAACAACCACTAATTTCCCTCCCCAATCTCATGCAAGCATTCAATACGTACGGTTTAATCTCCAACTTTAAAATTAATATGCACAAGTCAGAAATATTGAATCTCACAGTACCAGAACGGTTGGTGTCACAACTGCAACAATCCTATCCTTTTAGCTGGCAGAAGAATAAAATGAAATACCTAGGAATCTTCCTTACCCCTAACCTGAAGTCCCTATTCTGTAGCAACTACCTGCCTCTCCTTAACACAATTAGATCTGATCTCCAGAAATGGACACAGCTCGCCCACTCGTGGTTGGGACGCATTAAGCCCCATACACACGGTCGGACTTTTTCATGGATTCTGTCCGATCGGACAATGTTGTCGAAAAATCAGACCGTGTGTATGCACCATCGGACAGTGTTCGTCGGTTTTTCCGACGGACAAAGTCTTATCTCCTGCTGGAAAGATTTGCCGTCAACACGGTCCGATCACACCAAGTCCGATCGTGTGTATCGAATTCCTGACGGACAAAGTGCCACGCATGCTCAGATCACATTACAAGACCAAAGCTATTGGCAACTAGCCTCTACGTAGTCCCGTCGTAGGCAACAAACGTCACCACGTTCAGAATGATCGGATTTTTCGACAACTTTGTCCGACCGTGTGTACGCAACACCAACATCGGACAAAGTACGACGGACATGATCCGACGGACCTGGTCCTCGGATTGTCCGACCGTGTGTATGGGGCTTTAGTGTGGTCAAGATGAACATCCTACCTAGGATACTATTCCTCTTTCAGATGATTCCTTTTGGAATCCCAGCAAGTTTCTTTACCCTACTTGACACATTACTAACGAAATATATATGGAACAGGAGGCGCCCTAGGCTGGCTAGAAGTCTTCTTATAAGACCTAAACGCCAGGGGGGCTTAGCTCTCCCAGATATTAGACAATATTTCAATGCAGTGATGCTTAATAGGTTGTCGGACTGGAAATATCACAGACACAAGAAGCTCTGGGTTGACCTAGAGCTATCCCTCAGTGGCACTGACCTTTCCTCCCAAATATGGATTCCTAACCGCTTTAGATCACTGGCTTCTCAGACCTCCCCTCTCACCTTGGCATCCCTCAAGATCTGGGACCAATTGTGTAAGAGACATAAATGGCGACACAACTCCCCGCTGATGCCCCTAACGGGACACAACTTTTTCCCACCTGGCAATATAGACCCTTCTATACACAAATGGAACCTGGATACAGCACCTCTTTTGCACCAAGTAACAAACCAACAGGGCCTAATACCTATCTCATCCCTAATCCTACAGCAAGTACCGACACCCATGGACCACTGGAGATATCGGCAACCATCAGCTTTTGTTAGATCTCTACCGAAACCTCTACGCTTACTCTCTGACTTATCTCCCATAGAAGCTGCCTTTGCCGACCCCCACCCAGTGGATAAACCTATTTCTTACTTCTATCAAGCTCTCCGGAGCATATCTACCACAGATCACCCCACTTTCTTAGCAAAATGGGAACGAGACTTCAATAAAGATCTAAGTGACGAGCAAAAAACTACCATCTTGCAACTAACTTGCTCCTCCTCCACAGCATCCAGAACAGCGGACGTCAATTATAAGCTTCTCACAAGATGGCATCATACGCCACTTAATCTACACAGAACTTTCCCGGAGACATCGCCTCTTTGCTGGAGGGGCTGTGGAGAGCAGGCCTCTCATGCACATATATGGTGGTCTTGCCCACTTATAAGACCGTACTGGACATCTATACTACACTGGGCAAAAGAAATACAAGGTTATGAGATTGTCAATGATCCATGGGTGGTATTACTGCATTGCACTAGCACTCCATTAGGACCATATAAAAAATCAATAACGCCACACTTACTCAACGCCGCCAAAGCTCTAATCCCCAGGTACTGGAAACAGCCTACTGTACCCTCCCTACGCCAATGGCTGCAGGAGGTAGATAACACATACTATATGGAAGACCTTACTTACTCCCTCAAAAATAAACCCGACTTGGGTAGACAAATATGGTCCTGTTGGTTTGCCTTTAAATACACTAGTGCCTACTCGGAATTGATGGCCCCGCCAGCCACTTAGAAAGGCCTATTTTTCTTTTTCTTTTTTCTTTTTATTTTCTTTTTCCATTTTTTGTGTCTTGAAAGTATATATGCTAATATAAGGTTAAGTGACAGCAGGGTGCACACCGGAGCAGACCCCCCCCCCCCCCCTTCTCTCTCTTTCTTTTCCTATACTTCCCTTCCCGCCCTATTGGCGGATGCAGTGATGTTGCACTTTGACTGTATATTCCTATAAGGAACCTGTTTACCAAAATGTTATAGGTGACCAGTTTGACACCTACTTTGCGCCAGTTTTATGACGCCCACGGAAATACGCCTCTGCATAAAGAGAGCGTGACCCGCTCAACAGATATGTAATGTACTGTTACACCAAGGTTTTATGTTTTACAAGCTGTGTATGTGTGGTATTACTGTATCCTATGTACACTGTTACTTCCTTTTCTTCAATAAAAAGTTATTAAACAAAAGTTTCATTTAATTGCACTTTAGCACATTTCTACTTTGAACGAAGGCTTTTGATTTCATTTCACGAATTTAGTTACAACTTTGAGCACTGAGCTATTGTTAAAGGAAATTATTATTTTTAGAACATTTGTTATTGGTAGTCTTCCCTTCTATTCTGTCATACATTTTCTATATTTAGATTTATACATAGATACATTTAAACATATATACAGTACATGTATGCATCTTTGGTGTATTATATGTACAATGTTTATTTTATTATTGAATCTTATGATGTTTAAATTCATGTATTGCTTTTTGTTGAATATGTTTTTGCTGGAGATCTGCTGTGCAGTATGGTCATATGGGGATGGGGAGGCCTGTGGGGATGGGGAGCTGTATGTCCGGTGCTGGATGGCCTTTCAGGAAGTGCACCAGGAAGGTATTCAGGTCTCTTGGCTGTCTCTGCAGTAGGCAGAGCAGTACACCAATATGGGCTGTTCCACCCTGGCTCTGGTGTGGCTTCAGCCTTCTCCCCTCTAGTGGGAGGGGTTAAGAGGGCAATTGCAGCACAGGGTTGGAGTGATGATGTCACTGTATGCAGATGTAGTTCAGGCTGAAAGGAGTTACTGGGGAGGCAGAGTGCACGTCCCTGAGACCTGCTCGGAAGTTGGGAGCAAGGTGCACTGCCAGACAGGTATTTGTAGTTTATTTTTCAGCTGCATGAGATCCATGGGCTTCAATTAACAAAAAATATATACTAACAACCATTTTGGGGGAATGTAAGCATTGGTGTCTGGAGCAATGATGATGCTTTTTAGTGAGAGCGAACTGCCAGCCCCATGGGCAGGGGATGTAGACCTGGGAAGAGGGAGGAGGTCCACCAAAAAAATATTATCTGCATCACCAATTGGATGTCTATTAAGGTATATAGACTTAGTGTATAACATGGAGGCTAAGTGGTTATAAGTAAACATTTTTTACAACTTGCTGTTTTGATTACTTCCATTCATACTGGAGACTCTCCAGGCAGCCTTTTGCATGTACCCCCTTGGGTAGTGGCAGGTCCTATAGGAGAGATTGACAATGCATTATTTTAACATATGGCTGACTAAGCGTGCATCTTGCATTGCTCATGTAATTGATATGGTACTGGATAATAATGAAACATATGATAGCTTTATAGTGTAATAGGTATAACTGAGAAGTTTGTATATTTTAGACACCCTCTAATTCAGTAGGCTGAATGAAAAAAGAAAACATGAACAGATTCTTCCATCCACATAAATGAGGTTGATGGAGGAATTCACCCCCCCCCCCCCCACACATCCCCACACTGGAACATTGAATACTGCCAGTGGGACTTGGCACTGTTAACATACACTAATCTCTTAAAGGAAACAGAGGTTTCAACAGAAAAAAAATAACAAGTTGCTGTGCACTGTGCACGTGACATTAAAATTATATTTAAATGTTAATGTACTGCTTGTAATCAGATAGAGGGTATATTTCATGAGCAATCACCTGCTGAAGTAAAACTATATTTCCATGTTTAGAGTACAGTACAATTGTATTATACAAGATGTAGAGATACAGTATATGAATGTTAAAACAGACATTCTAACATTTAGCACCCCCCCAACAATTCTACCATAAAACTATATTATTAGCTTATCAAAAAACTATAATAGTTACATGGACTCCCACAGTAGCTTATTTCATGACCAAATGCCTAAGCGTTGGGCATATGATCTCAGATAATGTGCGTAAGGGGACTAAAGCTCAGTTAATATGTAGTTAGTAATGTGAGTAAAAGAAATTATAGCGCTAAACTCAAAATGAAAAAAAGAAAAAAAAGGGCTGAGCAAAGCAGCTACACATGAATGTGACAAGAATTCAGTAAACAATGTGGGTAAGAGTGTAGCGCTAAAATATGTGAATAGGTGTTAAACCCATAAAACAAGATCCAAAAAAAACTAAAAATCAAAGCAATGAAAAACAATGGGATGTTCTCCCTGAAATTAACAAATCATAAACAAAGACTGTCCAATGTGCAAATAAAGTGCAAACCATAAATATATAAATGTCCCAAAGTGATCGAGGTAGATCAGACCAGGTGAATGGTGGAACCAACATGGTGTGCACATGTTAAAAATGGTGCCAAAAACCTAAAAAAACATTCCCAGCCAATAACCTGAACCCATAGCCTTTGTCCAATCAATTAGAGGAAGTCAAACATAAATGCACTTCACAAATCAGCAAACAGGTACAAGCAGTCATGGACACATGAGTGCTGCTAATAGCCAATAAAATTGCACATTACTAGCGTCCAATTATACATGATAAAGACCTGGAAATGTAAATCTGTATAATCCAGCACCTATCTACAAGGACTACAGTAGCAGGGCAGCACCAATAGTGCTGCCTATTGTGTCACAAATCCTGCGACGAATCACATCCGTGCGCAATGGCGTCACATGTCGGCAATGATGGCCCCACCGTACTAATCGTAGACAATAAAGGGAGGATACCCTATGGGTTGGACTTTAACGGCGTGGAATTTGTAACCCCAAATAAAGTTAAAAATTATTGAAAATAGAAAAAACGTTTATTACAAGAGATGCAAAACATCAAGAAATAAAGAATTTCACATATATAACAATATAAAAAACACCTGGAAACTGTTACAGCAAAACTTGGTACAGTGCAAGCTAAAAATGTGTTTGATGTCAAGTTCTCACACTGACGCGTTTCGGATATAAATGCTTTACTCCTTCCTCAAAGGTGAGACTATAACATCATTCCTATTATATATAGAAAAATATCAGATCAGGTGATATGTCAGAAATGCAAATCTTCATATAATGATTACATCTTGAATCCAAAAGATCCATACAATTGCAAATAAAAAATATATAGAAAAAAACTCACATTGAGAGTACACCAGGTATGGGGACGTTCCAGTGCAATTTAAAAGAAACGGCTGGGAGGAGGAGCTTCTTCACTTTTATAGCCTCAAAGGAGGTCGGTTGGATATCAATAATGTGCAGATGCCTAATCAGCTAGATGGAGCTCAATGGTTGCTCCAAAGGCTGGGTAGAGTGCATCTGTCCCCGCAAGGGGGGAGTGATCGTTGAGGGGGCGCCTGTAGAGCACACTGGGGTCGGAAAATGTAAAGAGAGAACCCTACAAGATAAAACATATATGTATGTATCAAACCAATAGGTAATTACCTTTATAGTGTTAGAAAGCGTGAAAAAAGGCGTATAAAGACGCTAATTTGTACCTGTTAATGGCTCTTAACTTGTTACGCCCTGATTTAAATGTCTCCAAATTTAGAAAATGTCGACCGATGACTCTAAAGAGAGATTGTCAAAAAAGCGTTGATATAATGGATAGATGAGCAAATGCTCCCCCCACAGAGATTAATACATCCTTATGTTCTAATATTAAATAATTTTTAGTATTGCATGTAACAATATGTATCTATGGGGCAGATAGATATCCCGTTTTCTAAGGGGGAGTGATGGCCACAATGAAAAAGGTTTACATGGAGCATGGAGGGAAAATCAAATACATGACCCATATACCACTCTATCTATGTAGCAAGAGCAGAAATACAAACAGGGGGTCTATGATTAGTAATAACTCTGGACTACATATAGTGCAGAGAGGGGGGGGGCGCAAAAAGAGAGCACAAAAATTCAATAGAAAATCAAATAAAAGGAATTGATTACCTTGGGTGGACAGAACGCTGTTTGCCTCCTCCTCAGTCTGACTGTTGCAGATTCTGAGTGGGGCAGACAGCGTATATAAGTGTGGGCTCGAGCCCTGCAGTCAGCTGTACCGAGTACAGCTGATTGCTGCAGGGTATGGAGACTGACGAGTCTCTCTAGGTCCGGCCCCCCGAGTGTTGCGCGCGCACCCGGGTCCCGCGCACCAATGGATGGTTACGCAGCGTGACCCGGGCACGCCCACAACTCCCGCCGACACGCTCTGCTCCACCGGCAAACAGCGCATGCTCGCCGGGTGAAGCAATATGGAGTCCCAGCGTCAAATGACGCTGGGGACTCCTACATTGCCGTCACGTCCATGGAAGGTGGGCGTGACGGCTGGGCGTGTCCGGCGGCCTACTGGGCGTCCCCTATAATTACAACGATCATTGTTAGTGAGGTGTTGTAAATATTTAGTTAGAAACTCCTTCGTCCAGGCGCCTCGCAGTGTGGAATACAGTCTGGAAACAAAGATGGAAGGGGAGAGAGATATCATAAATTACAATGGGGAAAATAGTAACAATTAACATTATTACATGGAAATCGATGAATATACAGAGCAGGAAGACATGAATTTACATATAGGGAAGAAACTTAATATATATTATTATAATGCCATATAATGTTTGCAGAATAACAATAGCAAAAGGCACATCAAAAAGAATTGTTTCTATTTAACTGTATTAAGGAGAGGTTGCACAGGCACACTCGAGGAACAGTATGCAAACAGTATGGATGTCCTGATATTAGTGGCATCATGCAGCCTTCGCATGTGTTATAAAGACTGCATCCCATATCTTGCGTGTATATCAAGCCGATGGGGGGCTTGATTTTAAAGTTAGTATTGGAGGATACTTTAATCCAAAATATGATAGAAATTCCCTTGGGTAATTATTTCTCCATCCCTCCGGATGAAAAACCCTCTAAAAAGGGTTTAAACCAAATTGCCTCATTCAAGCCAGGGGCTTGATTAGCCCTTAGCTTGAAAATCCAGCGTGATTCCAGTTGGAGAAGGATTTTATTCCAGTCACCCCCCCTTGGATTAGGGTGGATGCGGTCTAGAATGAGGAATTTGATTTTAGGGAATTTGCCCCCATGGACAATGGTTGTGTGTCTCCCGAGAGGGAGGTCGGGGTCACACGCTTGCATACTGTGTGTCTCCCCACATGAATTTACAATATCTGCAAGATCCACATCTATATGTAAAAGTAATGAAGGGATGGTGGCGCTCCCTAGTAAGAAAATGTGTACGTGACCACACTACCTAACACACTTAATAAGCTAAAAGTAATAATAAATAAATTGACAACAAAATGGTGTGTAAATATAGAAACCAATGGTGAAGTGATCCATAGATTAGCCCTCCATAATAATCCAACCTGGGAACACTCAAACTAAGTGTGAAAGCCGATGTAAAAGCATGAGCATTCGCATTGCAATAGGTATATGACTCCTAGGGTCTTACAATTCGCAAAATGTCTCGCCCTGAATACCCTGCCATCAGGTAATTTAGGATTTTTTTCCACCCACATGAATTTACAATATCTGCAAGATCCACATCTATATGTACCTTTATATTTGCAGTGAGCCTTCCTATCTGTATTGAATTCACTGCTAGTGATCTGGTCTCTCAGAGAGGTAGCTCTTTTAAAGGTAAATAGAGGTTTTTCCGTAACATATGGACCTAATGTGGGGTCTTCAGTGAGGAGGTGCCAATACTTCTATACAATTTTCCTAATTTGTTGTTCCTGGTTATTAAACCTCGATATGATCCTAAGGGGATTGCTGTCATTTTTAGGTTTTTTTGAATATAGTAGCTGGTCCCTATTGCGTATACAGGCTTGTTGATATGCCCTTTTTAAAGAGGCATGTGAGTAACCCCTTTCCAAGAGGCGATCACGCAGATTATCTGCCTCTTGTTTAAAGATTTGATCATCGGCGCAATTGCGCCTGATTCTCAGGAATTGTCCGTAAGGTATGGAGTTCAACAAAGGTTGGGGGTGGAAACTGGTCGCATGTAAAATTGCATTACCAGCAGTTGGTTTCCTATACAGTTTCGTGAGTAATTTGCCTCCTTCACCTTTGTAGATCTCCACGTCTAGAAACGCAATACTGCTCGGATTGTTCTTATTCATCCTGGATAGACATTGCTCAAGAAGGTGTAGGGGGCCGTCCCAGACGATAAAGATGTCGTCGATGTACCGGTACCACCCCAAAATGTGGTCCGTGTACATCGACAAGTCTTCATCGTCCAGGAACATGTGCTCCCACTCCCCCAGGTACAGGTTGGCATACGACGGGGCACAGCAAGTCCCCATCGCCACCCCCTGTACCTGGAGGTAGTGGGAGCCATTGAAGGTGAAAACATTATGTCCCAGGATGAATTCGAGCAGAGAAACTATAAAGTCGCCATAAAGTGGGTCGACTTCCCTATCATTCCTCAAAATATGTTTGATTGCTGCTATACCTCTATCATGGGGTATGGAGCTATAGAGCGCCTCAACATCAATAGTAACCAGGAGTGTGTACTCTGGTATGAGGAGATTATCTAGAATTTGTAGAAAGTGCATAGTATCTTTCACATAGGAGGGAAGCGTTACGACGTAGGGTTTCAAAAAGTCGTCTATTAATCGGCTGGCGTTTTCACTTATTGATCCTACCCCGGAAATAATAGGTCTCCCAGGTGGATTAACTGTATTTTTGTGCACCTTCGGAAGTGCATAAAATGTTGGTACTTTGGGAAAGTTGTTACGTATGAAGTTCCAAAGTTGTTTGGTGATGATATTATTCCCGAGAGCGGAATCAATAAGTGTGTAAAATTCCCCATTGAACTTGTCAACAATGCCAATAGGCATGCGACGGTACCAATGTTGGTTTTTTAGGATATCGTTGCACATGTTAATATAGGTTTCGGTGTCTAATAAGACAACGTTCCCTCCTTTGTCTGAAGGTTTTATTACAATGTTGGAATTTTTTGATAGGTTTTTCAGGGCTAGTAGTTCACTTTTTGTAAGATTCATTCTCTCGGGGGTATGGGTTCCAAGTTTCTCGAGATCCCTATTTATTAATTTTAAAAAGGTTGCAGCGTTAGGGTTCGTGCTGGGTGCCGGATAGAAGGCGGACTTCTTTTTTAATTTGGTCCCGCCTCTGTCTGAAATTGGATCTAATTGGTCCACAGAGTCCAGAATTTTTTGAAGATCGACCCGATCGATTAGATCGGCCGGGTCGCTCTCCTCCAGGAGTGAGACCAAATGGTCCAGTGCTTTGCTCTCTTGGGGAGTACAATCAGGGGGTATACCCTGCTTATCGAAGAGTTTTCTCAGAATCAATTTTCTGATGAATAATTGTAGATCCTTATAGATGTCGAATTTATTGAGATCTTGATTGGGACAAAAGTTAAGGCCTTTCCTAAGGATTGTGATTTCTTCTATAGAAAGTGTATGAGACGAAAGGTTGATTATATTTAAATCTAATTCAGATTGTGTGCTGTTGCTTGTGACAGTGTCTATAGGTTGACCTGAGTGTAAGTGTTGGGGTTGATTAATGACGGTTGGACCCCTGCCAGGATTTTCTCTAAAAAAGAAGGGTCCCTGGACAGGGTCTCAAACGACTCTGTGCCTACACCATTTGTGTGTACCAGTGATTTTTTATTAGTGACATTGTTACTATGTGGGTGAGTATTTAATGTGATCGCTGTGTCTGTGGTTGTGGTATTGGGACCTACTCCTAATTTGTGAGCAGGGGTATCCAATACGGGTTTTTTTGCCGAGTGACCCTCTGGAGAGTCACTCTGGTATTGTCGTTTACCACTCTGATTTATTTTGGTTTTGTGTGTGATAGTGCGTGAAGTAGTGTTGGAATGAGAGGGGATACCCTGATTTTTGTTCCCGAATCTTCCGGAATTGGGACCATTTCTATTGGGGTTAGCTTTATAGTTATACTGGGTCCATTTATAGGCCCGACCGTCTTTAAATGCATCTCTATCTCGATTAAACTTGATTCTCTTTTTCCCTAGGATGTCCTTGTTGAAGGTTTCTAAGTGATCTTTCAATCTCTCTTCCCTAATTGCTAGGGGTTTTTTAGTTTTGAGTTCTTGTAACCTATTGCAAATGTTGACTACTTCAAGATCTAAAACTGCTGATCTCCTATTATATTCATCTATTAAAATTTCCATTAGATTCCGTGAGCAGATGTTTAGAACTTTTTCCCACCTTGTTTTGAAATCAGAGTCCAGACCTTCCAGGGTCGGGAAGATCTGGACTCTGAGTCCGAGGGGGTTAATGTCTTCTTTAATGTAATCTTCGAATGATCTGGAATGCCAGAACAGAGTGGACTTCTTTTCCAGAATTTTCGAGAGTCTAAAAAATAGAGATGATATCTCAGCATCGATCTCCTCCTTACTACCGAATTCCTTCAGGTATCCCTCCATCAGGGATTTCCATTCGCTTCCTATAAATTCAGTCATGTCCCCAAAATGGTGATCTCTTTCCAGTGAGTTTAAGAAGATTATAAAGGAAAATCTAGGAGTTTCTGTTATGAAAACACCAAAGATGTCCTAAATTAGTAAATATTTCAAAAGTGTGTCTATTGCTAGCCAAAGCGGGGAGCGGTATCTACTACCAATATAAAAGAGAAAAATGTAGGCTAGACAAGGGACACACAAGAGTATATCATACTCAAGGGGGGAAATATTTTACAGTTTACGCCACATCCTATAATAAAGAGAATGAAGGGAGGATCCCCTATGGGTTGGACTTTAACGGCGTGGAATTTGTAACCCCAAATAAAATTAAAAATTATTGAAAATAGAAAAAACGTTTATTACAAGAGATGCAAAACATCAAGAAATAAAGAATTTCACATATATAACAATATAAAAAACACCTGGAAACTGTTACAGCAAAACTTGGTACAGTGCAAGCTAAAAATGTGTTTGATGTCAAGTTCTCACACTGACACGTTTCGGATATAAATGCTTTACTCCTTCCTCAAAGGTGAGACTATAACATCATTCCTATTATATATAGAAAAATATCAGATCAGGTGATATGACAGAAATGCAAATCTTCATATAATGATTACATCTTGAATCCAAAAGATCCATACAATTGCAAATAAAGAATATATAGAAAAAAACTCACATTGAGAGTACACCAGGTATGGGGACGTTCCAGTGCAATTTAAAAGAAACGGCTGGGAGGAGGAGCTTCTTCACTTTTATAGCCTCAAAGGAGGTCGGTTGGATATCAATAATGTGCAGATGCCTAATCAGCTAGATGGAGCTCAATGGTTGCTCCAAAGGCTGGGTAGAGTGCATCTGTCCCTGCAAGGGGGGAGTGATCGTTGAGGGGGCGCCTGTAGAGCACACTGGGGTCGGAAAGTGTAAAGAGAGAACCCTACAAGATAAAACATATATGTATGTATCAAACCAATAGGTAATTACCTTTATAGTGTTAGAAAGCGTGAAAAAAGGCGTATAAAGACGCTAATTTGTACCTGTTAATGGCTTTTAACTTGTTACGCCCTGATTTAAATGTCTCCAAATTTAGAAAATATCGACCGATGACTCTAAAGATGATAAAAATAAAAATAAAATTAAAATCCCCTCAAAGGTCGCTATATATGCTCAACAGCGACATCTAGCGTTAGGAAGTCATACTTATGAACCAAAGTTGACTTGTAAGGAAAACCTGGTAAATAGTAGACACAAACGCCATCATGTGGTATAAGAACACACTGCATTAAAAAATATATAAGGGCTGTAAGCCCATAGAAAAAATATAAACTTGCCAAGGTAATTGTGAAAAACCTCCCAAATTTTTTTTATGTACTTTGCATAATTAACCATGAGGACTAAACATGGAATATATATATATATATATATATATATATATATAAACAGGACTAAAACAACCAAAACAAGAATTAATAGGTGAATTAAAGGATACATTGGAAAACCTGAACCAATTCAATTCAAGATAAATTGATAAACAAATTTATGTCCCACTCGACATTCAAACCGAATGGCGAGTAAGTACGAAGTTCGTATGAAAAAAGAAAGGAAACGTAGGACTTTAAATGAGAAGGATGACTTTGTGGAGGCAAATTGAATTTGAAAAAAATATACATTTTATTACTGGAAGTAACATGTTAAATATGGTAAAATGAAAACCACATATACAGTAAGTAATAACTCCATCCACACATAACATACAGGTGTGGGATAGGTAAGGGAGTTGACATACATATAATATTTCTAAAATAATTGATTGTAGTCTTGTATTAGATAAAGTCATATATATACATAAGTGTCATTTACACAGCACTAGCAGCGGGAGTAAAGATAATAAATAGTAGGACCGTAATAGATAAGTACATAAGTATCGAAATTGATAAACTACTGCAGGTAAAAATCAATGTGTCCATTACAGGCACAGGTCAGCATCGCTTGTGCCCGACGCGTTTCGTGTAGAGACACTCTTCAGGGGCAGATGCTTAAGTATGTCTGCAGAGTATGAAAAATATAAGATATGGCATTAGTCTAGTTTTGGATGGTCATATGGAGGAAAGGCAATTTAGCCCGTCCATGGTACTCACAAAAAGGGATCCAATGGGGTAAGATGCTGTGACCATGCAACTGAGGTCCCCAAGTAGTCTTCCCCGGGAGCTGAGGTGACTGCAGTCGCGCGCAGACGGGGCACATCAAACAAGCCTCCCGATGACCCATGACACAAATTGCCAGTACAGATGTGAGGGGAGCAAGGTGGCCCAAGGTTGCAATCTGAAAAAATGTAATGAATGAGATTGTGTGAGAAGTAGAGATGAGAGTGAAAATTAAAAAAGGAATGTGACAAATGTGTATGCTAGGGGAGTGGTGTGTGAGCGTGTGTGTATGTGTGTGTGTGTGTGTGTGTGTGTGTATGTTGAATTGAATCAGTGTGTGAGCTAAATGGCCATAACTGTAACGATATGTGAAGGGTGAGAAGGGGTTGAGTGGTGGGTGAAAAAGCAAACAAACAACAAAACAACAAAGCAAACAAAGAGACTATGTGTGTAAAGATGGAAAGTAAAAATAAATCAGTGAAAGAGCAGTGTCAGCGGGAAACGTATAGAAAAAACATGATATAAATGTGTGAACCTAATGAAAGACTTACTTGTGTGAAGATGACGTTGGGACGGATGCAAGGTGCTGTGCAGCCGTGTAATGTCTAGGGTGTGTGGCAGCAATTGTGTCAGGGGAGGCTGTCTAAATAGGCCCCGCACATGCGCACGCTGATTGCCACCAGCGTCACGCAGACGCAGCGTGGATGGAAGAGACTCCGGCGGTGGCGGTGATCCCCGCCCTCCGCGGAAGTCTATTTTCCCCATCGCCGCTGCAAAGGTGGAAGTCACATGCACTGCGCGTTGGCGTCAGACCTGACGTCACCCGCAGGCAGGGTGCATGGCGCCGAGGCTCTGTAGGCGCCCGCCCACCAACCCGTGCATCCGTCCGCCCGTACTGGGCGGGAGGGAGAGGGGGGAGAACGAGGGGGCACATAGACAGCCTCGCAACTCCCGAGTGCAGACCAAGGAAGGAACCCCAAATCACTGTGGCCACAGCATGCCCCCAATGGATCAGCGTGGTGGTGCTGTGAAAATTCAATGGTACAGTGTAGTGTACCCTGAATATGCAGAGACACGGGTATGGGGACATTACCACCCGGGATCCGCATGCCTCACACTTGGGTGGCAGGGGAACACTGCCACACCAGTCATCACATCTCCATCCTTATTATGTATCATTTGGTGGAAGGGGGGGTTGGGGTTGGGACTTTAAATGAGGCACATATGCCATGTGCCTCCATCCCTACAAAATGTTTGAAAAAAGAAAGGAAACGTAGGACTTTAAATGAGAAGGATGACTTTGTGGAGGCAAATTGAATTTGAAAAAAAAATATACATTTTATTACTGGAAGTAACATGTTAAATATGGTAAAATGAAAACCACATATACAGTAAGTAATAACTCCATCCTCACATAACATACAGGTGTGGGATAGGTAAGGGAGTTGACATACATATAATATTTCTAAAATAATTGATTGTAGTCTTGTATTAGATAAATTCATATATATACATAAGTGTCATATACACAGCACTAGCAGCGGGAGTAAAGATAATAAATAGTAGGACCGTAATAGATAAGTACATAAGTATCGAAATTGATAAACTACTGCAGGTAAAAATCAATGTGTCCATTACAGGCACAGGTCAGCATCGCTTGTGCCCGACGCGTTTCGTGTAGAGACACTCTTCAGGGGCAGATGCTTAAGTATGTCTGCAGAGTATAAAAAATATAAGATATGGCATTAGTCTAGTTTTGGATGGTCATATGGAGGAAAGGCAATTTAGCCCGTCCAAGGTACTCACAAAAAGGGATCCAATGGGGTAAGATGCTGTGACCATGCAACTGAGGTCCCCAAGTAGTCTTCCCCGGGAGCTGAGGTGACTGCAGTCGCGCGCAGACGGGGCACATCAAACAAGCCTCCCGATGACCCATGACACAAATTGCCAGTACAGATGTGAGGGGAGCAAGGTGGCCCAAGGTTGCAATCTGAAAAAATGTAATGAATGAGATTGTGTGAGAAGTAGAGATGAGAGTGAAAATTAAAAAAGGAATGTGACAAATGTGTATGCTAGGGGAGTGGTGTGTGAGCGTGTGTGTATGTGTGTGTGTGTGTATGTTGAATTGAATCAGTGTGTGAGCTAAATGGCCATAACTGTAACGATATGTGAAGGGTGAGAAGGGGTTGAGTGGTTGAGTGGCTTTTTCACCCACCACTCAACCCCTTCTCACCCTTCACATATCGTTACAGTTATGGCCATTTAGCTCACACACTGATTCAATTCAACATACACACACACACACACACACACATACACACACGCTCACACACCACTCCCCTAGCATACACATTTGTCACATTCCTTTTTTAATTTTCACTCTCATCTCTACTTCTCACACAATCTCATTCATTACATTTTTCATTACATTTTCCCAACCCCAACCCCCCCTTCCACCGTACGAAGTTCGTATATCCAAAACGTTTCTAAACGAGAAACACCGCGTAAACGGGATTCTCCTCTCCAATGCGGAATGAATTGATCAATGATCAGGAATTGTGTTCCCATAGGGTCACGATCGTGACTTTCCAAATAATGGCGGGGAACACTATGATTGGTTTTACCACTTTTGATGTTATTAATGTGTTTATTAACACGGATGGAAAAGGTCCTTATCGTGTGTCCAATATATTGCTTCTTACAAGGACAAGTTATAAGATAAACAATATATTGAGTCGCACATGTGGTAAACCGCTGCATAGAGTAGATCCGCAAAGTGATCGATGATTGAAATGTATCACTTTTTCGTCTGCCGCTGATGTTATGCAAACAGACGTTGCACTTGCGGCAAGGAAAATAGCCCTTGCACTGAAAAAAGAAGGAAACCCTTTTGGGGGGATCAATAACATTAGGGGCAACCTGACCCTGAATCGATATTGCACCCCTAAAAATGACACCAGCTCTCTCAGGGAGGGCTGGACCTAAAATTTTGTCATTTTGGAGTACTCCCCAATGTTTCTTTACAATCTCCTTGATTTGCCTGGATTGTGTAGAAAAAGTGGTAAAAAAGGACCACTTGAATTTAGTATCGGTAGTCTTTTTAGGTTGTACCTCTAGCAAAGTGCTACGATCTATCTGTTGGATACGATCTATTTCTACATCTAGGTCCTCCGACTTGTAACCCTTCTCCAAAAAACTTTGTTTCAATACAGCAGCCTGCCTGGAAAAATCGTCCACCCTAGTACAATTCCTCTGTAAACGGAGGAATTGGCTACGTGGTACTGATCAAAGCCATTGAGAATGATGACAACTATCGACCGGAATATATCCATTCCGGTCGGTAGGTTTGAAGTATGTGATGAACTCCAAATTATGGTCCACAACCTTGATCTCGAGATCCAGGAAGCTGACAGAGGTGGAGCTAGCTTCGTGACTAAGACAGATACCCCTGTCCTTGGAATTGAGCAGGGATATAAAATCATCCAAGGATTCGCGGCTGCCCCTCCATAGGAGGAGAATGTCGTCTATGTACCTCACCCAGAAAACGAATTCTGGTCTATTGAGGGCATAGACGACATCCTCCTCCCATTTGGCCATGAACAAGTTCACAAGACTGGATGCAAACTTGGCCCCCATAGCCACCCCGCAGGTTTGCAGGTAGAACTTGTTCTGAAATCAAAAGTAGTTATGTTGTGCCGCGAACCTCAACAGGTCCATGATGAAATTGCGCTGTATCAGAGGTATAAGAACATTTTTGGACAAATAATGTTCCACTGCCTCAAACCCTAAGTCATGCGGGATGCACGTGTAAAGTGCAGCCACATCCGCCGTCACCAATATCATATCATCTTGATAGGTAACTAATTCCAACTTTCTAATAGTGTCGCCGGTATCCTTCAAATAAGAAGGTACCAGCCTAACAAGAGGTTGAAGGTAAAAGTCCACATATTTCCCTATCCTTGCCATGACGGAATCGATCCCGCTGACTATTGGTCGTCCTGGAGGATAGATGGGATTTTTATGGATCTTGGGGAGGTAATGTATGGCAGGGATCCGCGGTATCAAAAAACTTTTTTCTTTTTTGTCTAAGATCCCTAAAGCAAAACCTTCCTCAACCAATGCAGTTAAGTCCTTTTTGAAACGAGAAGTGCGATCAATATGGATAGGAGTATATGTATTCGTATCCCCCAAAATAGTGTCCATTTCCTTTATGTAGTCTTCTTTGTTAAGAACAACTATGCCTACACCCTCGTCTGCAGGCCGGACAATTAAATTCTTGCATTCACATAGTTGCTTTAGTCCTGTTTTTACATGAGAATTAGCGTACACCTTCTTGTTGGGTAGTCTTTCTAAGTCCTGTAGGACAAGACTACGAAAAACCTGAAGTGAGGGAGCCATCACTCCAGGGGAGTTAAACAATGAAGGGTTCAATAGCCCTGAATGAACCTGACCATCTGGTACCAAAGATGTGTTATTGAAAGGTGTGGTTAAAAAATGTCTTTGTATATTAACCACTTCGCAACCAGGCCAATTCTGACATTTCTCTCCTACATGTATAATTCATAATTTTTTTACTCGAAAATTACATAGAACCCCCAAACATTATATATGTTTTTTTAGCAAATTCCCTAGAGAATACAATGACGCTCGTTGCTTTTTATCTCGCACGGTATTTGCGCAGCAATTTTTCGAACACGTTTTTTTCAGAAAAAAAACTATTTCATGCTTAAAAAAAAACAGTAAAGTTAGCCCAATTTTTTTTGCATAATGTGAAAGATGAAGATACGCCAAGTAAATAGATACCCAACATGTCACGCTTCAAAATTGCACGCGCTCGTGGAATGGCGCCAAACTTTATTTAAAAATCCCCATAGGCGACGCTTTAACATTTTTTACTGGTTACATGTTTTGAGTTACAGAGGAGGTCTAGGGCTAGAATTATTGCTCTCGCTCTAACGTTCGCGGCGATACCTCACATGTGTGGTTTGAACACCGTTTTCATATGTGGGCGGGGCTTACGTATGCGTTCACTTCTGCGTACGAGCTCACGGGGACAGGGGCACTTTAACCACTTTCAGACCGGACCATTATGCAGCCTAAAGACCAGAGGACTTTTTACAATTTCGCACTGCACTGGTTTAACTGGTAATTACGCGGTCATGCAATGTTGTACCCAAACGAAATTTGCGTCCTTTTCTTCCCACAAATAGAGCTTTCTTTTGATGGTATTTGATTGCCTCTGCGATTTTTTTTTTTTGCGCTATAAACGGAAAAAGACCGAAAATTTTGAAAAAAAATGATATTTTCTACTTTTTGTTATAAGAAAAATCCAATAAACTCAATTTTAGTCATACTTTTAAGCCAAAATGTATTCAGCCACATGTATTTTGTAAAAAAAAATGTCAATAAGCGTATATTTATTGGTTTGCGCAAAAGTTATAGCGTCTACAAACTAGGGTACATTTTCTGGAATTTACGCAGCTTTTAGTTTACGACTGCCTATCTCATTTCCTGAGGTGCTAAAATGGCAGGGAAGTACAAAACCCCCCCAAATGACCCCATTTTGGAAAGTAGACACCCTAAGGAAATTGCTAAGAGGCATTTTGAGCCCATTGAATATTTTATTTTTTTTTTGTCCCAAGTGATTGAATAATGACAAAAAAAAAAAAAAAAAAAAAAAAATGTTTACAAAAAGTTGTCACTAAATGATATATTTCTCACACATGCCATGGGCATATGTGGAATTACACCCCAAAATATATTCTGCTGCTTCTTCTGAGTACGGGGATACCACATGTGTGGGACTTTTTGGGAGCCTATCCGTGTACGGGACCCCGAAAGCCAAGCACCGCCTTCAGGATTTCCAAGGGTGTAAATTTTTGATTTCACTCCTCACTACCTATCACTACCTATCACAGTTTTGAAGGCCATAAAATGCCAAGATGGCACAAAACCCCCCCAAATGACCCCATTTTGGAAAGTAGACACCCCAAGCTATTTGCTGAGTGGCATGTTGAGTCCATGGAATATTTTATATTTTGCCACAAGTAGCGGGAAAAATGACAAACTTTTTTTTTTTTTTTTTTTTTTGCCCAAAGTTGTCACTAAATGATATATTTCTCACACATGCCATGGGCATATGTGGAATTACACCCCAAAATAAATTCTGCTGCTTCTTCTGAGTACGGGGATACCACATGTGTGGGACTTTTTGGGAGCCTATCCGTGTACGGGACCCCGAAAACCAAGCACCGCCTTCAGGATTTCTAAGGGTGTAAATTTTTGATTTCACTCCTCACTACCTATCACTACCTATCACAGTTTTGAAGGCCATAAAATGCCAAGATGGCACAAAACCCCCCCAAATGACCCCATTTTGGAAAGTAGACACCCCAAGCTATTTGCTGAGTGGCATGTTGAGTCCATGGAATATTTTATATTTTGCCACAAGTAGCGGGAAAAATGACAAACTTTTTTTTTTTTTTTTTTTTTTTTTGCCCAAAGTTGTCACTAAATGATATATTTCTCACACATGCCATGGGCATATGTGGAATTACACCCCAAAATAAATTCTGCTGCTACTTCTGAGTACGGGGATACCACATGTGTGGGACTTTTTGGGAGCCTATCTGTGTACGGGACCCCGAAAACCAAGCACCGCCTTCAGGATTTCCAAGGGCGTAAATTTTTGATTTCACTCCTCACTACCTATCACTACCTATCACAGTTTTGAAGGCCATAAAATGCCAAGATGGCACAAAACCCCCCCAAATGACCCCATTTTGGAAAGTAGACACCCCAAGCTATTTGCTGAGAGGCATGTTGAGTCCATGGAATATTTTATATTTTGCCACAAGTAGCGGGAAAAATTACAAACTTTTTTTTTTTTTTTTTTTTTTTTTTGCCCAAAGTTGTCACTAAATTATATATTTCTCACACATGCCATGGGCATATGTGGAATTACACCCCAAAATATATTCTGCTGCTTCTCCTGAGTATGGGGATACTACATGTGTGGGAATTTTTGGGAGCCTATCCGTGTACGGGACCCCGAAAACCAAGCACCGCCTTCAGGATTTCTAAGGGCGTAAATTTTTGATTTCACTCCTCACTACCTATCACAGTTTTGAAGGCCATAAAATGCCCAGATGGCACAAAACCCCCCCAAATGACCCCATTTTGGAAAGTAGACACCCCAAGCTATTTTATGAGAGGCATGGTGAGTATTTTGCAGCTCTCATTTTTTTTTGAAAATGAAGAAAGAAAAGAAAAAAAAATTTTTTTTTTTCTTTTTTCAATTTTCAAAACTTTGTGACAAAAAGCGAGATCTGCAAAATACTCACCATACCTCTCAGCAAATAGCTTGGGGTGTCTACTTTCCAAAATGGGGTCATTTGGGGGTATTTTGTGCCATCTGGGCATTCCATGGCCTCTGAAACTGTGATAGGCAGTGAGGAGTGAATTCACAAATTCACACCCTTAGAAATCCTGAAGGTGGTGCTTGGTTTTTGGGGCCCCGTACGTGGCTAGGCTCCCAAAAAGTCCCACACATGTGGTATCCCCGTACTCAGGAGAAGCAGCAGAATGTATTTTGGGGTGTAATTCCACATATGCCCATGACATGTTTGAGCAATATATCATTTAGTGACAACTTTGTGCAAAAAAAAAAAAAAAAAAAAAAAAAATAATAATAATTATTATTTTTCCCGCAACTTGTGTCAAAATATAAAATATTCCATGGACTCGACATGCCTCTCAGCAAAAAGCTTGGGGTGTCTACTTTCCGAAATGGGGTCATTTGGGGGGGTTTTGAACTGTCCTGGAATTTTATGCACAACATTTAGACGCTTATGTCACACATTACCCACTCTTCTAACCACTTGAAGACAAAGCCCTTTCTGACACTTTTTGTTTACATGAGAAAATAATTTTTTTTTTTGCAAGAAAATTACGTTGAACCCCCAAACAATATATATTTTTTTAAAGCAAAGGCCCTACAGATTAAAAGGGTGGGTGTTTCATTTTTTTTTTTCACTCAGTATTTGCGCAGCGATTTTTCAAACGCATTTTTTTGGGAAAAAACACACTTTTTTAAATTTTAATGCACTAAAACACACTATCTTGCCCAAATATTTGATGAAATAAAAAATTAGATCTTAGGCCGAGTACATAGATACCAAACACGACATGCTTTAAAATTGCGCAGAAACGTGCAGCGGTGACAAACTACATACATTTTTAAAAGCATTTAAACGCCTTTACAGGTTACCACTTTAGATTTACGGAGGAGGTCTACTGCTAAAATTACTGCCCTCAATCTGACCTTCGCAGTGATACCTCACATGCATGGTGCAATTGCTGTTTACATATGACGCCAGACCGACGCTTGCGTTCGCCTTTGCGCGAGAGCAGGGGGGGACAGGGGTGCTTTTTTTTTTTTTTTTTTTTTTTTTATTATTATTGATTTTGCTTTTTTATTTTATTTTTCAACTGTTCCTTTCATTTATATATATTTTTTATCATTTTTATTGCTATCTCAGGGAATGTAAATATCCCCTATGATAGCAATAGGTAGTGACAGGTACTCTTTTTTGAAAAAATTGGGGTCCATTAGACCCTAGATCTGTCGTCTGCCCTCAAAGCATCTGACCACACCAAGATCGGTGTGATAAAATACTTTCCCAATTTCCCAATGGCGCTGATTATATCCGGCGAAATATAAGTCATGAAATGCTCGTAGCTTCCGGTTTCTTAGGCCATAGAGATGATTGGAGCCATTCTGGTCTCTGATCAGCTCTATGGTCAGCTGGCGGAACCACCGGCTGCATTCTCAGGTTCCCTGTTGGGACAGGAGAGCCAGAGAAAACCATGGAAGACGGTGGGAGGGGGGGGGCATTCCCTCCCACTGCTTGTAAAAGCAGTCTAGAGACTAATTAGCCACTAGGATTGCTTTTACATGAAAGCCGACCGCTGGCTGAAAAGAATGATACCAAGATAATGCCTAATCCTGCCGGCATCATTCTGGTATAACCACTCAAAGTCCAGCAACATACCAGTACGTTGCTGGCCCTTGTTTGGCATATATTGTAATCTTTTTTTTCATGCAGCCTGTGGGCTGAACGAAAAAAAAAGATTGATCGGTGGGTATGCCCACCATTAGAACCTCCCTTCATCCACCCACTTCTAATGATGGGCATACATGCACCATTTTGTTTTTAACTGTGGTGGTGAAATCACCTCCAACAGCGCTGGAGTCACGGATTTATGTATCGTGGGAGCAAGCGCTGTTGCTGTCAAGATAAATAAATCCGCGCTGCAGCTGAATGGCGTACCTGCTAAGCAAATTATGGTTAACAATAAAACAAAGTAACATTATAGTATAACAGTAAGATTTACCATACCTGCAAAGCAAATACCAAAAAAAACATAGTAAAAAATAAAACATTTTTTAATGCAACCTGTGCCTAAAATATATATATGCCGAAGCATGGGGGCATCCTCCCGCAAAAAAGTTATGCCGCGTACACACGGTCGGAATTTTCCACGGGCAAGCCTCCGTCGGAATTTCAACCGTATGTAGGCGGCATTAGGAGCAAATCGCTCCTCCGCCCTCTGCTGCCCCCATGCTTCGGCATATATGCTCTTTTTTTTTAACTGTGGTGGTGAAATCACCTCCTACAGCGTTGGAGTCACGGCTTTATGTATCGTGGGAGCAAACGCTGTTGCTGTCAAGATAGATAAATCCGCGCTGCAACTGAATGGCGTACCTGAAAACAAAAAAAATGGTTAACAATAAAACATTGCAGAATAGAATACAGTAAAAAGGAGAACAATAGAGAGAGAATAGAGAGAAAGAGAACAATAAAACAACTATTTTTGTTTTTTTTATTTTATATTTTTTTTGTTTTATTTTTTACTTTTTTTTTTTAAACTTTTGTTTGTAACTGTAACAGTTCTAACGGAACTGTTGTAACGGTTCCATCGGTTTTGGTCTCAAAATGCGATGGCATTCTTGAGAACGTGTGCCTAGTCTGTGCAATGCTGTACCCTACGCTAATACTCAACTAGTGTATGGTAGCGTTCGAAACATTCACCGATGCAAAGACCAGGATTGTCAGGACAGCGGGGACAATAATAGCGGGTGTCACGCCTAAATCCGCGCTTTCTGCAGACACGACATTTTCTTTGGGGGGCTTGTTGGGTAGGGGTACTCGGGAGGACATAAATAAAATGCCGCTCATGCAGCCGGCTAACTGCATTTGGTTGGGGAATGTGAGGCGGAGCACCGTCTGGAAACAGAAGGGCTCCGATGATCTCTTCCTGGAATTTAAGGAAGGATCCAGTACGTCCTGAAGCTCCGTATAGCACATGAGCATTCAGCAAAGCCAATTGGAAAAGGTAAATAGACACTTTTTTGTACCAGCGTCTAGCCTTACGGGCAACTAGGTACGGCGCCAACAACTGGTCGTTGAGGTCCACCCCTCCCATGTTTTGGTTGTACTCGTGGACACAGAGGGGTTTCGTCACAACACCAGCCGCCGTAGTAATTTGGACCGTCGTGTCTGCATGAAGGGAGGTAAGAACGAAAACATTCTTATTATCCCTCCACTTCATAGCGAGCAAGTTATTACACTTCAAGCAGGCTCTCTCCCCCAGCCTAAGACGGGACTCTACAAGCCGCTGGGGAAAGCCCCGGCGATTAGGTCGCACGGTGCCACATGCTCCAATCTGATGATCAAACAAATGACTAAACAGTGGCACGCTCGTGTAATAATTATCCACGTACAAGTGGTACCCCTTTCTGAATAAGGGTGACACCAAGTCCCACACAATCTTGCCAGCGCTCCCTATGTAGTCAGGGCAGTTTGTCGGCTCTATGTGGCTATCTTTGCCCTCATAAACCATAAATTTACATGTATAGCCTGTGGCCCTGTCACAGAGCTTATACATCTTGACCCCGTATCTGGCACGCTTGCTGGGAAGGTATTGTTTGAATGACAAGCGGCCAGTAAACTTAATCAGGGACTCGTCAACGCAGACAACTTGATGGGGAGTAAACAAGTCTGCAAAACGTTGGTTGAAATGGTTTATGAGGGGCCGAATTTTATAGAGCCGATCGTATGCAGGGTCTCCACGAGGACGACAGAGTTCATTGTCGTTGAAGTGCATGAACCGCAAAATCTGTTCGTATCGTGCCCTGGACATGGAGGCAGAGAACACGGGCATATGGTACATTGGCTCAGTGGACCAATATGAACGCAACGTACCCATTTTAACTATGCCCATGATGAGGGAAAGGCCCAGAAAGATCTTAAATTCGGGGACCGTAATTGGTCTCCAATCTCTGGCAAGGGTGGACAACTGGGGATTAGCAGCGATGTGTTGACCAGCGTACAAATTGGTTTGGTCCACAATAGATCTATAGAGATCTTCGGTGAAAAACAGCGAAAAAAAATCAAGTGACGTAAAATCAGCTGTTTCCACCTGAATACCGGGTTGGCCAGTGAATGGGGGAAGTACGGGTTCTGCAGAAGTGGTGGGCACCCAATCAGGATTGGCAAATTCTGCAGGAAGGGCACTATGGGCACGACGGGCCTGTCTTTGTCGTGTTCTTGGTGGCAGCGGGACACTACTTGTGCTTGCCACCTCGCCAGCTGAAACTGCACTTATGGGACTCGCCACGTCACCACGTGATACTGCAGTGCTGGTTTGACTACGTCCAGGGTGTACTAGGCCGCTGGTGCTTGCCTGTTCACCAGAAGGAATAGCGGCTCTAGTACGTCTCTGCCTCCTACGAGCGACCTGCGGTTCCTGCACCTCAACAACAGAAGAAGGAGTTTGGGGTCTGGTACGCCTGACCTTAGCAGGGACCACAACTCCGCCGTCAGAGCTATCTGTCATGGAGCCGCTGTCGTCTACTGGGTCGTATTCTGAGCCTGATTCTGACAGATGAGTGACCTCCTCTTCACTATCTGTCATGCTCAGAAACAAGTAGGCCTGTTCACTAGTGTACGTTTGACTTGCCATTTTGGGCTCTAAATTTAGTAGTACACTAGTGAGACTCACAGGAAAAAAAAAAGCTCCTGACTGTTAGCGACTGAATCAAAACGCTACCAAAAAACTGTAAGCGATCGCAGGGATCAGGCCTGACTCTGCGAACGCTGCAGTTATGTGTGCTTAGTGTTTTGTAAGTGACAGTGATCGATCGATACTGCACTTGGGTGGGCTGGGCGGAGGGGGAAAACGCAGGTGCTAGCAGGTATCTGGGCTGATCCCGCTAACAATGCGTTTTTGGGAACCCTAAACAGCTGGGGACGCTAGTATAGATCTGATCAGATCAGATATCGATCTGTTCAGATTCTATACCACTAAGGGAGGTGTATGCTGCGTGCGTGGGTGTTTGCGGTACTGGCACTAACCCGACGCTGCCTGGGGCGACGCAGACCCTATTTGACTCTAAAACCTTACTTATATCACCCGCCGGGCGATCAGGGGGTTAAACCTTTATTAGGTAATAAACGGCGGGTGCCCTGAAACTATAAAAAATAAACTAACTGACCAGCGTCACCCGTAACAGTTATATGGTGATCACTGGTGAAAGGGTTAACTAGGGGGCACTCAGGGGGTTAAAACCTTTAGTAGGTAGTATATGGGGGGTCCCTGACCCTATAAAACGCTGCGGCAAACCTAAATACCTACCTCCCTAACTAGCGTCAACTGTGACACTAATACAGCGATCAAAAAAACGATCGCTTAGTGACACTGGTGACGGGGGGTGATCACGGGGTTAAACCTTTATTAGGGGGGGTTCCTAGACCTAAAGGGGGCTAAATCTAACTGCCCTAACAGTTATTAGGGTCACAATGCACCAATGCAGTTAACAGTAAAAAAAAAAAAAAAAAAAAAAAAACTGCTTTGGTGTCACTGTGACAGGGGGTGCAGGGGGGCAATCGGGGGGGGGGGGGCTGGGGTGTGTAAAGTGTGCCTAGAATGTTCTACTGTTAGTGTAGTGTAGTGTAGTGTAGTGTTGTGCAACTCACGTGTCTTCTCTCCTCGGCGTCGGTTCGAAAAGACCGCCACGAGGAGAGATGACCTCACTTCCCCTGGCTCTGTACACAATACAGAGCCAGGGGAAGCATTCCATTGGCTGGGAGCGATCGCGAGGGGGGGGGGCACGAATGAGTGCCCCCCCCCCCCTCATCTCCGATCCCTCCCCCAATGTCCCGGACAATTTACAGACACGGGGGCGGGCCCGATCGGCCCCCCACCCGCGTCTGTTAGGGATGACATCACTTCCTCTAGCCCTGTTTACATGACGGGGCTAGAGGAAGTGTTTCATTGGCTGGGAGCGATCGCTAGGGGGGGGCCACGAATGAGTGGCCTCCCCCTCATCTCCGATCGCTCCCCCAACGATGCCGACCGCCGCAGGCACCGGGGGGGGGCCCGATCGGGCCCCCCACCCGCAGACAGGTAGGGACGTATATATACGCCCTCCTGCCTGTACGTGCCATTCTGTCGACGTATATCGTCGTGCGGCGGTCGGCAAGTGGTTAAAAATTTTTATTTTTTTTTATTAAAACTTTTATTTTTTAAATTTGACAGAAAATTTGACAGAAAATTAAATTTGAAAAAAAAAAAAAATTTGATTACTTTTATTCCTATTACAAGGAATAGGGATGGGCCCGGTGCTTGATGCGAACCCATGTTCGCATCGAGCACCGGGTGTTCGCTCGCTCGGCGAGCCCAGAACTATTTTGGCCGCTCGCATCACGTTCGTGTGATGCGAGCGGCCCTGCAATGCATTGCGGCCGGCGCGGCCGGCGCAGTGCATTGCTGGCTGATGATTGGCCAAGCATGCACTGTGACCCCGCATGCTTGGCCAATCACAGCGCCGGAAACTCGAAGAGCCATAATTGGCTACAGGCAGGACGCCTGTAGCCAATTACAGCTCAGGGGCTTTAGTACACGCCCCCCCCTATAAAAGGCTGCCACGCCGTCTGCGCCGGTCACATGCTGTTCCGGCGTAGATAGAGCAGGATAGTTCTGTGACACTCTGCTGGATTTAGTTAGTTAGAGAGATTTACTTAGAGAGATTGAGTTAGATAGATTCATTTAGAAAGATTGATTTAGAAAGAGGGGCTTGTAGTGTGTTCGTGGCAGGCAGGCAGAGCTCCTATATTTTGTTCCCAGAAGCACCTATAGGACTTGTAGTGTGTTCGTGGCAGGCAGGCAGAGCTCCTATATTTTGTTCCCAGAAGCACCTATAGGACTTGTAGTGTGTTCGTGGCAGGCAGGCAGAGCTCCTATATTTTGTTCCCAGAAGCACCTATAGGACTTGTAGTGTGTTCGTGGCAGGCAGGCAGAGCTCCTATATTTTGTTCCCAGAAGCACCTATAGGACTTGTAGTGTGTTCGTGGCAGGCAGGCAGAGCTCCTATATTTTGTTCCCAGAAGCACCTATAGGACTTGTAGTGTGTTCGTGGCAGGCAGGCAGAGCTCCTATATTTTCTTCCCAGAAGCACCTATAGGACTTGAAGTGTGTTAGTCCCATCACACAGAGATCATATATTTTGTTCCCAGAAGCACCTATAGGACTTGAAGTGTGTTAGTCCCATCACACAGAGATCATATATTTTGTTCCCAGAAGCACCTATAGGACTTGAAGTGTGTTAGTCCCATCACACAGAGATCATATATTTTGTTCCCAGAAGCACCTATAGGACTTGAAGTGTGTTAGTCCCATCACACAGACCTATATTTTCTTCTCAGAAGCACCTATAGGACTTGAAGTGTGTTAGTCCCATCACACAGAGATCATATATTTTGTTCCCAGAAGCACCTATAGGACTTGAAGTGTGTTAGTCCCATCACACAGAGATCATATATTTTGTTCCCAGAAGCACCTATAGGACTTGAAGTGTGTTAGTCCCATCACACAGACCTATATTTTCTTCCCAGAAGCACCTATAGGACTTGAAGTGTGTTAGTCCCATCACACAGAGATCATATATTTTGTTCCCAGAAGCACCTATAGGACTTGAAGTGTGTTAGTCCCATCACACAGAGATCATATATTTTGTTCCCAGAAGCACCTATAGGACTTGAAGTGTGTTAGTCCCATCACACAGACCTATATTTTCTTCCCAGAAGCACCTATAGGACTTGAAGTGTGTTAGTCCCATCACACAGAGATCATATATTTTGTTCCCAGAAGCACCTATAGGACTTGAAGTGTGTTAGTCCCATCACACAGAGATCATATATTTTGTTCCCAGAAGCACCTATAGGACTTGAAGTGTGTTAGTCCCATCACACAGAGATCATATATTTTGTTCCCAGAAGCACCTATAGGACTTGAAGTGTGTTAGTCCCATCACACAGACCTATATTTTCTTCCCAGAAGCACCTATAGGACTTGAAGTGTGTTAGTCCCATCACACAGAGATCATATATTTTGTTCCCAGAAGCACCTATAGGACTTGAAGTGTGTTAGTCCCATCACACAGACTTATATTTTCTTCCCAGAAGCACCTATAGGACTTGAAGTGTGTTAGTCCCATCACACAGAGATCATATATTTTGTTCCCAGAAGCACCTATAGGACTTGAAGTGTGTTAGTCCCATCACACAGAGATCATATATTTTGTTCCCAGAAGCACCTATAGGACTTGAAGTGTGTTAGTCCCATCACACAGAGATCATATATTTTGTTCCCAGAAGCACCTATAGGACTTGAAGTGTGTTAGTCCCATCACACAGACCTATATTTTCTTCCCAGAAGCACCTATAGGACTTGAAGTGTGTTAGTCCCATCACACAGAGATCATATATTTTGTTCCCAGAAGCACCTATAGGACTTGAAGTGTGTTAGTCCCATCACACAGAGATCATATATTTTGTTCCCAGAAGCACCTATAGGACTTGAAGTGTGTTAGTCCCATCACACAGACCTATATTTTCTTCCCAGAAGCACCTATAGGACTTGAAGTGTGTTAGTCCCATCACACAGAGATCATATATTTTGTTCCCAGAAGCACCTATAGGACTTGAAGTGTGTTAGTCCCATCACACAGACCTATATTTTCTTCCCAGAAGCACCTATAGGACTTGAAGTGTGTTAGTCCCATCACACAGAGATCATATATTTTGTCCCAGAAGCACCTATAGGACTTGAAGTGTGTTAGTCCCATCACACAGACTTATATTTTCTTCCCAGAAGCACCTATAGGACTTGAAGTGTGTTAGTCCCATCACACAGAGATCATATATTTTGTTCCCAGAAGCACCTATAGGACTTGAAGTGTGTTAGTCCCATCACACAGAGATCATATATTTTGTTCCCAGAAGCACCTATAGGACTTGAAGTGTGTTAGTCCCATCACACAGAGATCATATATTTTGTTCCCAGAAGCACCTATAGGACTTGAAGTGTGTTAGTCCCATCACACAGACCTATATTTTCTTCCCAGAAGCACCTATAGGACTTGAAGTGTGTTAGTCCCATCACACAGAGATCATATATTTTGTTCCCAGAAGCACCTATAGGACTTGAAGTGTGTTAGTCCCATCACACAGAGATCATATATTTTGTTCCCAGAAGCACCTATAGGACTTGAAGTGTGTTAGTCCCATCACACAGACCTATATTTTCTTCCCAGAAGCACCTATAGGACTTGAAGTGTGTTAGTCCCATCACACAGAGATCATATATTTTGTTCCCAGAAGCACCTATAGGACTTGAAGTGTGTTAGTCCCATCACACAGACCTATATTTTCTTCCCAGAAGCACCCATAGGACTTGAAGTGTGTTAGTCCCATCACACAGAGATCCTATATTTTGTTCCCAGAAGCACCTATAGGACTTGAAGTGTGTTAGTCCCATCACACAGACCTATATTTTCTTCCCAGAAGCACCTATAGGACTTCTAGTGTGTTAGTGGCATCACACAGAGCTCCTCTATTTTCTTTTCAGAAGCACCCACAGGACTTCTAGTGTGTTAGTGGCATCACACAGAGCTCCTATATTTTCTTCTCAGCAGCACCCACAGGACTTCTAGTGTGTTAGTGGCATCACACAGAGCTCCTCTATTTTCTTTGCAGAAGCACCCATAGGACTTCTAGTGTGTTAGTGGCATCACACAGAGCTCCTCTATTTTCTTTGCAGAAGCACCCATAGGACTTCTAGTGTGTTAGTGGCATCACACAGAGCTCCTATATTTTCTTCTCAGCAGCACCCACAGGACTTCTAGTGTGTTAGTGGCATCACACAGAGCTCCTCTATTTTCTTTGCAGAAGCACCCATAGGACTTCTAGTGTGTTAGTGGCATCACACAGAGCTCCTATATTTTCTTCTCAGCAGCACCCACAGGACTTCTAGTGTGTTAGTGGCATCACACAGAGCTCCTCTATTTTCTTTGCAGAAGCACCCATAGGACTTCTAGTGTGTTAGTGGCATCACACAGAGCTCCTATATTTTCTTCTCAGCAGCACCCACAGGACTTCTAGTGTGTTAGTGGCATCACACAGAGCTCCTCTATTTTCTTTGCAGAAGCACCCATAGGACTTCTAGTGTGTTAGTGGCATCACACAGAGCTCCTATATTTTCTTCTCAGCAGCACCCACAGGACTTCTAGTGTGTTAGTGGCATCACACAGAGCTCCTCTATTTTCTTTGCAGAAGCACCCATAGGACTTCTAGTGTGTTAGTGGCATCACACAGAGCTCCTATATTTTCTTCTCAGCAGCACCCACAGGACTTCTAGTGTGTTAGTGGCATCACACAGAGCTCCTCTATTTTCTTTGCAGAAGCACCCATAGGACTTCTAGTGTGTTAGTGGCATCACACAGAGCTCCTATATTTTCTTCTCAGCAGCACCCACAGGACTTCTAGTGTGTTAGTGGCATCACACAGAGCTCCTCTATTTTCTTTGCAGAAGCACCCATAGGACTTCTAGTGTGTTAGTGGCATCACACAGAGCTCCTATATTTTCTTCTCAGCAGCACCCACAGGACTTCTAGTGTGTTAGTGGCATCACACAGAGCTCCTCTATTTTCTTTGCAGAAGCACCCATAGGACTTCTAGTGTTTTAGTGGCATCACACAGAGCTCCTATATATTCTTCTCAGCAGCACCCACAGGACTACCGACTACAATGGCTGGAAGACCGCCAAGGGGAGGCAGAGCGTGCAGAGCCAAGAACACAGGGCAGGCAGGCTCTGTTTCTAGTGGACGTGGCCGTGGCCGTGGACGTGGTCGTGCATCGTCATCAGCACGTGGCCATGGGACACGCGCGTCTTTGTTTTCGGCAGCTGGACATGTGGAGCCGCATCATGCTGAAGGCTTGGTAGAATGGATGACCAAGCCCTCCTCATCCTCCTCATCCTCTCTCACCCAGGCTCAGGGTACTGGCAGAGCATCATCAGCCACCCCTTCCCTAGACCCACCATGTCCTCCTGAGGAGTCCCCCGAACTCTTTGAGCACAGTGTTGGGTACATGCTCCAGGAGGATGCCCAACGATTCGAAGGCTCGGATGATGATACCCAGCTTGAGGAATCTGGCAGTACTGTTCCACCAGCTGCAGCTTACTGCCAGGTTTGCTCTAGTGGTGAAGAGGGAGGGGATGATGAGGTCACTGACTCCACGTGGGTGCCTGAAGGGAGAGAGGATGAGGAGGAGGACGAGGAGGAGGAGGATGCGGCGTCACATGTCCAACGAGGCAGGATGCCCCCTGGAGGCCAGGTAGAGGCCAGCACAGCAACTGTACAACACCGCAGAGCTCCGCCTGTGCAGGGCGCTGCCTCTGCACGTTATCAGAAAAGTTCTTTGGTGTGGGCCTTTTTTGAGACGAGTGCATCAGATCGCACCACTGCTATTTGCAATATTTGTCTCAAGCGTATCTCGCATGGCCAAAACATCAGCCGCTTGGGCACCACAAGCATGACCAGACATATGTCGACCTGCCATGCAGCTCGTTGGCAGGCACACATAAAAGACCCACACCAAAGAACTAAGCGGACCTCTCCTTGCTCCTCATCAGCTGGGATCTCCATCCCCACTACACCTTCAGTCCTCTCTGAAAGCTGCTCTGAGAGGACTGAAGGTGTAGAATTAGGTGTGTCACAACCAAGTACTTGCAGTACACCGACGTCCGATTGCAGCAGGCAAATTTCCCTGCCCCAGCTGCTGGACCGTAGAAAGAAGTACACTCCCAGCCATCCACATGCCCAGCGGTTGAATGCTAGCTTGGCTAAATTGCTAGCACTTCAACTGCTGCCTTTTCAGTTGGTAGACTCGGCCCCCTTCCGTGAGTTTGTTCAATGTGCGGTTCCTCAGTGGCAGGTTCCCAAATGCCACTTTTTCTCACGGAAGGCGATTCCGTCTCTCTACCGGCATGTGGAGGGCAATGTCCATGCCTCGCTGGACAGGGCGGCCAGCGGTAAGGTGCATATTACCGCTGACTCATGGTCCAGCAGGCATGGACAGGGACGGTACCTTTCTTTCACGGCCCATTGGGTCACTCTATTGGCAGCTGGGAGGGATGCAGGACAAGGTGCAGTAGTGTTGGAGGTTGTTCCGCCACCACGCCTCCAAAACGCTACTACTGCTACTGGTTGTGACACACCTCTCTCCTCCACCCCCTCCTCTTCTTCTTCCTCCAGTGCTCTGTCCTTGGAACCAGCGGTGCTCCGTAGGCGTACAAGGGGCTACGCAAGTACGCAGGCAAAAAGATGCCATGCCGTGCTTGCGCTGGTGTGTTTGGGGGACAGGAGCCACACTGGGCCAGAGGTTCTGGCAGCTCTGCAGGGGCAGGCCGAGAGGTGGTTGACGCCACGTCAGCTTAAGCCAGGAATGGTCGTTTCTGACAATGGCACCAACCTCCTCTCCGCCCTGCGACAGGGGCAGCTCACCCATGTGCCCTGCATGGCTCACGTCCTCAACCTGGTGGTGCAGCGGTTCTTGGGCAGGTTCCCAGGCTTACAGGATGTCCTGAGGCAGGCCAGGAAAGTCTGTGTGCATTTCCGCCGATCTTATAATGCCAGTGCTCGGCTGACTGAGCTGCAAAAGTGTTCCTTCTGTCCCACCCATCACACAGGAAGAGGATGAGGAGGAGGAGGAGGAGGAGGAGGATTGTGTGAGCATGGAGGTGGAGCCTGGCACTCAGCATCAGCAGCAGCAGTCTTTTAGGGATGATGTACAGTCCCAACAAACCAGTGGACTTGTACGTGGCTGGGAGGAGGTGGCTGGCGATCATGTCATCCTCAGTGACCCAGAAGACTCCGGACCGAATGCCTCAGCTAACCTACGCTGCATGGCCTCCCTGATCCTGCAAAGCCTGCGGAAGGATCCTCGTGTTCTTCGGATCAAGGAGAGGGACCATTACTGGCTGGCCACTCTCCTTGATCCGCGGTACAAGGGTAAGGTTGCGGACCTTATCTTGCCGTCGCAGAGGGAGCAGAGGATGAGACATCTCAGGGAGGCCTTGCAGAAAGGTCTGTGCAACGCGTTCCCAGAAACTGGGAGGCTACAAACTCCTGGTCCTGGGCGACGAGTTGCTGAGGCTTCGGTCAGTAGCAGAAGGAGCGGTGGGGAAGGTGGACGTCTGACCGATGCGTTCAGACAATTTTTTAGTCCGCAGCCCCAAGGTATGATCGGTTCCAGCAACCATCGCCAGCGTCTGATATACATGGTGCAGGAATACCTTGGGGCAAGGTCAGACTTGGACACCTTTCCCACCGAAAATCCTCTGGCTTACTGGGTCCTGAGGATGGATCACTGGCCAGAGCTTGCACAGTATGCAATTGAGCTACTGGCCTGTCCTGCCTCCAGCGTTCTTTCCGAACGCACATTCAGTGCTGCTGGAGGATTTGTCACCGATCATAGGGTGCGCCTGTCCACCGCCTCGGTTGATCGACTGACCTTCATCAAAATGAATCAGTCTTGGATCACCACCAGCTACCAGGCACCTGAGGCGGATATAACCGAATAATTTTTAATATCACATCCCTTCAAGACTGCCTATGCTGATGCTGAGTGACTGTCCTCTTATGTTCACTGACTATCCTCTTCCTCCTCCTCAATGATCCATGCCACCACACCAGTGCCTAAGGCACAATTTTTCAGCCCCTGTTTAACAGGGGCGTGTACATACAATTTTTATAAAAAAATGCTTCGCAACACGTGTGACTGCTGTGCTCCAAGTACAGTATCTGTGAGGGGTTGCAGTGTTGTGGCACCAGCACCAGTGCCTAAGGCAAATTTTTCAGCCCCTGTTTAACAGGGGCGTGTACTTACAATTTTTAAAAAAAATGCTTCGCAACACGTGTGACTGCTGTGCTCCAAGTACAGTATCTGTGAGGGGTTGCAGTGTTGTGGCACCAGCACCAGTGCCTAAGGCAAATTTTTCAGCCCCTGTTTAACAGGGGCGTGTACTTACAATTTTTTAAAAAAATGCTTCGCAACACGTGTGACTGCTGTGCTCCAAGTACAGTATCTGTGAGTGGTTGCAGTGTTGTGACACCAGCACCAGTGCCTAAGGCAAATTTTTCAGCCCCTGTTTAACAGGGGCGTGTACTTACAATTTAAAAAAAAAATGCTTCGCAACACGTGTGACTGCTGTGCTCCAAGTACAGTATCTGTGAGGGGTTGCAGTGTTGTGGCACCAGCACCAGTGCCTAAGGCACAATTTTTCAGCCCCTGTTTAACAGGGGCGGGTAATTACAATTTTTTAAAAAAATGCTTCGCAACACGTGTGACTGCTGTGCTCCAAGTACAGTATCTGTGAGGGGTTGCAGTGTTGTGGCACCAGCACCAGTGCCTAAGGCACAATTTTTCAGCCCCTGTTTAACAGGGGCGGGTAATTACAATTTTTTTAAAAAAATGCTTCGCAACACGTGTGACTGCTGTGCTCCAAGTACAGTATCTGTGAGGGGTTGCAGTGTTGTGGCACCAGCACCAGTGCCTAAGGCACAATTTTTCAGCCCCTGTTTAACAGGGGCGGGTAATTACAATTTTTTAAAAAAATGCTTCGCAACACGTGTGACTGCTGTGCTCCAAGTACAGTATCTGTGAGGGGTTGCAGTGTTGTGGCACCAGCACCAGTGCCTAAGGCACAATTTTTCAGCCCCTGTTTAACAGGGGCGGGTAATTACAAATCTTGATCTAATAGTTCACAGCAGGGCCCATTCCTGCGCCCACCAAGAGTAACTATGAGGGCCTACAGTCTTGTGGCAACACCGTCCACCACCACCGCCAAAGGCCCAATTTTTCTGCCCTGTTCATCAGGTGCTTGCAATTACAAATCTTGATCTAATAACACACAGCAGGGCCCATTCCTGCGCCCACCAAGAGTAACTGTGAGAGCTTACAGTCTTGTGGCAACACCGTCCACCACCACCGCCAAAGGCCCAATTTTTCTGCCCTGTTCATCAGGTGCTTGCAATTACAAATCTTGATCTAATAACTCACAGCAGGGCCCATTCCTGCGCCCACCAAGAGTAAAGCCCCATACACACGGTCGGACAATCCGCGGACCAGGTCCGTCGGACCATGTCCGTCATACTTTGTCCGATGTTGGTTTTGCGTACACACGGTCGGACAAAGTTGTCGAAAAATCCGATCATTCTGAACGTGGTGACGTTTGTTGCCTACGACGGGACTACGTAGAGGCTAGTAGCCAATAGCTTTGGTCTTGTAATGTGATCTGAGCATGCGTAGCACTTTGTCCGGTCGGACAACCGTACACACAATCGGATTTGGTGTGATCGGACCGTGTTGACGGCAAATCTTTCCAGCAGGAGATAAGACTTTGTCCGTCGGTCAAACCGACGAACACTGTCCGATGGTGCATACACACGGTCTGATTTTTCAACAACCTTGTCCGATCGGACAGAATCCATGAAAAAGTCCGACCGTGTGTATGGGGCTTTACTGTGAGAGCTTACAGTCTTGTGGCAACACCGTCCACCACCACCACCACCCCCAATTTTTCTGCCCTGTTCAACAGGTGCATGCAATTACAAATCTTGATCTAATAACTCACAGCAGGGCCCATTCTTGCGCCCACCAAGAGTAACTGTGAGAGCTTACAGTCTTGTGGCAACACCGTCCACCACCACCGCCAAAGGCCCAATTTTTCTGCCCTGTTCATCAGGTGCTTGCAATTACAAATCTTGATCTAATAACTCACAGCAGGGCCCATTCCTGCGCCCACCAAGAGTAACTATGAGGGCCTACAGTCTTGTGGCAACACCGTCCACCACCACCACCACCCCCAATTTTTCTGCCCTGTTCAACAGGTGCATGCAATTACAAATCTTGATCTAATAACTCACAGCAGGGCCCATTCTTGCGCCCACCAAGAGTAACTGTGAGAGCTTACAGTCTTGTGGCAACACCGTCCACCACCACCGCCAAAGGCCCAATTTTTCTGCCCTGTTCATCAGGTGCTTGCAATTACAAATCTTGATCTAATAACTCACAGCAGGGCCCATTCCTGCGCCCACCAAGAGTAACTATGAGGGCCTACAGTCTTGTGGCAACACCGTCCACCACCACCGCCAAAGGCCCAATTTTTCTGCCCTGTTCATCAGGTGCTTGCAATTACAAATCTTGATCTAATAACTCACAGCAGGGCCCATTCCTGCGCCCACCAAGAGTAACTGTGAGAGCTTACAGTCTTGTGGCAACACCGTCCACCACCACCACCACCCCCAATTTTTCTGCCCTGTTCAACAGGTGCATGCAATTACAAATCTTGATCTATTAACTCACAGCAGGGCCCATTCCTGTGCCCACCAGTCTTGTGGCTACACCAACATCTAATAGGGCAAATTTCTGCAGAGTATATACGCCAGGCCCCTACTTTCAAACATCCAACTTACAAACGACTCCTACTTGCAAATGGAAAGAGAAAACAGGAAGTGAGAGGAAATCTACCCCTAGGAAGGGAAATTCTATCCTGTTAGATTTAATTTGGGAAAAAGGTATCTCCTCTCTACTGATACTTTATCACCAATCCTTGTTTCAATTAAAACCCCACTTTTTCCAAAAAACATTTGTCATTGGGACGGAAAGTTAGGTGACATGTTCTGAACAGATGTGCAAAGACAGCAAATGTTACAGGGGTGATAACCCCTCCCTATGTTCTCCAAAAAGCTTAAAAATAGATTTTTTGGGGATGGAGCTACACTTCATAATGTACCTGTTCAGATTCTACTTAAGAACAAACCTAAAGCCGCAAGTGGTTTTAAATGGCTTCTTTTTTTCCTTTACAAATGTCATTTTGTGCAAGGACAGTTCTAAACACGGGAAACACATGCCACTTCACAGGCATACTTTAGACACCCCCCAGGTACCATATTTAAAGGAAAATTTCACTTTTTTTTTTTTCACTTTATGCATCATTAAAATGACTGCTCCCGAAAAAACGTTAGTTTTTAAAAGTTCTTTTTGCATTGATATATGTCCCCTGGGGCAGGACCCAGGTCCCCAAACCTGTTTTATGACATTAACATGCATATTGGCCGTTGTAATTAGCACTTTTGATTTCGAACGTTCGCGTCCATTATAACGTATAGGGTTCGAAAATTCGCGCGAACTTTCGGTCGGTTCGAAGGTTCTGGTGCGAACCGAACCCGGGGGTGTTCGGCTCATCCCTAACAAGGAATGTAAACATCCCTTGTAATAGGAATATTACCTGATCGGACCTATTAACAGTGAGATATGGGGTCAATAAGACCCCACATCTCACCTCTAGGCTGGAAAGCCTAAAATAAAAAAAAAACAAAAAACGATCACCTCTTCCCAGCGGAGGCGGCGCCGTTATTCGAATGCAGAGGTCGGGCGTGACGTCATCACATCGCGCCCGGCCTCGGAACGATCATAGAGACTCCGGCGACCATCTGGTCCGCCGGAAATCTCTATAGTTATCATCCGGGGCCGGCGGTTCCTGTGTCCGATTCACTGATGGAAGCGGTGAGTCGGTAGAAGCACCGGAGGGCAGTGGGAGGGGGGGCGTCCCCTCCCGCCGCCCATAAGAACGATCAAGCAGCAGAACAGCCGCTATTATCATTCTTATGGTGCAGGGAATCGCCGTCTGAAACCGGCAATATCTGAATGATGTCTGTAGCTACAGGCATCATTCAGATATACCCCTGCAAACCGGAGGCCGTCACATGACGGCCTGTGGTCGGGAAGTGGTTAAGTTTACGGGTAAACTTTTGAACTTCAATGAATGTGGAAAACTTGTTTAAAGTCCTTGGAGGGACATATTTTAGGCCCTTATCAAGAACAAGTTTTTCCTAATCCGTTAAACTGACAGTACTCAAATTAAATATGCCCGCACCGGTCAGGTTCTTTTTCTTTTGGCTTTGGACCCACCACCCGCCTCAAGTCCCTCGTTTGCTTTTGGGTTTCCTGGGTATTCTTGTGTGAACCCGGAAAAACCCGAATGGTGGGGACGTCCATCAACGTTTTGATTATAACCATATGGAGAACGGGGGTAGGACTTTTCGCCCCCCTCCATATATCCATAAGGATCATGATGGACACCCCCCTTCTCTATTGTCTGGGACGGGAAATGAACGTGGAACGTGGTGAGTGGGGGTTCTATAATTACTCTCATGGTAACCGTGATGATAATCCTCACGCTGACCATACCAACCAGTAGAATGTTCTCTCGGACTGTTGTAATGGTAAGAGTCCCTATATTGACCCTGATAAGTACCTCTACTTCTATTAGTGGGACCCCTCCCTCTGGAATTTGGGGGTGGATATCCACTCTGAGTTTGTGGTTTACCACGAGGTTCAGGGGCCCTGGAGGGTACCCCTTTGGCAGATTGGGATATAAGAGATGGTCGCGTAGGATCTTCTTTATAATTAGGGTCGTACGTTAACCTGTGTGACGTCATCGCGCACGGACGTGATTCCCACGTGGATGTCCGCAATCACCCGGTCATGTGACTTGTCACATGATCAGTGGACGCGTCTCCTGATTGGTCGATGTAGGGGCCGCTGTCGTCGCAGGATTTGTGACGCGATAGGCGGCACTATTGGCGCTGCCCTGCTACTGTATTCCTTGTAGATAGGTGCTGGATTATACAGATTTACATTTCCAGGTCTTTATCATGTATAATTGGACGCTAGTAATGTGCAATTTTATTGGCTATTAGCAGCACTCATGTGTCCATGACTGCTTGTACCTGTTTGCTGATTTGTGAAGTCCATTTATGTTTGACTTCCTCTGATTGGACAAAGGCTATGGGTTCAGGTTATTGGCTGGGAATGTTTTTTTAGGTTTTTGGCGCCATTTTTAACATGTGCACACCATGACCTATAGGGAATCTGTTCTGGGGAGATGTTGGTTCCACCATTCACCTGGTCTGATCTACCTCGATCTGTATACGATTGGCCATTTGATTGAGAGGGTCAACACCCCCTATCACATGGTTAGTTTTCGTCCAATCAGAGGCTGCAGAATTTTAACTATGTGTCAGTTTTTGATTGGCTTACATGTTTTATAGTTATCTATATATATATGTGCAGTGTGGGGGAACAGGTATATGCCCCAGTTGAAGTCTACTATAGATGAAACGTGTTGGACAAGGTCATACGCTTTTAATAGTGATCACTTTTATTCGTTACATTTTTGTTACATTGGTTTTTGTCAATAAAAACCTTCCTTTTTGATCTTCACCATTGGAGTCCCCCCTTTTCTTTCTCGTTTCCTGCTTTATGGTTTGAAACATTTGGGGAGTATCCTATGGGAGCTTTCGCCACATCGGTTGTGGTGATCTGACATCAGCTCCGGCTTTTTCCATCTCTGGATCCGTCATCCTGAACCTGCAGTTCCTGTTTCATGGTTGCTGGTCCACGTTCCATTTAAGTCATCTATGTTTCGACCATCTGCATCTTTCCTGTGAAGTCGGTATCGGTTCCACATCAAGTCCACTTTGGGATGTCCAGTCTGCCGGTCCTGCTGAGCCGTTCTATGCCTGTTTGAGTCCCTGTTGCTGACAGGGGGTCCACCAGTTCCGGTAAGCATACATCTATTCCATATTTCACTCTAAACAGTGTTGTACCAGAAGATCTAGTTCAAGACAGCCTCGTTTGGAAACCATCATTGTTTTATCACTTTGTGACATTTTATATATTTATGGTTTGCACTTTATTTGCACATTGGACAGTCTTTGTTTATGATTTGTTCATTTCAGGGAGCACATCCCATTGTTTTTCATTGCACATATTTCATTGCAAATCACATATTTTAGCGCTACACTCTTACCCACAATATGTAGTTAGTGGCTTTATGTGATCCATTGATTGAAATGCTGTAACCAAATTCCTACCATTTGCTATTATGTTTTGGATCTGGATAATTGAAAATGCATTATTGGTTATTTTTTTATATGCAAATGACTTGATAAAAAGAAGACTTTGGTTATACAAAGCTCATTGTGCTGGCTGTATTGAGCAGGATTGATAACTGGTCAAAAGCCATAGTGCACTAGGCGATCTAGTGCAAAACATTGTGGTAAACAAGCAAATCCTTTTAGTGAACTATAAAAATGTGTATTTTTCCTTTGTAGCTTTTTAAAATAATAGTATTATACATGTGACAGCAATGTATAAAGTGTAGACTAAATGTCACTGTCATTTTGTCCCTGATCGTCAATTTTTTTTCTTTACATGAAATCTCTTTGCATAAATATATTTACAAATGTTTTGTTAGAAAAATACCAATCAAATTTTGTTTTTACTAAGTGAATGTCTTGATAAAAAAGAAGATTTTGGTTATACCTGTCCCAATGTTCTGGCTGTATTGAGCAAGATTGATAACTGATCAAAAGGTTGCCTAGTGCAAAACATTGGGTCCACTACCAAACTTTCCTAATGTGATGTACAAATATGTTTTTCTTTTTTTTTTTACTTTTAATTATATAATTATTATATGGTGTCAATAATGCTTAAAGTGATCTATAAATGGCACTGTCATTTGTGAATATAAGAAAACCAGAGCCTATTTGAAGGACACAAAGCATGTATTACAATTATTAAATGATGTGCCTGTCCTTGAGGGCTGGACATATCTTGCAACGGCAGATGTGTCCTCCCTATAAACCATTGTCCCACATCATGAAGCATGCACAGCCACTAAGTGGTTATTACGAGCACATAGCACTTTAGTGTGCAAACAGAGAAAATTCTTAATCAAGTGTCTCAACTTTTGTTTGAAGTGTAGCTACTTCTGGAACAACCAATCCTATTTTAAACAAGCCATAGGCATTGCCATGGGGGCAAAGTTCGCTCCCAGTGTAGCCAATGCGTTCATGGCACACAGGGAGGAGGATTCGGTCTATGCCAATATGCCAGCGGAGCTCACATTATACAAAAGGTATATCGATGACCTTGTAATAGTGTGGAATGGAACTAAAGATAAACTGGAAGAATTCTTGAATCATCTCAATGTCAATGACAAGAATATCAGCTTAGTATGGATCATCAATGCCAGGTCAGTAGATTTTTTAGATTTGAATATCTCGATAGAAGCTGATAAAATTGTCACTAAAACGCACTTTAAAAATGTGGATACCAATAGTTATCTTTCAATGCACAGTTGTCACTTTAATCCTTGGTTGTACAACATCCCTAAAGGACAATTAGTAAGGATTCGGCGCAATTGCACTAAAGAAGAGGATTTCAATACCCAAGCCCAATTGATTGGAGCGAGATTTAAAGAGAAGGGGTATGAAGAATCCTGGATCAAGAAACAAATTGCCCAAGTACAGGGGATGAACAGAACCACAATGCTAGGGGACAAACCAAAAACCTCTATACAGGGTCGAAAGGAAGCACCATGCATCATAATGGATTATAATATGCAACATAAGGAGGTCGCCAAAGTAGTTGAGAACCATCTTACCCGAGAAGCCTAACATTGTATACAAAAGAGCCCCGACAGTCAGAGACCTAGTGGTTAAATCGGTAGTGGAACCACCCCCCAAGAAAGGTTTTACATTTTTCACCGGGAAAGGTTTCTTTCCCTGTAGGAATTGCTTTGAATGCCGTAGGGCACGCAAATTTCAGAGTAAAAGAACTGAGTTCACGGCTACCACCACAGGACAGGTTTACACTATTAAAGATTTTATAGGCTGTCACACTGAGGGTGTAGTATATTGTTTACAATGCAGTTGCAACTTGCAATATATAGGGAGAACGAAGAGAGAGCTAAAAGTACGTATAAAGGAACATGTCCAAAATATCATTAATGGATTCCCAAAGCACAGCGTGTCGAGACACTTCGCTGCAGTACATAATAAGGATCCCACTCAGTTACAGTTCTGGGGTATAGAACGGTATAATCCTTCATGGAGGGGTAGCCATAGAATAAGAGTAATTAGCCAAAAAGAATCCATGTGATTCATACCATGAGGACCCTTACACCAGAAGGACTGAACGTGGAGTTTGACTTGAACTGTTTTTTAAGCAATTTCTAATACAATAAGTATGTCTGTACTCATTCGATTATATTATCGTTCAATTATACTGAGATATTATAGGTCTCTGTAATGGCCAGACGCATCCTTTCCGGTATGCTGGTAATTTTAGTAATAGACATTAAAGTGAATTTTGAAGATCACCATCATTTAATATATGGTATATCTATCCCTGTCAATCTTGGGGCATGTACATCTTCTTATTGTTACCCACTGAAAGAATTCACTATTGCTATATTAGTGGAATTGACTCTATTCAATCCCTACTTTAGCCATATAAATTTAATTATGGTCCTTCCCCTTTTTTATTTAGGATGCCAGTCTTCCATCCTTTGTAGTAGAGATTCATTTATCGTGAATACTCATCTTATTAATTCCATTTGTCTATAACAATCATGTTCATCAATCTCTGATTTAAGAATTATTGCCTGGTTTTTATATACATTTTATATGAGATCCTCTCTTTTTTATATACATATATATAAATTTTTTAGATATATTCAGTATGGAATATGGATATTTATCTATTCCATTAATTAGATTTTTAGACTATAGGGTCTCCGTATTAATACAATGGCTACTTCATTAATTTTAGTAGAAGTCCATTTTTAAAATTTCTAAAATATTTTTAAAATTTTTAATATTTATTTATGGAGGCCAATTGTAATAAGTTATTGGTTTGGGTTATGATTGATTTATCATTCACAATCAATCATTCTTCAACATAATAGATATGTCCCTTTGAGATAATATGGTGATTGACTATATCTATCATCTTTATGTCTTTTGGGACTTTAAACATAAGGGTTGGTAGTATGTTCTTCTTTATTATACATACATAACCTCCACGAACACCTGCCTATACCCAAAACAGATTTTCCCCATTGAAGGAAAATAGATCTAGAGAAAACCACTACTCCCAATATGCTTACTCAGAAAGAGACAATTTGTATCAGAACAGATCACCATTTAACTATAATTACAATCAACCAGGGCCCTCCTACACGGGGGATTTTCCCGGGACACTAGAAGGGCGCAAATCAAACCCAGAACCAAACAGGGTACCAGAGGGGGGCGGAGTGCCCGGAAAAAGAAAGCGAGTTTAGACAACAGTGGCATCTTTAATCTTAGTAAAGCCACTCTCACTCCATCAGAACATCTAGTCTTAAATAAGGGCCTAAAATACGCACCCCCTAAAAAACTGAATAAGTTTTCCACCTTTATAGATATCCAAAAATTCATAAGAAAGATGAATATACAGAGATATATATCGCATCGAATCCCAGGACTTTACATACTACTGACACAAATCAGCAGATTGTCCACACAGGGCTGTCAAACCCATCACTCTTTAACCCTCCGGTCCCTATAGCACCGTCCATTAAAGTTTTCAGAGACTTAGTCCTAGGGGACTTGGATAAATTACCCCCTAAAAAAACATTTAACGACCCCAACCTAAAAATTGGATTAAAACAACTCTGTGAGAGGAAGGATTTAATTATCTGGCCCACGGACAAGGGTGGAGGGATAGTGGTCTTGGATAAGACTGATTATAACCAAGAGATGATGAGGATCCTTGGCGATACAGAAACTTATCTACGTCTCACAAAGAACCCTACCTCTGACTACAAGAGAATCTTAGTAGATCTTGTCGACACAGGATTTACCTTAGGTATACTGGACAAAAAAGAAAAACATTTCCTAATTCCTACAGTTCCTAGGATACCTGTCATGTACTATTTGCCTAAAGTGCATAAAAACATTATCAATCCCCCTGGTCGCCCGATTATCAGCGGGATTGATTCCATCACGTCCCGCATCGGGAAATATATAGATTACCATTTGCAACCACTGGTAAGAACAATACCTTCATACCTAAAGGATACTAAAGACACCATCATGAAGTTACGACAGATTAAGTACAGCAATGACCTTCTTTTGGTTACTGCTGATGTGACAGCACTTTACACAAGCATTCCCCATGATCTGGGCCTTACAGCAGTTAACTCTTTTTTGTCCAGAAACAGAGCGATTCCAGGAACCCAACAAAGGTTCATCATGGACCTATTAAGGTTCGCCACCAGATATAATTACTTCTGGTACAATAAGGAGTTTTACCTACAACAAAAAGGTGTCGCCATGGGGGCAAAATTTGCCCCTAGCCTGGCTAACATCTTCATGGCCAAGTGGGAGGAGGATGTCGTCTATGCCCAAGGGCTGCCAGAGATAGCCCTGTGGGCCAGATACATAGACGACATCCTCCTCCTATGGAGAGGTGACAAAAACTCCTTGGATAACTTTATGACCTTCCTAAATGACAACCAGGCAGGTATCCAGCTAACATACGAGGCCAGTGCCTCTACTGTGCATTTTCTGGATCTAGAGATATCCGTTTCGGAGGACCAACTGATCACCAAAACGTTTTTTAAGGCGACCGACCGAAACGGATATATTCCAATTGATAGTTGCCACCATTCGGCCTGGCTGAAATCAATTCCCCGTAGCCAACTTACCAGAATTCGTCGAAATTGTACAAACTTATCTGACTTTTTTCAACAAGCAGAAACAATCAAAACAAGATTTAAAGAGAAGGGATATGACACCTTGGGTATAGACAGGGATATTGAATATGTTTCATTGCTTAATAGAGAACAACTTTTCGAGGACCGTCCGAGAAAAACACAAGATTCCCGACATAAGTGGTCGTTACTGACCAATTTTTCGGTACAACATAAACAAATTAAAAATATAATTTCCAACCATTGGAAGGTTCTCAAAAATGACCACATTTTGGGACCCCTCTTGCCTGAAAAAGCCGGAGTTATTTATAGAGGAGCTCCATCACTGGGGGGACAGATTGCCCCAAGTGTGCCCGACCCTCCCCTCATTCCTTCTTTTTTCTTTAATACCAAAGGTTTTTTTCCCTGCCGTAGGTGTAATGTTTGCCTACACAACTCCTTGGGGAAAAAGAAATCTGAAACTTTTACTTCCAGTTCCACCGGCAAAGAATATAAGATCAAACACCTACTAACTTGTCAAACCAAATTTGTGGTATACCTTATCACCTGCCCTTGTGGCAAACAATATGTAGGCAGGACGATTCGCACTTTTGCTGTTAGATGTAACGAGCACATTGCGGGCATTAAAAAAGGCCGTACAGACCACAATGTCCCCAAACACTACCTCCGCTATCACAATAAAGATCTTAAAGGAACCAAGTTCCAGGTCATAGATAAATTTGTGCCACACTGGAGGGGAGAACCAAACATTAGAGGCGTGTCCAAATTGGAAACCTTTTGGATCCATCAATTAAAGAGTTACACGCCGCATGGTCTCAATATAGATTGGGACGTGAACGCCTTTATTAATAAATCCTAATGCTCTATTATTGACTCCACCTCAAGCACGAAGTTCACACTATTTTTGACCCCACCATGAGGAATTCAGAGTCTTGCTCTCTACAATTTTTTACACTTTGAGTACACGCCCTCTCATTTAAATGTACCTGCTAAACATGACAGGACTTTGTATCTACATGTCAGGCTTTTAGTACATTTGTGATGTAAGGGGAAATGTCTTTCTATTGTTCACTTTTTCATCTATGTTGTGGTCCGTAATGAGTACTCAACTATATGATTTGAGGGATTAATATTTTCGGATACAATGTTTGAATGTAGTCAGCAGGCGCATTCCCAGTTCCGGCTATCTATTAATTAAACTTGGGGTAATTCTAGCTCCAACCTCGCGTTTTTTACATTGGATTACAAGCCTATTTCATTTATTGGGTTCTCAGACCCTTGTTTTACTTTTACTTTTATTTTTATTTTTTATTTTTTATTATTACTATTTTTCTCCAGGTAGATGTTTATAGCATTCTCCCCTACCTATGTTGGATATAAATCTCTAACATATAGACTTTTGCTCACTCTCTTCACATATGATAACATTTTTTCTTGACCCATTGGTTCTAATTAAAAGACTATTTTTTAGTTTTTAACTTTTTATTTATTTTTTCAAGGGCGTTTTAACACATGCCATTATGCCTATGTAGATGTTTTATAAATTAAACCTCAGTTATATGCTGGTGTAAAACCAGTCCTGTCTCTCATGAGGCATCCTGTTTCTGTTTACCACGAATTACACTGACTTCCAGCGCTACGGCAACTCTTCTAATATGAAGCGTACGGTTAGCATCTGGTTACCATGACACTCCCGTTTACACCTTCAAGCAGCGAGATGAACTGCAAGCGTCAACGCGTGATGACGTAGGTCACGCGACTCCACCTCATGACGCGGCGTGTTAGAGACGCCGGATTGGTCACAAACATGAGGGCTGACCAGTGCGCGTCACGCCGACGTCCCTTCCTCTATCCTCGCCCCCTCTGCCCCCCGACCTATTACCTTAATGCACGCGCGCCCCATGTGACATGGCGCGACCGCGTTTGGGCTTACGGCCGAGGCTTTCAGAGGCTTGGTTTTACATTTACAACAATCCCATCACCCCGATTGGTCCTATGTGGAACGCAAACCAGGAATACCGGAAGTGGGAAACCGCGCGCTGACAGGTGAGATCTATGAGATGATTAAACAATGTATTGTATTTATAAGGCGCAAGTGTGGCTGGCAGGCATGTACCCCAGTTGAAGCCTATGCAGGCGAAACATGTAGGGTTGGATGCTTGCCTAAGCCACCTGAGATTTTTTATCCGCGCCTTTTCTAAAAAAGCTTTTTTACCTTCATTCGCTGTTTGTGATTGCCAAATCCCAAATAAAAGCCTCCTTTTTTTATCTGTGGTATTACACTATGAGGATTTTTTTCTCCTTTTTTTCCCGTTTTTTCTTTCTTCTGTGAGCTACCCACGCTAAGGAACAACTTCCAGAGTCCCTTTGCCCCCTCCCCCCTCTTCTGAAATTGGGGAGTCTGCCGAGGGTGAGTATTGGAGACCCTTACCGCGGCAGTACACGGAACCCTCCAAAAGGATATCTGTGCTTGCAGCATCACCTTGAGATTGCCGGGGGACCCGGTAACACGCTCGTTTGACTCACCACCGAGAGGTCTGTGAGTCCACCGCCTCTGGTAAGAGTACCTTGATTATTCCTTGTTTCTGTATTAAGAAGAAGGCTGACTCCTCTTCAAGTCAAACATACTGGTTACATCTATAAGTTGATCCATCTTCAAACTAGAAATTGTTACAACCACCAACTGCCACCTTGGGACTGTACTTCCACTTTACATAACCACCTATGTGGCTAACCAAAAGACTAACACTATACCACTGGTAGAACACAGCTGATTGACATCACACTATCAGTGAAGTACACAGCTTTTTTTTTGTTTGGGGTGTGTGAATATAACCCACTACTATTACCATAAGTGGCTAATCACAGAGTTGATGAATCTGTTTTTTTAAACACAAAGTTTTATCGCTTTACCTAATTTTGTTGCTTTTGTATATGTGTTTTTTGAAAAATCGCACAATCCATCCATATATGCACCTTGGGAAATTGCATTGCTAGCCTAATACCTAGTATTTTTTAGACAGACACATACTGGGATTTTTTCTCTATCCATTTCTGATTGTTGCCATGAATAGCATCATAACTCTGGACAGCGGATTAATCTTGAGCTAATATCTGCATTTCGTTTTCACTGCATTTACACTAGCCCGTCGGGACGGCCTGACTAGCTACACATATTATTCCAGTAGTTTACACCCTGATCACATTCACATGCGTCTTCAGTATAGAAAAAAACGCATAAGTTCTCCACAACAACCTATAATTTTAGCATTGAATTGCATATTCTGCCCCTACACTGTTTTGTGAGTACACGTTTTAGTCTTATGCTAGGAGATGGGACTATATACACTTTTATTACATTAAATTGTTGTGTTTCTTTCTATCGATGCACTTTATGAGAACGTGACCCTTCTCATAAAAAATCTTCCTTCACTTTATCTAAAGGGTATGAGTGATTGTCCTTACCATTAACACTCCTGTCATGCACGTCTGCCCATAGGATTTGAATCCCCTATGTGGCTGTATGCAAAACAGGGACACTCATTCTCTTTCACCTTCATTTGCAGCTTCTTGTTGCACTTCAGGGACAAATATCCCGTCATTTAAGTTGGAAAAAACTTTTTCTCTACACAAGCGCTGCACTTTTATAATTATATGTTTGTATACAATTAAGTCTGATTGTTGTGCTAGCAGCTATATTTCTCATTCCACTTTTATTTAAGGTTTGGCGCAGTATTTTTCCCAATTTTTTATTATACATACATCCCCCATTACTTTTTGACATTAACCTTTAAAGATACAGTTTTAGCCTTTTGTAATAATCATTGCCATTCAAGAAATTATATTTACAATATTGATGGCTTAATTACACGATCGATCATTGTTATATATATAGGCTATATATATATATTTTTGAACAATGCCGCTATGAGCTATAGATGCGTTCGGCCCCTAGTATAATGCCGCTGTAATAACTGATCATAGACCACAAGAAAATGGCCGTGGTTTGTTTACTTCCGCAAACCTCGGCAAAATGGCCGCCGCTTCATATCCGGTTCTAATTATATAAATGACAGCCTCTTACAGCCAATCAGGTTCCCCTGATGAAGTCACGAGTGCGTGACGTAACCGGTAGGGATTGACCTGATTATAGGAAATCCTGAAGGATACCGGAAGCGATGTGAGACTGGCGCTAGTCGCCTTTTTATGCTGAATTTTTAAGTTTTAAATGTAAGGATGCACTTTGTTATTGAATAAGCTGATTTTACCTGAACATACTTCACGATTTGCCCCCCCCCCCCCCCCTTCTTTCTTGTCCTTTATCCCCATTTTTGGAGAGGTTTATTCCGCTGGACAGCGGTTTCCTGGAGGAATTCTAAAAATACGAGAGGATATCTGGGAGGAGTGATACAATATTAGTGGAGACAGTAAAAGAGAGGAGTCAGGACAGAGCCTAACTACTTAGCCATATCCATAGGAAACAGTGGAGGAGAGGAGTCCAGAGAGAGCCCTATTCTATCCATTGCTCTGAGACAACAGCCCTAAGGTGAGAGGCTAGGGAGTATCAGTTTAGGACCATATCCACCTGCACCCACCTCCCCGTTCATCCTGTTTACCCCAAGAAGCTCAGTGTAGCCCAGCCATTCACTCTGGCCTTGGTGGGACATAAAAGAATTGTTTCGGGATCAATGGACATTGTGCTAGTGTTTTTCTTCATTAATCTGGCTGCCTGAACATTATCACTATTTCACTATATGGTTTTAACCAGCAATCTATTTGCAGGACATTATTTATTTGATATATCTTTTTACACTTTGTGATATACACGTATTGGTTTTACCTTTATTTTTCCACCCATTTTATCACTATGTGATTGTATTTTTAAAAAAGTATTCATTCTTTGTTTATTAGTGATTGAGCACTAACATTGTATATATATTAATTTATTATCAGTATTATTATTTATTTTATATATATTTTTATATATATCACTTGTTATATGAGTGCCACCCTTAGCGCAAAATCATATATTTCTTTATATATATTTCTTATATATATATATATATAATCACAGTATCTCACAAAAGTGAGTACACCCCTCACATTTTTGTAAATATTTTATTATATCTTTTCATGTGACAACAATGAAAAAATTACACTTTGCTACAATGTAAAGTAGTGAGTGTACAACTTGTATAACAGTGTACAATGGTTTGTCTCCTCAAAATAACTCAACACACAGCCATTATTCTCTAAACTGCTGGCAACAAAAGTGAGTACACCCATAAGTGAAAATGTCCAAATTGGGCCCAAAGTGTCAATATTTTGTGTGGCCACCATTATTTTCCAGCACTGCCTTAACCACTGTGGGCATGGAGTTTACCAGAGCTTCACAGGTTGTCACTGGAGTCCTCTTCCACTCCTCCATGATGACATCACAGAGCTGGTGGATGTTAGTAGAGACCTTGCACTCCTTCACCTTTCATTTGAGGATGCCACACAGATGCTCAATAGGGTTTAGATCTGAAGGCATGCTTGGCCAGTCCATCACCTTTACCCTCAGCTTTTTTAGCAAGGCAGTGGTCAACTTGGAGGTGTGTTTGGGGTCGTTATGTTGGAATACTGCTGGGCGGGCCAGTATCTGAAGGGAGGGAATCATGCTGTGCTTCAGTATGTCACAGTACATGTTGGCATTCATGGTTCCCTCAATGAACTGTAGCTCCCCAGTGCAGGCAGCACGCATGAAGCCCCAGACCATGACACTCCCACCACCATGCTTGACTGTAGGCAAGACACACTTGTCTTTGTACTCCTCACCTGATTGCCGCCACACACAATTGACACCGTCTGAACCAAATAAGTTTATCTTGGTCTCATCAGACCAAAGGACATGGTTGCAGTAATCCATGTCCTTAGTCTGCTTGTCTTCAGGAAACTGTTTGCAGGCTTTCTTGTGCATCATCTTTAGAAGATGCTTCCTTCTGGGATGACAGCCTCGCAGACCAATTTGATGAAGTGTGCGGTGTATGGTCTGAGCACTGACAGGCTGACCCCCCAGCCCTTCAACCTCTGCAGCAATACTGGCAGCACTCATACATCTATTTCCCAAAGACAACCTCTGGATATGATGCTGAGCACGTGCACTCAACTTCTTTAATCGACCATGGCAAGGCCTCTTCTGAGTGGAACCTGTCCTATTAAACCACTTTATGGTCTTGGTCACCATGCTGCAGCTCAGTTTCAGCGTCTTGGCAATCTTCTTATAGCCTAGGCCATCTTTATGTAGAGCAACAATTCCATGAGGTGCCATGTTGAACTTCCAGTGACCAGTATGAGTAAGAGTAAAGCCCCATACACACGCTCGGATTATCCGAGGACCAGGTCCGTCGGATCATGTCCATCGTACTTTGTCCGATGTTGGTTCTGCGTACACACGGTCGGACAAAGTTGTCGGAAAATCCGATCATTCTGAACGTGGTGACGTTTGTTGCCTACGACGGGACTACGTAGAGGCTAGTAGCCAATAGCTTTGGTCTTGTAATGTGATCTGAGCATGCGTAGCACTTTGTCCGTCGGAATTCGCTACACACGATCGGATTTGGTGTGATCAGACTTTGTTGTCAAAAAATCTATCCAGCAGGAGATAGGACTTTGTCCGTCGGACAATCCGATGGAAACTGTCCGATGGTGCCTACACACGGTCGGAATTTCCGACAACATTGTCCGATAGGACAGAATCCATCGGAAAATCCGACCGTGTGTATGGGGCTTAAGAGTGATAACACCACACTGAACACACCTGCTCCCCATTCACACATGATACCTTGTAACACTAACAAGTCACATGACACGGGGGAAGGAACATGGCTAATTGGGCCTAATTCAGACATTTTCATTTAGGTGGTGTACTTACTTTATTTGCCAGTGGTTTAGACATTAATGGCTGTGTGTTGAGTTATTTTGAGGGGACAGCAAATTTACACTGTTATACAAGCGGCACACTCACTACTTTACATTGTAGAAAAGTGTAATTCCTTCAGCGTTGTCACATGAAAAGATATCATAAAATATTTACAAAAATGTCAGGGGTGTACTCACTTTTGAGATACTGTATATATCTTCAAATGTGGTTAAGGAAAGCTGCACCCGGTCCACAATTAGTGCAAAGCAACCATGTCTTCCCACTGACCATATATATAAGCAAAAAAGTCCAAAGGATTGCTGCACTTAAAAACTTTGTTTATTCGTTCAAAGATTTGTAAAGTTACATCTCAGAAAGAGTTCAAAAAGATTTCCATATGGAATCAATCTATGGTTAATCGCTCATTAGTACAATTGTATTCCTTTGTTCATTAATCATTTCACATCACTGATATTCAAATGGTTAACCATGTAGAGACTCATCTTACTGTTCACTCAGGAACCATCACATTGTCATTCTGTAGAAAAAATATATATACATATGTAAAAAAACATCCTAATCGAAATATTCAGAAGGATACCATAAAATACTTTTATAGATAATGTATTATAAATCATACAAATAGATAAAGATCAAAATCGGTATTTAAAACTTTTGGAGTAATAGTATTAAGAACATTTATCCAATGAGCCTCATGTTTTCTTAAGATTTGTTCATGATCACCTCCTCTCCTGTTTCTATTAATGCCTTCCAGCACCATGAATTTTAACTGGGAAATTGTATGCCCCTTCTCTATAAAATGTCTAGCCAGTGGTAACTGTATTAATTTATCTCTAATTGAATATTTATGCCTGGCTATACGATCTTTAACCTTTTGGGTTGTTTTCCCAATATATCATAATCCACATGGACATTGTATGGCATAAATCACATATGATGAGTGGCAGGTATAGTGGCCCTTGATAGGAATATCAAAGCCTTTATGTGGGTGTGATATACTTTTTCCCTTTATCATAGAATTACATTGGATGCATGATAGACATGGAAATGATCCCAGGTTTTTTGGTCCCAGAAAAGTTATCCTGGGGATAAGAGGAGAAAATTGATCGGATCTTACCAATCGATCCCTCAAAGTTCTCCCCTTTTTATATGAGGGTAATGCTAAATTCCAAAATTATTCTATAGTGGGATAACTTTTCCGGATGAAATTGTGTAACAAAAGGTATCTTTTTAGTGTGTTTTTATTTGGATCAGTTTTATTTAATTTAAGCATTCCTTTTTTATTGATGCTTCAGGATAATTTCTGTTGATTAGTTTAGTTTCCATTTCTTTTAATCTTTGTTCACGACGTTGCGGATCACTAACTATTCTCTGGACCCGCATTAGTTTGCTTTTAGGAATATAATTAAAGCGGTTCTGCACTCTGAAAAAAAAATTTTTTTTTTTAGGATGTAATATAAAGTGTGCTTACCTTTATTAGGGGACTCACCTGTTCCATCTTCCATCTCGATCGCCGCCGGTTTTCGTCCGATGAAGTTCCTCGTCTTCTTCTTTAGTGCTGGGGGCCATCTTGCCTGTGGGCATGTGAAACACCCACAGGGACTTTAGATGGCCCAGCATGCACTGCCGTTACTCGCGCGTGCGCAGTAACGGCTCATCTGCCGAGATCTCACGAGATTTCGGCAGATGCGGCCGAAATCTCGGGAGATTTCGGAAGATGTGGCCGAAATCTCGCGAGATTTCGGAAGATGCCCGCACTGACTTCTGGGATCAATGACACCAGATCCCAGGAGACAGTGCGGCGTGACGACGATCGACGCAAGACCCCGCCCGCCGCCGCAGAGGGAGAAGACCGGAAGTCTTCAATTACAAGGTAAGTAAAAAAAAAAAAAAAAAACATTTCATTTAGTACTCTTTGCCTGATTTGGAAGGCAAAGAGATTTACTAAATGAAATGAGTGCAGAACCACTTTAAAAACAGATTGAGGGTGAAAACTATCAAAATGTAACAATTGGTTGCGATCTGTAAAATTTTCATCTGGTTGGTTTTCAACATGGTGTCCAGGAAGGAAATTTCGGTCCCACTGTACTCCATATTGAATTTCAAATCAGGAATAAGATAATTCAGATATTGATCAAACAATAATAGGGTTCCAATGTCACCTCCCCACACTGCAAACACATCGTCCACAAATCTATACCATCCCTGGCAATTTTCCATAAAGATTGTATTATTATATATAAAGGACATTTTAATCATATTCATAAATTTGTTTGTGTATGGGGGTGCGACATTGGAACCCATTGATGCGCCTTTAAGCTGTAAATAATGAGTTTCCTTGAAGAGAAAACTATTTTCTTCAAGGACAATTTTTAGTAGGTCCAACAAAAAATTTGTCGACTATTGTAGCAATCTGTCTCAAAAGTCGTTTACAGGCTTCAATACCCAATTCATGGGGGATAATAGCATAGAGACTGGATATGACCCATGTGACAAGGATGGAATCAGATGACTAACTTAACCCTTTTAATTTTTTTAAGGAAATCTGTAGTATCCCGTATAAAGGATTTATGCCGCGTACACCCGATCGGACATTCGGACCACAAAATACCATGTTTTTTTTCCGAAGGATGTTGGCTCAAACTTGTCTTGCATACACATGGTTGCACAAAGTTGGTCGGAAATTCCAAATGTCAAGAACGCGGTGATGTACAACACGTACGATGAGCCGAGAAAAATGAAGTTCAATAGCCAGTACTGCTCTTCTACTTGATTCTGAACATGCGTGGCACTTTATGCGTCAGAAATTGTCTACACACGTTTGGAATTTACGCAAACGGATTTTGTTGTCAGAAAATTTGAGAACCTGAATTTTGTGCGACGGAAATTCCGATGAAAGCTGTCCGATGGAGCCTACGCAAGGTCGAAATTTCCGATAACAAGCTCCGATCGCACATTTACCGTCGGAAAGTCCGACAGTGTGTACGCGGCATAAGTGTTTGTTAATAACTGTGTTAATGGAGTTGTCTGAGTACTGAATACTGATTTCATCCTAGAAACAATGGGACATCCTGGTGGGTTAATATGATCCTTATGTATCTTAGGCAAGATATATATTACAGGGGTAATGGGATGTTCACATAATAAAAATGTATAAGTTTCATCATCAATAAGTTTGTCTTTTAATGCTGATGTCAGTACTTTTTTAATCCTGGTTTTACTTTAAATACCGGACATGAGTCTAGTTGTTTGTATGTATTGACATCTGATAATTGTTTCAACACTTACAATTCATACTTAGTGGTGTCCATAATCACAATGGCTCCCCCCTTGTCAGCCGGTTTGATAGTTATAGCTGTATTAATATATATATATATATATATATATATATATATATATTATATATATATATATATATATATATATACATACACACTCTGCATCCAGTGTAGCCTATATCTACTGTGCATTCTGTGGTGCGCTGTTTCTAATACACTTCAGGCAGTGTATTTGTCAGAAACCATGAAATCAGACTGAGACAGAAGTACAGTTAAATCACACTTGTCTGATAATAAAAATAAATAGAACAAATGTAGTCAAAACATAGCCAGGAACCAGAATGGATAGTCAGACATGCCAAAGGTCAGGGAGCCGGAGATGAGCGTAGTAAAACAGCAAGCAGGATCTGGAGCCAGAAGGGATGTCAGCCAAGCAAGTCTTCTAAGGCAAAGGCAGAGATCCTCTGGGCTGGATAGCTTAAGTAGGCAGGGCTGACAAGCAGAATATCATCAATGGTTCAGTACCTGTGGAGAGATATGAGCTGACAATTAGCCGACAGCTGAGCGGCCAGCTCAGAGAAGAAAGGGCTGAGCCCAACCCTGACAGTACCTCCTCCTCATTGACCCCTCCAGCTTGGAGGACCACCAGGTTTGAGAGGAAAATGTCTATGGAAATCATGGAGGAGGACAGGGGCATGTATGTTCGAGGATGAGACCCTAGAGCATTCCTCTTGACCGTACCCCTTCCAATGCACCAGGTACTGTATGTGCCCACGGAACCTACAAATGTCAGCAATGGACTGTACTTCATACTTCTCATGGTTCTCAACCTGTACAGGGTGAGGAGGTGGCACCAAGGTGGTAAAGCGGTTGCAGACCAAAGGTTTTAATAAGGAGACATGAAATACATTTGAAATACGCATGTTAGAAGGAAGGTCTAATGCATAAGCCACTGGGTTAAGCCTGCGAAGAATACAATAAGGCCCAATAAACCGAGGTGTGAACTTCAGTGAGGGAACATAAAGTCGGAGGTTGCCGAGATGACAGCCGGACCGTGTCCCCAACCTGGTAGGAAGGTGCGGGCAGGCGTCTGCGGGCAGCATAGAGTCTGTACCTATCATTAACAAGTCGCAAAGCTTCCTGGACTTGTGATCAAGTGGAACGAAGACCACGGAGATGCTCCTCTAATGCAGGAATACTCTGCGGAACAAATGACTCAGGCAACATGGAAGGTTGAAAACCATAGTTCGCCTTAAACGGGGACAATTGGGAAGCAGAATTCAAGGCACTATTGTGAGCAAACTCTGCCCATGGTAATAGGTCTGACCAGTTGGTATGATGGTCAGAAATACAGCTATGTAGGAATTGCTCTAAGGACTTGGCTTGTTCTGCAGCCCCATTAGACTGTGGGTGATACACAGAGGAAATAGCAAGCTGAATTTCCAACTCTGCACAAAAGGCTCACCAAAACTGAAACACAAACTAACTACCCCTCTCCAAGACAATCACCTTGGGTAGCCCATGTAAGCGAAAGATCTCCCAAGCAAAAATGGAAGCCAATTACTTAGAAGTGGGCAACTTCTTAAGTGGAATACAATGAGACATTTTGGAGAACCAATCAACCACCATAAGGATAACTGCGTTGCCCTGGCAGTTGGGTAACTCCACAATGAAATCCATAGACAGGTGGGTCCAGGGCCTTTCTCCATTGGGTATGGGTTCTAGGAGGACCACTGGAAGATGTTGTGGAGTCTTACTCTGAGCACAAATGGAACAGGCAGCTATGAAGGCGATTACATAAGCACATAGACTAGGCCGTCAGAATTGTTGGGAAATGGCCCAAAAGAGTTGATTATTCCCAGGGTGGCCAGCAGCCTTGGGAGAATGGTAAGTCTGGAGCATGGCAGTACAGAGACTCTCTGGGACAAAGCAGCTGTCACAAGGTTTCTCAGGAGGAGCATGGACCTGAACAGCAAGATTTTTCTCACCCAAAGGAGAAGTGAGACTGCTGCGAACCATAGCCAGAATACGATCAGGAGGAATCACAGGAACCGGAACCAACTCCAACTTGGAGTTGGAGGAAAATTGTTGTGACAAGTCGTCGGCCCTTACATTCTTAGTACCGGGTAAGAATGAGACAATGTAATTGAAACTTGACAAGAAAAGAGCCCATTGTGCCCTACTGGGAGAGAGGCGTTTAGCCTCAGACAAGAATGTGAGATTCTTATGGTCAGTAAGAATGAGAACTGGCACAAGGATGCAAAGCACTCTCAAAGGTAGGACGTTGAGACAGAAGGGCACCAACTCCAGTCTCAGAAGCATCTACCTCAAGGATAAAAGGTAACGTAGGAACAGGATGTGCCAACACAGGAGCAGAAACAAAGGCAGCCTTGAGACTCTCAAAGGCCTTAACGGACTCCAGAGACCAACTCTGTGGGTTACCGTCCTTTCTGGTCATATAAGTCAGGGGTTTGACCAGAGATGAGAAGGTACGAATAAACTTCCGATAATAGTTGGCAAAGCCCAGGAAACGCTGCAGAGGATGTAAACCCACGGGTCAGGGCCACTGCAGGACTGCAGAAAGTTTCTCTGGGTCCATCGAAAATCCAGCAGTGGAAATGACATAACCCAGGAATTTAACCTGTTCACAAAAGAAACTCGCACTTCTCCAGTTTACAATAGAGATTGTTCTCTCTTAGTTTCTGAAGCACACCACAGACATCTGTGTGGTGGCTCTCCAGGGACTTGGAGAATAGGAGGATATCATCGAGATAAACCACCACACATAACTGCAACAAATCTTGGAGGACATAGTTAATGAATTCCTGGAAAACTCCCTCCTCCTAAAGGTTCTCTCATCTGCAGAGAGACGTGTGAAGCCCAAGTGCATGGGTTCATCTTCACTGACCGACTTGTTACCAGGAGGCATGGGAGGTGAGGGAGGCACGGGTGGGACTGCAAAGCTCAGAGGCAAATGTACATAAGGCTTCCGCAAGCGCTCCCTAAAAGAGAGTCTTTCTCTGAGTCTGGAGTCAATGAGGATGGCAAACGTGATCAACTTCTCCAGCTCAGTGGGTATATCTCGGGCTGATATCCTCATCCTTGATGGAATCTGAGAGATCGTGAGAAAAAGCAGCCATGAGGGCCTCATTGTTCCAAGCAACCTCTTCTTCCAGAGTATGGAATTCAATGGCATAGTCGGCAACAGTTCTCGTACTTTGTTTGATGGACATGAGGCACTTGGCAGCAAAAGCGGAGTGTGCAGGAATGTCAAATACCCTTTTAAAGGATGCCACAACTCAGGGTAACTCAAAACAACAGGTTTTTGCATCTCCTATAGAGGGTTTGCCTAGGCTCTCTCAGAAAGCAAAGATATTATGAAACCTACTTTGCTTCTGTCCATGGGAAAAGCCTGGGGCAGAATCTCAAAGTATATCTCAACCTGGTTGAGAAATCCTTTACATTGAACTGGGTCACCCCAAAATGCTGGGGAAGCGGAGCGGAACCAGACTAACCTCTTACAGGTTGTACCAGAGCAGTCACAGTGGGAAATTCCAGCAGTGCGGCTCAGGAAAGTTTGTAATGCCATGGCAATCTGATCCATGCAGTGATCTTGCTCATCCAATCTGGAAAAAATATTACCAACAAGAGGATTTACTGTATCTTCTGAATTCATGGCCTTTGCCTATTGCCAGAAACCCTGAAATCAGACCGAGACAGAAGTACAGTTAAATCACACTTGTTTAATAATACAAAATAAATAGAACAAACATATTAAAAATATAACCAGAGTTCAGGAACCGGAATGGATAGTCAGACAAGCCAAACGTCAGCGAGTGGGAGATGAGTGTAGTAAAACAGCAAGCAGGAGCTGGAGCCAGAAGAGGTGTCATCCAAGCAAGTCTTTTAACAGGAATACAGGAGAGCGTCTCTGTGATGTTGACGAAGGCAAAGGCAGAGATCCTCTGGGCTGGATGGGTTAAGTAGGCAGGACTGACAAGCAGGATATCATCAACAGCTGAGTACCTGTGGAGAGATAAGAGCTGGCAATTAGCCGATAGCTGAGCAGCCAGCTCAGAGAAGAAAGGGCTGAGCCCAGCTCTGACAGTATTATATATATAATACTGTCAGAGCATATATACTCTGCATCCAGTGTAGCCTATATCTACAGTGCTTTCCATAGTGTACTGTTTTTTAATACACTTTAGGCAGTGTACACAGTATCTAATACAGTGTGTACAGTATCTACTACACTTCTGGTGGTGTACACAGTATAAAATACAGTGCAGCCATTGTACTGTTTCTAATACAGTGCAGGCGGTGTACACAGTATCTAATACAGTGTATACAGTTTCTACTACACTTCTGGTGGTGTACACAGTATAAAATACAGTGCAGCCATTGTACTGTTTCTAATACAGTGCCGGCGGTGTATACAGTATATAATATAGTGTATACAGTTTCTACTACACTTCTGGTGGTGCACAAAATATAAAATACAGTGCAGTCATTGTACAGTTTCTAATACAATGCAGGCGGTGTACACAGTATCTAATACAGTGTGTACAGTTTCTACTACACTTCTGGTGGTGTACACAGTACACAATACAGTGCAGCCATAGTACAGTTGCTACTACAGTGCAGGCAGTGTACACAGTATCTAATACAGTGTGTACAGTTTCTATTACACTTCTGGTGGTGTAAACAGTATAAAATACAGTTGCTAATACAGTGCAGGCAGTGTACACAGTATCTAATATAGTGTTGTGTGGTGTTGCAAAACAAAATACAAGTCTGGAAGGCCACCAAGGAGATGCAGGCGCTCACAGGCCACTAAAAGAGGGCAATCAGCCTCTGTGTCTACAGTCAACAGTGCTGGTCATGGACATGGTGCATTCTTTGCAGGTGTCTGTGGGGCACACTAGTCGTTTTTTTCTGCTGCTGGCCATGTTATTGAGCCAGAACATACAGAGGAGTTGGTGGAGTGGATAACAAACCCATACTCATCCCCCTCATCCTCTGTCACCCAGGCTCAGAGAAGTTTACCTTCCAATGCAGCTGCCAAAGTGGCCTATTCCACCAGCTCCTTGTCCATCGTCACTCCTTCCATAGCACCACCATCATGCATGGAGGAGTCCCCAGAATTATTCAACCACAGTGTCGGGTACATGCTGCTGGAGAATGCGCAACAATTTGAAGGCTCTGATGTTGGTTCCCAGGTTGAGGAAGGGAGTAACGTGAGCCTAGAGAAAGGGGGTGCCCAAGAAGGATAAGAAACTGGCAGTCATGTTTCCCCAGCTGCAGCATACTGTCAAGTTTGCTCCAGTGACGAGGAGGAAAGGGATGATGAGGTCACTGACTTTACTTGGGTGCCTGAGAGAAGAGAGGAGGAAAGTGAGGAGGGGAGGCACAACTCCAATGAGGCAGGATGTGCTCTAGGGGGCAGCTTAAGGGCAGCCACCCTATTGCATCACACTGCAGGGCTTCACAGGTGCAGGGCACTGCTGACTCCCCGCTGACTTTTAAAAGTTCTTTGGTGTTGGCTTTTTTGACATGTGTGCAGCAGATCGCACCATTGCTGTTTGCAACCTATGTCTGAAGCGGATCAAGTGTGGCCAGAACAGCAGCCGCTTGGGCAGCATATGCTTGACCAGACATATGACGACCTGCCATGCAGTCCGTTGGCAACAGCACTGGAAAGACCCACATAAAAGAAAAAGGCAGACCTCTCCTTGCTCCTCATCTGGGATCTCCAATCCTACTATACGTTCAGTCCTCTCAAATACCTGCACTGAGAGGAATGAAGGTATAGCAATAGGTGTGCCAAGTACTTGCAACCAATCTGCTAGCAGTACACCACCATCTGATTTTAGCAGTCAAATTTCCCTACCCCAGTTGCTGAACCCTATAAAGAAATTTGGTCCAAGCCATCCACATGCTCAGCGTCTAAATCCTAGCTTGGCAAAATTGCTAGTATTGCAACTGCTGCCTTTTCAGCTAGTAGACTGTGCCCCCTTTCGTGAATTTGTGGAATGTGCTGTACCTCAGTGGTAGGTTCCAAAACGCCTTTTCTTGTCACGGTAGGCCATTCCGGCTTTCTACCGGCATGTGGAAGGCAATGTTTTGGCCTTGTTGGACAGGGGGGTCAGCAGTAAGGTGCATATTACCGCTGACTCATGGTCCAGCAGGCATGGGCAGGGATGTTACCTTTCCTTCATGGCGCAGTGGGTAACACTGCTGGCAGCTGGGAAGGATGCAGGACAGGGCTCAGTGTTGAGGCTTGTTCCACCACCACGCCTCCAAAATGCTAGTGGTGATTCTGCCACAGCTCTCTCCTCCACCCCCTCCTCTTCCTCTATGGCCTCTTCTGCAGATTGGTCCTCTGAACCAGCGGTGCTCCGTAAATGTTCAAGAGGCTACGCAAGCAGTCAGTATAAAATACCATGCAGTGCTTGAGTTGGTCTGCCTAGGGAACAGGAGCCAAACTGGGGCAGGCTCAAAGGTGGTTGATGCCATGCCAGCTTCAGCCAGGAATGGTTGTATGCGACAATGGCACCAACCTCCTCTCCACCCTCTGACAGGGACACTTGACCCATGTTCCATGTTTGTCACACATCCTAAATTTGGTGGTGCAGCAGTTCTTGAGCAGGTACCCAGGCTTGCAAGATCTCATGAGGCAGGCCAGAAAAGTCTGTGGTCCTTTCCGCTGGTTATACAATGCCAGTGCGCGGCTGGCTGACATTCAAAGGTAATGCAACCTGCTCACCAAACGCCTCATTTGTGACATGACCACCAGGTGGAACTCAACATTGGCAATGCTGCAGCGGCTGCACACACATTGGAGGGCCATCAATGAGTACCTGTGTGAGTATGCCACCAGGACAGGGTCAGGGGAGCTTGGCTTCTTTTCGCCATGCCATTGGCTACTTATCAAAAATGCATGCACTGTCCTGTCACCATTTGAGGAGTCCACAAGGATGGTGAGAAGCGACAATGCATACATCAGTGACGCTGTCCCTCTAGTCTTCCTGTTGGAGCACACGCTTTGTGGAATCATGGACAGGGCACTTGAGGCAGAACAGTGGGAGGAAGAGGACGACTTCCTTACCGCTCAAGGCCCCTTTTATCCAGATAGCATTCCTGTGGGCCTGCCAAACACACAGAAAGAAGAGGAAGAGGAGGATTGTGTCGGCATGGATGTAGAGGAAAACACTCATCAGCAGTCTTCAAGGGATGTTTTTCAGTCCCTAGAAACCCAAGGAGTTGTACGTGGCTGGAAGGTAGTTATGGATCATGTGACCCAGAGGACTCAGAATTGAATGCCTGCAAACCTACGCTGAATGGCCTCCCTGATTCTGCAAAGCCTGCGAAAGCACCCTAGGATTTGTGGTATCAAGAAGAGGGACCATTACTGGCTGGCAAACCTTCTTGATCCACGTTACAATTGTAAGGTTGCAGAACTTATCCTGCGTTCGCAGAGGGAGCAGAGGATGAAACATCTTTAGAAGGCCTTGAAGAAAGGTTTGTGCAATGCATTTCCAGACCCTGGGAGGTTACCATTTCCTTGTGCTGGACAACGTGTAGCTGAGGATTCGTTCAGTCAGATTAAGAGGGGGGGGGAGGTGGCCAGCTGATCGATGCCTTTAAACTATTTTTCAGTCCTCAGCGTCAAGGTCTGATCGGTTCAAGCAACCATCGCCAGCGTCTGCATTACATGGTGCAGGTATATCAAGGGGCAAGAGCAGAATTGGAGACCTTTCCAACAGAGCATCCACTGGGTTACTGGGTCTTGAGGATGGACCACTGGTTAGAACTTGCTCAATATGCAACTGAGCTACAGGCCTGTCCTACATCCAGTGTGCTTTCTGAATACACATTCAGTGCTGCTGGAGGGTTTGTAATGGATCAAAGAATGCACCTGTAAACAGACTCCGTTGAAAGGCTCACATTCATAAAATTAATCAGCCTTGGATCAGCAGCTATCAAGCACCTGATGCTGATTTAACTGATTGAATTTGCTATGGATGTAGGATCCATTGAATACTGCCTATGCTGACTATCTATTCCTCCTCAATCTTGATGATGCTAGCTTCCAACAATATTTTTGGTTTAGGGCACCACCACCACCACCCAAGGCCCAATTTTTCTGCCCATGTTTAGCAGGGGCATATAATTACAATTTTTAATCTAATATTTCACAATAAGGCCCATTCCTGCGCCCAACAAGAGTATGTGAGAGGTTACATTGTTGTGGCACCACCACCACCACCCAAGGCCCAATTCTTCTGCCCCTGTTTAACAGGGCATGTAATTACAATTTTTGATATACTATTTCACAAGGGGGGCGTTCCTGCGCACAACAAGAGTGACTGTGAGGACGTACAGTGTTGTGGCACCATCACCACCACCACCAAAGGCCCAATTTGTCTGCCCCTGTTTAACAGGGGCATGTAATTACAATTCTTGATATAATATTTCACAGCAGGGCCCGTTCCTGCGCCCACCAAGAGTAACTGGGAGTGCTTACAGTGTTCTGGTACCACCACCACCAAAGGGACAATTTGTCTGCCCATGTTTAACAGTGGCATGTAATTGCAATTTTTGATATAGTATTTCACAGCAGGTCCTGTTCCTGCAACCACCAAAAGTAATGAGAGGGGTTACAGTGTTCTGGTACCACCAACACCTTAGGCCCAGTTTTCTGCAGAGTATATAGGGCAGGCCATATAGTATATATACTGCGGTTCAGAGTATATATTGCCTGGGGGTCTGCGGGACCCACATGCCACTTTTCGGTAAAATTTGCCTTTGCTATATAAAAAAAAAAAAGAACAAGAGGGTTTGCTGCACAAAAATGTTTTAATCAAAAATATGATAGTTAACGGTTTCGGGCTAATACAGATCATGCCCTTCTTCAAAACATCATACGTATGAATAATTACATCCATGATACAATTTATATAAAGAGAGCTCATGTGCATTCTTTTAAACAATCAGCCAGCCTCTCTGGAATCAATTGATTAACCACTTGCTTACCAGGCACTTAAACCCCCCTCCCATCCAGACCAATTTTCAGCTTTCGGTGCTCTCACGCTTTGACTGACAATTACTCAGTCATGCAACACTGAACCCAAATGAATTTTTTGTCCTTTTTTTTCCACAAATAGAGATTTCTTTTGGTGGTATTTGATCACCTCTGGGTTTTTTATTTTTTGCGCTATAAATGAAAAAAGACCTAAAATTTTGAAAAAAAAACGCATTTTCTTTGTTTCTGTGATACAATTTAGGAAATTATTAATTTTTCTTCATAAATTTTGCCCACAATTTATACTGCCACATATCTTTGGTAAAAATAACCCAAATTAGTGGATATTATTTGGTCTTTGTGAAAGTTACAGACTCTACAAACTGTGGTGCGAATTATACAAAATTGATCACATCTGATGCACTGGTGACCGATCTCATTTCTTGCGACCCGAACAAGTCAGAAAAGTGCAAATACCCCCAAATGACCCCTTTTTTGAAAGTAGACATTCCAAGGTATTTAGTAAGAGGCATGGTGAGCTTTTTGATGTTGTCATTTTTTCCCACAATTCTTTGCAAAATGAATTAATTTTTTTTATTTTTTATTTTTTTTCTACAAAATTGTCATTGTAATAGGTTATTTATCTCACATGGCATGTGTATACCACAAATGACACCCCAAAATCAATTCTGCTACTTTTCCAGATTATTACGATACCACATGTGTGGGACTTTTACACAGCCTGGCCACTTAGAGAGGCCCAACATGCAGGGAGCGACATCACGTGTTCTAGGAGCATAAATTACACATCTAAATTGTTGACTACCTATTACACTTTTGAAGGCCCTGGAGCACCAGGACAATGACACGTGACACTGATGTGACACTGATGACACGTGACACTGATGTGGCACTGATGACACGTGACACTGACGTGGCACTGATGACACGTGACACTAATACGGGCACTGATGACACGTGACACTGATGACAGATGGCACTAATATGTGGCACTGATGACACGTGACACTGACATGGCACTGATGACACGTGACACTAATACGGGGCACTGATGACACGTGACACTGATGACAGATGGCACTAATATGTGGCACTGATGAGAGATGGCACTAATACATGGCACTGATGACACATGACACTGATGACACTGATGACAGATGGCACTAATACGTGGCATTGATGACAGGTGACACTGATAACAGATGGCACGTGACACTGGCAGGTGGCACTGATGACAGATGGCACTAATACGTGACACTGATGACAGATGGCACTAATATGTGGCACTGATGACAGATGGCACTAATGACAGGTGGCACTGATGACAGATGGCACTGACTACAGATGGCACTGACTACAGATGGCACTGGGGATGGCACTGACTACAGATGTGAGTGTGGGTGTCCTTCGCGCTGTTTTAATGAACTAGAAACTATATTGATAAAATAAATGAGTGACTACAGATGGCACTGGGGATGGCACTGGGGATGGCACTGGGGACAGATGGCATTGGGGACATATGGCGCTTGCAGATGGCATTGGGGACAGATTGCAGTGGTGGCAGTGGGCACAGATGGCATTTCGTTTATTTTTATTTTTTTTAACTTACGGCGCTGCAGCCGTTCATCTCCCCCTCCTCACACGCTGTCTCTGTGTGAGGAGGGGGAGCGGCGCTGAGAGATGATCTCATATGTTTACATATGAGATCATCTCTCATTGGCCAGGGCGATCGCGCTGTAAACGGCCGCTGTGATTGGCCGTTTACAGCGATCTGTGATTGGCCGTGTCCGAGGGACACGGCCAACACAGAATTTCCCTGCTGCGCGCTCGTGAGCACGCACAGGGAATGAGGTAGGGGGAGGCCGTCATATGACGGCCTCCCGGGATTTCACATCCGCGCTGTGGCCGTCACTCGGCTACGGCCGGATGTGAAGTGGTTAATCACTGGATCACAGTTAGCAAAAACCTTATAGTGAACTACATAATATAATGTGACATGAAATGATCCCGGAACAAAATATCAACAGGTGTAACAATATCCCCACACTTCCCAGATTGTGTCAATTGATCGGGAATCCTATAGGGAATAAAAACTTTTTTAGAAAATAATAAAAGATAGAAATAGATATAAAAATGGAAATTATCTATATGTGTGTGTGTGTACACCTAAATCTGCACACACGAACACATACACAGATGGTAATATAATAATTATATATAATGATAAGTATATATAACCAAATAAAATAATAAACATACTTTAAAAAAGAAGACCATTAAAGGAATAAATACAAATCAAAAACTGAGTTTAACCCTTGAAGGGTATCCAGTCGGTGTATCCAATTAACTTCCCTCAGTTTCAACTGCAATTCTCTATTGCCACCCCATCTGTTTCTTGGTACCCCATCTATTACCATAAATCTAAGTTGGGAGGCTGTATGACCTTTTTCCATAAAGTGTCTTGCTAGTGGCAAATTTTCCAACTTGTCCCTAATGGAATATTTATGTCTCGCTATGCAGTCCTTTATTTTCTGTGTGGTCTCCCCCACATAGAGGAGAGCACGTGGACATTTGATAATATAAATGACATAAGTAGATTGGCAGGTGTAATAATCTTTAATGTATATATCATAACCCTTTTGGGGGAGTGAAAAACACTTGCCTTTCATCCCACTAGTACATTGTATGCAAGAAAGGCAGGGAAAAGATCCCTTATTCTTGAGACCCAAAAAGGTAATAAGAGGGGTAGGAGTAGAATATTGGTCAGATTTTACCGCTCTTTCAAAGATACTTTTACCCTGATGATTCGATGGCAACGGGGTTGGTAAAATTCTGGAACTGAAGGATAGCTACTATTCAAGATTGACCAGTGTTTTTTTATGATATTATTTATTTTTGTTTGAGAAGGGGTGGAATTGAGAGATGAAGGGCATTCTGCAAACGAATATAGGGGTTTTGGTATTATCAAATAAAGCCATTCGTTCGTTACGAACTACATCTCTGGGATATCCCTATTGTCACAGCCTGTCCTCCATCTCTCCTAGCCTAATCTCTCGAGTGTCAGGATTACTCCTAATCCTGACTACTCGTTTAAATTAACTCCAAGGTATGGACTTGAAAACTCCTGGGGATTGAAAGCTACAAAATTTTAATAACTGATTGTGATCAGCTGGTTTCCTATATAGGTCACTAACAATATGTCCATCTTTAATAGATAACAATATATCTAAAAAGGGAGTTTCCGCCTGATTAACTGACATATTAAATTTCAGACCTGGAATCAATACATTTAAATATGTATTGAAAAGAGATAAAGATTCAAGATTGCCTGTCCAGATGGCAAAGGCGTCATCAATGAACCTGTACCATACTGTACAATTATCATTGAAGAGTGTGCAAATATAAATACAAGCCTGCACTATCATATCCATAAATGCATTGGCATATGGGGGTGTCACATTTGAACCCATCGCTGCTCCAGTGAGCTGCAAATAGTAGGTATCCTTAAATAAAAAGAAATCCTCCTCAAACACTATTTTAAGCAAAGAAATTTGTGCAGGAGTGTATGTTTCAGACCTGTCTAGTAAACATTTACATGCTTCAAGGCCAAGAGTATGTGGAATGGCTGTGTATAAATTAGCCACATCCCATGTGACCAGTACCGAGCCAGGAGGTAATATCATTTTTTGTAAATACAAATGGTATGTGGCGCTACCTTTCTATAGATAATGATATATTAATTTTCCAAATATTCTTAAAAAAATAATAATACTAATATTATATCTGAAGTCATAAATAAAATCCTCATGTGCAAAAATCCATAATGTGAAATAAAATTTAAATAAAATTCATCCAACAATATCCACATACGTGCAATATTTGCAAATGAAATTCATCCAATAATATCCAAAAATACAATTCATCCGATATATCATAAAGTGCAATTCCTCTAATTAATATTGTGTAATACTGTGCAATACCAATATTTCAATACTGTGTGAATAATTTAAACTGTGCAAACAAGCATAACATATATATAAAATGCAATCCGTGCCACCAAAAAATCTGTGACTATAAAGAAACTTCAAACACAGCCAATGAAGTTATAAAGAGAAAAAATATTAAATTAAAAAAAATGTAATAAATAAGAAAATGAATTAATAATATAGCACCAAGTCCCAGTGGCTTGAAGATAAATAAATTATAAATAAGTCCACTATAATGATATTAGATAATAGTTCATCCAAAAAATATCTGTAGACAAGCAACTTTGTGCAGTTTGGTGTTTAAAAAGTGCTGATCCATGCATCAAGTGTGGTCCATGCCATTCAGGGTGCCCCCCATTGTTTCCCCCAGCCTCTCATCTCCAACAGCGGCATCCACAGGCCTAATAACACTGTGTGTATAATATTGATTGATCGATCAATCTCCCTGTGTAGGATCCAAGGTACAGAAGCGCTCCCGATTTCCAGATAATGATTTTCAAATGTATGGTCAGAGGAAGAGATAAGGGGCTCCAATGTGTAGTATATCAAAGCAATATTTATTGAAAAAATGTAGTAACTTACATTTAAATTTTGAAGTTAAAAACGATGAAGATACAGGAAGCTTCCGGTCTCGGCCACGACCGTAAGCAAAACAGTGACACCTGACTCCTTCCCTGATGTGTTGCGTCACTGATCACGTGACTTTCTCAAATGGTCAAGGAGTCAGGTGTCTGCAAGTCACTTTATACGCTCTGTTGTTGTCACAGCAAAGGCACTGCTTCCGTGCATAATTGATTTTGCTCCATATATCACAATTATAAATCCTTCGATGCCAATGTGGGGGCCTCAATTTTAATGTTAGAAAACTTTAATAATTCTAAATTAAAAAATTAATTGGCGGTTAAGTTTCCCTTATAATGTATTAATAACAACGCCATCTGTAGACGCCATCTAGTGGGCGAATCATGTTAATTACTTCAAAAGATCTCACGGGGCTCCACAGTGACATCCAGTGAGTAATGCTAAAAATAGCAGCTTACTTAGATGACAGCAAGAATCCTAAATGTATCTCACAGGTGCCATCTAGTGGATAAATATCCAAATAACGTTCCTCCATGATCATGTAATAGGGAACTCCACATCTGCATAAATATTCATTAATAACAATGCAACTATGCAATATCATAAATTGCCTCGGAGCTTAGACTTCTTTGGAGACCCGACAGAAACGTACTATAAAAAATCTAAAAAAAGAGTATTTAATATTATAAAAAAATATAAAAAATTAAATTATTCCTAAAATACATTCAAATTACTATCTTAATAATTTGATATGAAACAGTGAAGATCAAATTCAACATTGTGTCCCCACGGTGTTAGAGTACGTAACTCATATATCCAACTAGACTCGGCCTGACTGATCTTGATTATTTTATTGTCCCCCCTCCAATGTGGCTAATATTTTTCAATGGCACATATTTGCAGTGATGAGGGATCTTTCTTATGGTATTTAGCAGAGTGCCTAGACAGGCTATGCTTATCAAACCCTTTCTTTATGTTTTGGACATGTTCCCTTAATCTTTTCCACAATTCTCTCTTAGTCCTGACTAAGTATTGAATGTGGCAAGGGCATTCTATAAGGCAGGGCTCAAAATTTCAAGTCCTGAGCTACTAGCCAGGCCTTAAGTGTTACTCGCCACCATTTGCCCAACCCAATCCCTACCATGCACCGCCCCTAATTCCGCCCCTATACACGCCCTCATAAATTATCTCATGAAATTACATTTAAATGTTCCATTCAGAATTAAGTTGCAAACCATTGCAGCCTCGCCTCACCTGTGCCCACCATTGCAGCCTTGCCTCACCTGTGCCCACCATTGCAGCCTCACCTCACCTCACCTGTGCCCACCATTGCAGCCTCACCTCACCTGTGCCCACCATTGCAGCCTCACCTCACCTGTGCCCACCACTGCAGTCTCACCTCACCTGTGCCCACCACTGCAGTCTCACCTCACCTGTGCCCACCACTGCAGTCTCACCTCACCTGTGCCCACCACTGCAGTCTCACCTCACCTGTGCCCACCACTGCAGTCTCACCTCACCTGTGCCCACCATTGCAGTCTCACCTCACCTGTGCCCACCACTGCAGTCTCACCTCACCTGTGCCCACCACTGCAGTCTCACCTCACCTGTGCCCACCACTGCAGTCTCACCTCACCTGTGCCCACCACTGCAGCCTCACCTCACCTGTGCCCACCATTGCAGCCTCACCTCACCTGTGCCCACCACTGCAGTCTCACCTCACCTGTGCCCACCATTGCAGTCTCACCTCACCTGTGCCCACCACTGCAGTCTCACCTCACCTCACCTGTGCAGAGGATCATCATGGGAAGGAGGAAAGCCGCAGGATCACGATAGCCTGTTACAATTGCCTCCACAGCTAGGCTGCCAGGGAGTGGGGGGCGAGTACCGCCGGCATGAGGGGTTAAACAGGAGCCGTTCTACCATCGATCGGTCCGGGGGAAGAGAGAACAGATCACAGAGCGATAGCCTTCTGTTTACATTGGAAATTCCTCTGCTCATGATTACACACAACCCCGCCCCCTCCTGACCCCGCGCCTGTTATAGACACTGTGTGATAGACAGAACGCGTCCCAGAATTGTACTGGCATTCTGTCAATCACAGGCGCGGGGTCAGGAGGGGGCAGGGTTGTGTGTAATCTTGAGCAGAGGAATTTCCAATGTAAACAGCAGGCAATCGCGCTGTGATCTGTTCTCTCTTCTCCCGGACCGATCGAATGGCTCCTGTTTAACCCCGCATGCCGGCGGTACTCGCCCCCCACTCCCTGGCAGCCCAGCTCCTCGCCAGAAACAATTTTCCACTCGCAAAATGCGAGTAGGCGAGTGGAAAATTTGAGCCCTGCTATAAGGTAAACTACTCCTTCACTCCGGCATGTAATAAAATCTTCTATTATATAGTTTTTTTGCGTAACTGTTGATGTAAAACTCAATTTTTTCTTTTTGCTTTCCTTGGTGTGTTGATAAGCATAACAGTATTTGCAAGGGTAGTAGCCTTTCCCTTCAAAAAATGAGAAGGTTCTTTTAGCCGGGGGGTCGAGTACGTTTTTTGCCAGATTATCTCTGAGTGTTGGGGCCCTTCTATAAGTAAATTTTGTACCAAGATCTCTCGAACTACTTGTGCAACATCTCTTATTTTTTCTTCAATAAATTCCGTCTGATAGCCTTTTTGTATGAACCTCTCTCCAATCATGCCAGCTTGTTGTAAAAAAGTTTGTTTATTGGAACTGTTACGTCTTAGTCTAATAAGTTGTCCCTTCGGTACGTTTTCTAGCCATGTATTATGGTGACAGCTATTTAGGGGCAGGTAACTGTTACTATCTACAGTTTTAAAGTAAGTATGTGTAGTTAGATTATTTTCTTCTTTCATGATTACCAAATCCCAAAAAATTATTTTATCACTACTTATCTCCCAGGTAAGTTTAATATTTTTGTCATTCGTATTAAGATTGAAGCAGAAGTCCATTAAACTTTCTCTATTCCCAGACCAGATTATTATGATGTCATCGATGTAGCATTTAAACAAAGTAAGTTGTTGTGGTACATTGTTATATAAAGATTCTTCTTCCCACTCTGACATATACAGATTGGCAACACTAGGTGCATATTTTGCCCCCATCGCAATACTGCATATTTGCTTATAATACATGTTGTTGAACCAGAAATAGTTTGAATCCAAACTAAAATGTAAACAGTCCAATAAATATCTCCTGTACATTTCAGCTCACTTAGATTTCTAAGAGCCCATTTTGTAGCTTGAATAGCTTCCTCGTAATTTATAATGGTGTATAAAGATGCAACATCTGCAGTTGCCAGGTAGACAGGTCCATCTTCTAGGGTTATGTCTTTTAGTAATTGAATAAGATGTTTCGTATCCCGCAAGTATGACTAATGCCCCGTACACACGGTCGGAAATTCTGAAGGAAAATGTCCGATCGGACCATGTTGTCGGAAAATCAGATCGTGTGTGGGCTCCATCGGACTTTTTTTCCGTCGGAATTTCCGACGGAAAAAAATTGAGATCCTGCTCAAATCCGATCTGACTTTTTCCGATCTTGTGTAGAGAATTCCGACGGACAAAGTGCCACGCATGCTCAGATCAAATTACGAGACCAAAGCTATTGGCTAATAGCCTCTATGTAGTTCCGTCGTACGCAACGAACGTCACCACGTTCAGAATGATCGGATTTTCCGACAACTTTGTCCGACCGCATGTATGCAACACCAGTGTCGGACAAAATCCGTCAGAAAAAATCTGTCAGATTTTGTGGTCGGAATTTACGACCGTGTGTACGAGGCATTAGTCTTTTTTACCACACGTTGCAAAAAAACATCTATATATTCCCCTATTCGTGTGCAAACAGAATTTATTCCATTTACTATGGGCCTTCCTGGGGGTTTCTCATTATTTTTATGTACCTTGGGAACTGTATATATTACTGGTACTCTGCATTCATTTGGTTGTAAATATTTTATTTCCTTCTTATTTAGGAAGCCCTTTTCTGATCCCTTTCGGATCACTCGAGCTAATTCCTTCTTATATCTTGTGGTGGGGTTACTTGGCAAATTCTGATATGTAGTTTTGTCATTTAGTTGGCGATACAATTCTTCATTATAGTTCACTTTCAATTGGATGACTATATCCCCACCCTTGTCTGCTTGTCTTATTACGATGTCCTTCCTGGATTCTAATTTTCTTATGCCACTTTTTATGTCTCCTGGGTCAAATACTTTTTTGACCTTTAATTTTTGCAGATCCTTCAAAACCTTAAACACCTCTATATGGTCATCATTGCCCGGGGGTGGGTTTAAGAGAGATTTGTTTCGTAGATTACTGAATAAGATACCATTATTTTCAGGTAGTTTTGTTCATTTACCACTTCCTGGGTCATTTAACATATATTCCTTTATATTTAGGCTTCTTATAAATTTGTTAATGTCCACATATGTATTAAACTTATTAAGGTTCTTTTTTAGAGCAAACTTTAACCCTTTGTCTAACACTTTAATCTCTTCTTGAGTTAGCTCTACTCCACCTATGTTAATAATTCCTTCTCCTACTATTCTCTTTTCCTTTTGCTTCTTGACTCCTGCCCGGCATCCTCTTCTCGTTTTAGTTTCTTCCACCTCTCTTGTCTATTGATCTCCTTGGTGTTTTTCTCAGCCGTTCTTCCCTGTCTCTCTGGTGATCCTCTTTTCTGTCCTCTCCTTTTTTCATCTTTCTGTTTGGATTGTGATCTGGAGTGCGTCTGTCGGGTCTTCGTGGTAGATCTTCTTGATAATGGCATCTCAGGGAATCTCGTCGTCTCTGGTCTAAAAAACATTGTGGGGTTCTTTCTCGTATTTGTCTTTCTTGTTGATATTTTTGATATCCTGGTGATCTCCCATCATCATATCTTCTCAAATGTTCAAATTTATTATACACTGGTACTGTATAGTAGTTATTGTAGGGGGATCTACCTCTTCTATCATCATAATGGTAGTGTCTATCATCCCTACCTGGTCTCTCGTCTCTTCTTGATCTATCCGAATCGTTATTTTGTTTGCCATTTCTTTCTAAATTCCTCCAGGGGGGTGTAGGTGATTTTCTACCATGTGTGGGGCTGGTAATAGGGTCTCCCATTAAAGTTGTTATTATATACATTATTTTTCCAAAATGTTTTTTTTCCAATTATTGTTCCCATTCCACCTTTGTTTCTGATTGGGCGTGTTATTTGTATTATAGTTTCCTTATATGTGATTTACAGGTTTAGATTTAGTCTCACTTCTTTTACCGGGGAACTGTTATTAGAATTAATGACTGTCTCTTCAATTTTATTCTGCCATTTGAATACAAGATCATCCTCAAAGTCTTTCACATCCTTCTGAATTTTTTTCCTTTTTCTGGAAGCTGTTTCCTTATCTTTTTGTTCCATATCTCTACTTAGTTGTTTTGACAGTGTTATAAATTCAGGTAATTCTTTTTACGGTTCTAAGGATACTTTTATTTCTTCTATGGTTTTATCTAATAATCAAATTTTCTTCTGTTTTCTTTTAATTAAGAAATCTAATAATTCTAGACCTTTATCATTAAAAAAGTGAAACCACTCATCTGTTGATTCTTTATCCATTAGTCCGTCATTACGGTACATCCCATCACAATCTCCTGGGCACTAATTTATCTTTTATGTATTTTTCATGTGTTGCTATATCCCACCATGCATTAATATTTTTCTCCATTAGGTGGCCCATCTTCCTAAATGCATTTTCAATATCTCCTACATTGTTTGCTTCTTGTTTTTCAAAGATATCATCTAAATCAAAAGTTCCATGGTGTGCTGCGCTAGTAATAAGAGAGTGTATAAATGTAAAAAAGAGGGGGTAAATATAATTTTTTTTAAATTTTATCTAAAAAATCCTGTGTATCCCGTATAATCAAACATGTATGGACAATAAGTGGTGTTAAACATTTGTCCAAATATTTAGCCAACGGCATAGTCACTGAGTCGGTACTGGAAACAATTGGGCGTCCAGGGGGATTTTTGGGATCCTTATTGATTTTAGGTAGTATATAAATAATCAGGGTAACAGGATGTTCAGAAATTAAATATGACTGGGTATTAACATCAATAATGTTTTGTCGTACTGCCTGTGCTACAGTGGTTTTTATTCTGCTTAACACACGATATGTGGGATTAGTCCGCAGACTTGTGTATACATTGGAATCTGCCATTTGTCTGTAGATCTCCCTCTCATATTGATCTGTATCCATTATAACTATCGAGCTGCCCTTATCGGCAGGCTTGATAGTGATTTTGCTCCGAGTAGGTAAGGCAGTAAGGTCTATAGCTTCCTCCTGATTAAGGTTGTTGGGTATATGATCCCTCATTGAAAGGTTACGTAAAAATAAATCAATGTCCTCCTCTACCCTGCTAATAAATAACTCAGCTGGTGCACACAAAGTAGGTGGAACAAAATTACTTTTATTTTTTAGCTGTAAATTGAAAATAGACAATGCCAGCGAGCTGGTGTCACTGGTAGCAGATTTAGAGGAGAAGAAAGATTTTAAACCACCATTTCAAAGAAATAATACAAATCCTGCTTCAATACAAATGTATCCATTTTAGTTTTAGGACAAAAATGAAGACCCTTATTCAAAACCTGTAACTCTATATCACTCAAAGAGATAGACAAAATGTTGTGTACCACATATGTAGTTAAGTCCTTGGTCTGTTTCTGGTCCTGGCAGTGATGGATCTTGCTGTTGCGTTTTCAGTTCTTCTTACCTTCTCTCCTCCTGTGTTTGAACTGTAAGGGCCCCGTTCCAAAAAAGAACCTTTAGGGGGATTAGTAGAAGAACCTGTGGAGGCCATAGACGAATTGGAAGTGGATAATTGTTGGTTCTGTCGTGGCTTTCTAAATCTAGCCTGGAAACGATTAGGTTTCAGCCAGTACACCCGGTTCTTATTGTAGTCATCATGATCCCGGTCCATTTTAGACCTTTTCCGTGTCTCAATGTTCTTCCTAAAAAGGAGTAATTTATCATCGAGTGTCTTTTTGTTTTTAAAAAAAACTCGTGACCAATTAAATCAGACAATTGGCTTTCCAGAGTCGCAATTTCTTTGGTGATCGTGATGCATTTGTAGGAATTCTACTGTCAGGGTGATAAGATCGAAAGAACATTTATTCATAATCTGGGTAAATTTCTTCTTAAAGTCCTCATTCTGAGTGAATAAAGTAGGTACTATGCGTGCCCACAGTGCATGTGGAATTAACTGTGACTTGTAATACTCAGCCAACGTGATCTCATGTAGCTCCATAGACGTGAGATTGCGTAATGATTTCTCCAGCTCACTGGTTAATTGTGGGGGGAACTCTCTATAAGGAAATCCCTGATTCCCAAAGTGTTGGTATAAATCTGTGCTGCATCTGCATCTGTGTAGGAAAATGAGCCACCTGTGGCCATCGTTTCAATTATTCCAGAAAATTAAACCGGTGCTCACTCCCAAGGGTATATAGAGAAAGTTCAGAGGCTGAGGTGCCCATCGGTTGTAGTAATGTGTGCAAAGCAATCAAGCCTTCCCAAGGGCTTATATTATAAAAACAACAAGAGGGATTGCTGCACAAAAATGTTTTAATGAAAAATTTAAAACAAAAATATACAGGCAGTCATGATAGTTAACGGTTTTGGGCTAATACAGATCACACCCTTTTTCAAAACATCATGCCTATGAATGATTACATCCATGATACAATTTATATAAAGAGAGCTTATGAGCACTCTATTAAACAATCAGCCAGCCTGTCTGGAATCAATTAATCACTGGATCACAGTTAGCAAAAACCTTATAGTGAACTACATAATATAATGTGACATGAAATGATCCCGGAACAAAAGATCAACAGGTGTAACAATATTTCCACACTTCTTCACAGATTGTGTCAATCGATCGGGAATCCTATAGGGAGTAAAAACTTTTTTAGAAAATAATAAAAGATAGAAATAAATATAAAAATGGAAATTATCTATATGTGTGTGTGTGTACACCTAAATCTGCACACACAAACACATACACAGGTGGTAATAGAATAAATATATATAATGATAAGTATATATAACCAAATAAAATAATAAACATACTTTCAAAAGAAGACCATTAAAGAAATAAATACAAATCAAAATCTGAGTTAAACCCTTTTGGCTGAAGGGTTTTCAGTCGGCATATCCAATCAACTTCCCTCTTTTTTATCTCCAATTCTCTATTGTCACACCATCTGTTTCTTGGTACCCCATCTATTACCATAAATCTAAGTTGGGAGACTGTATGACCTTTTTCCATAAAGTGTCTTGCTAGTGGCAAATTTTTCAACTTGTCCCTAATGGAATATTTATGTCTTGCTATGCAGTCCTTGTCCCACATAGAGGAGACCACGCGGACATTTGATAATATAAATATTAGTAGATTGGCACGTGTAATAATCTGGTGGTGTGAAAAACCCTTTGCTCCTTCCTGATAGTTACCATAGAACTCCACTCTCATCACCCACATGCAAAGAAAAAACTTGCAATAGTGCTTTGTCTTTTTATATATTTATTAAATAATCATGCCCCATATATACACTCACATTTTCAATATTAAAAACAGCCTTTGTAAAAAAAACATCCTATATGTGAAGACAATGTTGTTACCTTAGAACCAGCTCTGCAGCTCCGGTCGGCAGTGTTCCCTCCGTCCGTCACACCGAGACAAACTTTCCTGGTCACTTCCTCATACGTCAGCCCTCCAAGTCCCTCCTACTAGTTTCGTCACACAAATTAGGATTTCATGAGGAGTTCAGAGCACATTGCACTTTATTGAGGATTGGTAGACTGGTTTGAGCACTCAATATAGTGGTTATCAACTCTAGGATGGTTATATTTTATCATATTTATTAGCACTGTATGTTTATTCAGCGTATGTTTGTTTTTGTTTTTTACAAATATTTTTACGACAACTAATATATGAAAAAAATCTGAATATATGAAATGAATCTGAATATAAAAAACTAATTTCGCAAATGAATCATTTTAACATATCAAATATGATGAAATTAATTTATTAACATAACAAATTAATCTGAAACAAAACTAATTTTTCCATCATCCACATTTATAGTTGAGGCCCCCGGTATTACAGTACCAAAAGTTGGTGATCCAAATCAGGATTACTGCTTCTTTTGGGCTGGTTTACATCTTCATTCACCATCCCCCTCAGCTCATGTACTTGGTGTTTAGGTGTAGCATTACTCAGGTCCATTAGTTAGCCTTTTTTGGCCTTGGTATCAGCTGTTCTAATGTTACTTCTGTGTCTTTGAAAACATAATTTAAAAGGTCCTATGGTTTTACCAACATACATCAATGCACATGGACATTTTAGCATGTAGATGCAATACTCAGTGTTACAATTCACTTATGCAGTAATGATTGCCCTTATGCAAGTGAGTGAAAAATTCACTGCAGATCAGAGAATTACAGGCAGACGTTACAATTGTGACAACTCTTACGACCCACTTTTTCTAATATCTTGAAAGGAGTCTTGGCATATTTTGATTTTGGATTCACCTGTACCAACAGATCCTATAGGTTCCTTCTGCACTTATGTACCAATAGTGGTGGTGTTTTGAGGGTTCCTGACAGTGTATCATCAGCTCCAAGTATGTTAAGATTCCCTGTGACAGTTCATTTGATATGACCGGACACATGATTAAATTTGTGTACAAACATTCGCCTGTCAATTGTTCTGGGAGACCTCTCGTTATTTGATAGGGCTCCCATTAGGGCCTGATCAAGAACTGTTCTATAGTAACCCCTTTCCAAAAATTGATTATATATGGAATCTAATTTTTGCCTCATTTTGGTGTTATCAGAGCAAATACACAGAACACTCATGAACTGTAACATAGGCAAACAATTTAGAATATGTCTGGGGTGTGCACTCTGGTAATGGAGTAAGGTATTTCTATTGTTAGGCTTTGTATAGAGCGATGTTCTGAGTAAACCATGGTAGTCAATAAACATAACATCAAGGTCTGTGCAGAGATTTCTGGGTTAGAGTCTGTTCTGTGAAAAACATGTTAACATGATAAAAAAAATATCTGCAAAATTTGAGAATGACAATTCATCGCCAGCCCATATGAGGAAAATATCACTGATGTTGCACATCAAACATGATCAGAGAAAGTGGTGGATGGATAGATGCTGCACACCTCGATATGGCCCATAAACCTATTTGCAAATAAATGGGCATCTGAGCTGTCCATAGCAGTGCCCCATGTTTGAACATACAGTATACTATCCCTTCAATCATAAAAAAGTAATTCTCATGCAAAATTTTTAGACATTCAAGGAGATATTCACTCGGGGGACCCTCCACGCCAAAGTTGGTTATAATATGCTTTATAGCTTCCAAAGTGGCTGGATTTGGTATGCATGTGTAAAGGGATTAAAAAACTTCCTGAGTTTTGCCTGACAATTATTTGTGTCCTAAACATATGCAGGTAAACACTTTACAAGAGGTTGTAAATGAAAGTCCACTCACAGAGTAATGAGTATAACCTTTGACAACAAGAGGTGCTTAGGGTGGTTGGCCACAAGATGGTGCTGGCATGACACTAAAATCTTAGTCCACCATGGCGGTCATATATTATGGGTATATCCCATTCTTCATTGATTTAAGTACTGCAAAGTCACTGGGACATAATTTGGTGTAAGTTCTTTTAAATATCCTAGCCAAAACATCCTGTTTAATATGCTACAGTATATATAACAATCAATGAACTGATACTGTCCCAGAGGGACAAACTTACTCTTAAGTTTAAGTGGAGCACTTTTTATCAGCTGGGATACCGCAGATTGTGCCCGAGTAATATGCTTCAATGGAATTTTTAGCATGGGAGAGGTTTTATGTTTTTTTAATAAAAAAAAAAAAGGTGTATTTCAGAAAGTACTATTTTTGTTATTGTTTATCTATGAAGCCTCAAGTCTTGGGGAGAGATTAAGCCTGTATAGGTAGGAATGGTGAGGCCATGATAATTTTTATGTATATTTTAACCCTTAGTGGTTACAAGTGTTTATTGGACCTACAGTATGGGTCAGTGGGGCAGAAGATATAACATGAGATCACACCTGGTGGCCATGTGTGGATGGTTTAAATCATGGTGGATTTCTGATTTCTGAGTCTGAATCAATAGTCTTTTTATTGGACTTACTTGAATGAGGGATATTTATGGACTCTTCAGTTATTTCATGAACATTATTTTTTAATTTCTTGCATGATATACTGTTTATGTATTTATGGTTTATGTTTGTATCTTTTTCTTTGTAATTATCATGTATTGGCGCTAGCTAGCTACATGTTTATTTTATTTTTGTTTTGCAGCACAAGAGGTACATTAAATATATATATTTGTATACATGGGTATTTGTGCCCACACATGTCCACATGCATTGAAAAAATGAAGAATAATTCCCATGTTCACATTTTGTTGCTGTTGTGAAAACTGTTAATCAAAAAATCTATTTGAATAAGCTTATAATGATCTGAAAAATAACAAATCTAAAAGAAAAAAAAAATTCTTGGGCATCTGTACATTAGGTGGTGAATGCAATCTCAAAGACAATGCACTCCATGCAGATTATCCTCTGTTGAAATGAGGCTTACTTATGTTAGCTTATTTTCAGTAGCAACAGCTCTTTATAATTCAAGTGGGGAAACATAATTTTGTCCTTCCATTCTTTCGTTCATAACACTTATGCAGTATGTTATATTATAAAAGAACAAATGGCTGTACTTGGTGCTGACAAAATACTAATTGCACAATAAGGTATGCCTAAATATGTCTTTATTTAACATTTATAGTCTAATTCCAAAGTCAAGTAATAGATTAGGATTGTAATATATATATATATATATATAGGAAGGCCAGCATGGTGGCCTGCAATTATGGGAGGAGCCCGGAGGGTATATATATACCAGACCTCTCCACGCGGCTGGTGTCGGTTCTAGCGCGCCGTATTCCACGTCACCAGGCCGACAAACAACTCAGTACATGTTCCTGAGTTGTCCTACGTTCCTCGTTTCCAGATTACTGATTCGATTCCCGATCGCACCCCCAGTTCGTTCCGCTTCAGCGTCGCAGGTAGGATTTATGCTTTTTCGTCGTTACATCGAAACCCCTGTTTTTCCCACTGAGTCATTTCGACCACCATGCCTTTTTCGTTTGTTGACTACCACACAATTCACCCCACTATCTCTGGTCGTTACGCACCGCTACCCAGTGCAAGCACCCCCTCACTCACACATACACCGCTTTTTCGTCGTTACATCGAAACCCCTGTTTTCCCCACTGAGTCATTTCGACCACCATGCCTTTTTCGTTTGTTGCCTACCACACAATTCACCCCACTATCTCTGGTCGCTACGCACCGCTACCCAGTGCAAGCACCCCCTCACTCACACATACACCCCCCCCCCCCCCCACCCCAAACCCACCAGAGCATCTGTCACCCCCCCCCCCCCACACACTTCTTGTAGTCACCGCAAGCCCGTGTAAATGGGCCCCCACACCTTGCAAACCTCAGCAAGACACTCCACTCCTTGCCTTTCACGGCAACCCAGCCAATGTGAGGCACAGCCGCCCCCCGCACACCTTGCTTCACCGCAGGTTTGGGCCCGGCTCCCACATCCACCCTCCCCTACACCTCTGCAATCGTTGCAGCTCGACCTCCATTGGCCTCGCAGCCACAACTTCCCCAGTAGCAAACTCAGCTACTCACGCCTTTCTCTATCCCTTTTCACCTTTTCCGTAGGTCAGTAAGTCGTCCCTGGTCTCCTATACAACAGGATCGGACCACCCCCTTTCTTTTTCCAGGTAATTTTGAGGGCTTGCATCTCTTCACCAGGGGGTCAACTACGGCCCCAAATCAGCTCTTGCAACCCATCTCTCACAAATAATTTCATGTCACCCCACAATAGGCACCAGGTCTCCCAGGTTTTGACCCCAACAGAGACTCTATCACTAGGGCAGCAAGCAGGTGCGTAGGTTGTTGTTGTTTCAGTTTTCCATTCTCTTCACACACCTTTTCACTACATATCCCTGTCACACATACTTATTTGGCTCAGCACCCAGGCGTTAGTAACTGTCACATACTTCTATGCATGTCACTCTGTTTTCGAAGCTCAAGTCTTCACTACGCAGACAAGGTCACCTAGTCTCATGACTTGCTGGCAGTGCAAGTATTAGCTGACCGAACCCACGTCAAACTACTACAGACCGAAACATCCCTACTTAGCAACCAACCAGCAGCCACTCTCCCCAGTACCGCCCTGGTGGGGCTCTGGTTGAACTAGTCCGTGCCGAGCACAGACGGACACCCGAGCATCGGTTACCTGGTCAGTCACCTCCTGACTTACCTCGGTTGTCACGCATTCTCTGAGTTCCACAGGCCAAAGAAACAAACTCACCCAGCGCTCACGCGCATCCCCGATTGTTACCATACCGTCGAACGGTATCCTGCTTCGTTCACACATCTCCCCTCCCCATCCAAGCAGAACACCATAGTTTTGATTAAAATCTCCAGGCGTTAGTAACTGTCACATACTTCTATGCATGTCACTCTATTTTCGAAGCACAAGCCTTCACTACGCAGACAAGGTCACCTAATCTCATGACTTGCTGGCAGTGCAAGTATTAGCTGACCGAACCTACGTCAAATTGCTACAGATCGAAACATTCCTACTTAGCAAACCAATCAGCAGCCACTCCCCCCAGTGCCGCCCTGGGGGGGCTCTGGTTAACCAGTCCGTGCCGAGCACAGACGGACACCCGAGCATCGGTTACCTGGTCAGTCACCTCCTGGCTTACCTCGGTTGTCACGCATTCTCTGAGTTCCACAGGCCAAAGAAACAAACTCACCCAGCGCTCACGCGCATCCCCGATTCTTACCATACCGTCGAACGGTATCCTGCTTCGTTCACACATCTCCCCTTCCCATCCACGCAGAACACCATAGTTTTGATTAAAATCTCCAGGCGTTAGTAACTGTCACATACTTCTATGCATGTCACTCTATTTTTCGAAGCACAAGCCTTCACTACGCAGACAAGGTCACCTAATCTCATGACTTGCTGGCAGTGCAAGTATTAGCTGACCGAACCCACGTCAAATTACTACAGATCGAAACATTCCTACTTAGCAAACCAATCAGTAGCCACTCCCCCCAGTGCCGCCCTGGGGGGGCTCTGGTTAACCAGTCCGTGCCGAGCACAGACGGACACCCGAGCATCAGCCACCCGGCCAGTCACCTCCTGGCTCACCTCGGGTGTCACGCATCCTCCGAGTTTACATATAGGCCCATGGAACATCCCACTCAGCGCACGCGCGCAACCCGTTTGTCCCCATACCTGTCACACAGGTATCCCGCCCTGCCCCCCCTCCCCTCTTCATATTTCCGCAATCTACAATCACAGATATATCCTCTCCTGCCCTTCAAAACTCAAAAAAAAAAAAAAAAAAAAAAAAAAAGTAAACGAGAGGAACATGCATCCCCCCTCCCTCCCCCCCCTCTTTTATTCTAGCAGACGCCATGTCTCTGGCCGGCAGCGACGATCTCACCCCCGCCCCATCACCTCCCGAAGCGGGCCCGGCAGACAACTTCTCACAAGCCTTCAGAGTTTGGACCATCCCCAGACTCTCAGCCGAGCTGAGGCGCAGGAACATCCCCTTCCCCATCACGGCCAGGAAAGCTGAACTGTTCAGACTACTGTTCCCAAGCCCATCCCCACCAAACCCACCAGACACGCAGGCATCACTACAATCAATTGCCTCGGCAGTGTCCCAGCTACACACGCTGGTCTCCTCCCTATCAATTACCATCTCTGACGTCCAGGCCAGAGTGGGGACCTTGGAGCTCCAGCAAGTTACCCCCACTCCACCAGCTGTCGCCCCCGCCACCCCCGCATCATGCATTACAGGAACCCGGAGCCGATCCGACCATGTCCGCTATCCCTCACTGGTCTCAACTAACCCTAGTCTGAGTCACCACCTTCACGGCGCCACCAGTCTCATAAACTTCTCATTGTCACACAACACGCTGAAAGCCTACCAAGCTGCTTGGAGGACGTACCTACGGTTTCTGGACACAAGCCACGGGGGGTCACCAGGGGACCTCCACCATATCCTAGCCTTCATTTCTCACTGCTACACTCGGCTGGCGTTATCACACAATACCATCAAACTTTATCTAGCCGGTATCCAGCATTTCATTTCCTTACAAAACCCTTCTAAACCATCTTTGTTCACCTCCCACGCAGTCAAGGCAATCCTGCGCGGCATCCTCAAAAAACAGCCGCAGGTCAATACCAAACGCCTCCCAGTAACCGGTGCCATTTTCCGGGAGTTATCAATCATGCTTTCGCATTCCCCTTTTGGCCTTTTTCCCAGCCTGGTCATCCAGGCAGCCATGTACCTGGCCTTCTACGGCTTCTTACGGCCCAGCGAGTTCTTAGTTACCGGCCCTAGCTGCAAGACGCTACGCAGGCGGCATCTCATACGCCATCAGACCTTTTTCATCCTGCACCTCGAGGCATCCAAAACGCAGCAGACTGGCCCAGGCACCGACATCAAACTGTTCGAAACTCTCAATGCCTGGTGCCCCGTGGCAGTTCTAGACCAGCTACTAGCACACCTACCTGATCCCTCACCTGACAGCCCGTTGTTACCATTTCCGGTCAGACCCCTTAGCAGCAATCAATTCGTCACGCACGTCAGGATCCTCCTCCGCAACTTAGGTCTTGACCCAGCGAAATTCTCAGGTCACTCCTTTCGCATCGGAGCAGCCTCCGCGGCCTCCCGCAATGGAGTCCCCGATCACGTGATCAGGATGATGGGACGGTGGAAGTCCACCTGTTTTGCCCGTTACATTCCCGATCCCCAGACCGAAATGTCCCGGGCCTTCAGTAACCTTGCCTTGTAGCATTTGCCTTTACCAAACAAATAAATCATTACCTCCCTAAAAACAAGCCTTTGCGCCCTTTTCTTAACTACTCTCCTAGCAGAAAGGGCCTCACGGCCCAGCTCACCAGGGCTTACCTTACGGTAGACCAGGGCACACTTCAGGTCTAGTTTGTTGTCTGTCTTGTGGCGTGTTTATGTTTGCTCCTTCACATCGTTATGGACCGAGGGCTCCGACCATAAATAGGAAGGCCAGCATGGTGGCCTGCAATTATGGGAGGAGCCCGGAGGGTATATATATACCAGACCTCTCCACGCGGCTGGTGTCGGTTCTAGCGCGCCGTACCCGCCCACCCATTCCCCTTCTCAGAACACTCTGATATGTTTCTCTACAGAAACAGCCATTACTTCTCAGGTAAGCGCCCTTTTCTTAACTACTCTCCTAGCAGAAAGGGCCTCACGGCCCAGCTCACCAGGGCTTACCTTACGGTAGACCAGGGCACACTTCAGGTCTAGTGTTGTTGTCTGTCTTGTGGCGTGTTTATGTTTGCTCCTTCACATCGTTATGGACCGAGGGCTCCGACCATAAATATATATTAAAAAAATACACCCGGAAGCTTATTTGGGCTCAATGTTATTTAAATAATTTATTTTCATGTTTACAGAAAGTGTACGGACCTACGAAATACGAAACTCACATTCCTCACTTTCTTCCTTGTGTTATAAGCTCCTTCCTTGTGTTTCCTTGTGTTATAAGCTCATGGTCACTTCAGTGACCATGAGCTTATATCAGAACTGTTAAACAAAACAATACCTCTGATCAGTGGATGACACTCAGCTGATCAGAGCTATTCCCCCAAAAAGTGGCCACCCACGCCGCTGCTGCTACACTAACATTACTCCCTGCTTTACCTTAAATCACACCCCTTCCCTACTTCACTAATCCCTGCAGTACTTCTCACTAACTCTGTACACTCTGTACACTAGCCCCCCCACACCCCCACACTATTCCTGACCCCCCGCAACATAATCCTCCACTGTAGCTTGTGGCATCCCTCCTCTGCCCCCCGCTGCCTTAATATGCTGCAGGGGAGGCACAGAGGGGGTAAAAAAAATCAGAAAACTACCCCGTCCCCCCCACTGGCACTCTGACCACGCTGTAGTGCCCTGCATCACCGATTTCCCAGGACCCCTCCCTGCCTCCTGCTGGCTGCAGCTGCTGCTCAGGAGGGAGTCAGGATCACTGGCTGTCAGGATGTGTTTACTAGCCCCCTTTCTTTCCTAGGTAAACATAGGGATCGATTGGTTTGCTGTCACTGCATAGTAAACAGTATGCTCCACTATGCCCCAGTTTATGAATGAGTGGGAGCCTCTATGCAGAGACTTCAATCCATTCATATGCTTTGCAGCTGAGCCTGCAGAGAAAGGGTCTAAAGTATGTCTTCAGTCCCCTTCTCTGTCTAAAAAAAGCAACATTTGAGGCCTGTTTAGACCCCTGATGTCTCTCCAAAGCCCTGCTTCCAACCAAAAAAAATAAATAGAAATTGTATCTGTTTAAAAAAAAAAAAAATCATAGTAAGGGTACATTTAGAAATGCATCAACATCGCCCTTAAGGAAAAAAACAAGGAGAGGGGCGCCTCTGAGTATATATCACATAAACATTTATTAAAAAAACAATATCCACTCACATCTTAGAAAGTAGTGTTGCATTCAGACATCTCTGTGGATGGAGGGCCAGCAGGACTGCAAGTCACAGGAGGTTTGCCCAGAAGCTGTCGTCCTTCTCATGTCCAAATGGAGATGAATAGGCAGATTGGTGAAGCAGGTGGGGGTGTTTCCTCTTTTGGGTCCTCCAGAGGGGTGATAACAACAGTTCCAAGAGACGTCAGGTTAGAGTATCACAGCTCTTTGCAGTTCAAAAAAGAGGGTTCCAGGTGGTGAGATAGGGGAAAAAAGTCTCTGTATAGGGTTAAAAATGGTTTACCAGGGAGGAGGAAGGGATGGAGGGTGGGAGGACGTTTAAAAACCAGGTAGCCTAGTAGTCTGCTGCTGCGGTGTCTGTACGGCCAGGTTCGATACCAGGATGTGTATAGGCACGGCCGTGTCTCCGGTATCAGAACGAGGCTTGGAGTGCAAACAATACTAGGCGCCGAGGCGTGACGTCATGTCTCTGCGACGCGTTTCTGAGCTAGCTGCGCTATAGATGGCCAGTATAGCGGCGCTCCTTTCTCAAGCAAGGGGGATGTGGGGACAGGGGAAGGGGCTGAATTTATTTGATCGGAAGGGGATGGGCCGGGGGGCGGAGTATGATTAAGGATAGAAAGAAAGAAAGATGTGTGTATATAATAAGAGGAACGGTGGTTAGAGGTGTAATTAACAATGTAATTAAAAACGGGCACGGAAAATTAAAATAATACAAGATAGGGAATGTGACATGAGATTAGGCATGGGACCATTAAATAAATGGACATATAGAAACAAGAGATATATAGCAAAAATATATATATATATTATTCACCATATACGAAGGGGATGGGGAAGGGGAAGAAAAAAGGAGTTATATGTATATAGGGAACCCTGCATATATAAAGCTATGACAGAGCTGAGGGTAAGGGCTGACGGGCAGGGGTATTAAATAATGTATATAAAAGGAAACTGTTACTATGATAGAGATAAGGGACTAATTATGAAGGCTTAGTAAGCAAAGGGACAGGGCTAAGTGATGCTACTGGTGGAGTACAAGGGAGAAGATGAAAAAAACTGAAGAACGGGCATGACTATGTGCAGGGTGTGGGGACAGTGGCTATATCCAGGGTGTGGGGGGGGCAGTGGCTATAACCAGTATGTATTTATATGGGCGAATATGAAATGATACTAGATGTTATTCAAGTTGGGGAAAGTATATATGCAAAAGCAACTAGAGATAAATATCAATAGATGAATGGATACGTGTATACCTGAACAGATGCAAACATACACGTGGGCAAGTGAATATGTATAAAGAGAGGGGATAAGGGAATGACTGAATGGATAAGTACAAATATAAATAAATATAGATGTAAACATCACGTACTTGTGTTGGTACATATAAGCTTAGATACAGGGATACATATATGAATATATAGAAACATGTACATGTGTATATATCAGCATATCTACATATAAATAGCGATGGGTATACATATACCAACATATAAGGATAACAGCATAGGAATGTAGATGGCTATAAAGAATGCCAACTACATAAAAACCACCCATATGCATATGTATAAATCAATGGGGGTACGTAAATGGGTACATAAATGCACAAAGATATAATTATATGCATAAATATATAAGACCATATAAAGAAGTATATATAAAAAATTAAATTGGAAGCACAGATATAATATGACATGGGATTGTTTGTAGAGGACAGGGGGGGGGGGGGGGGGGGGGGGGAGAGAGAGGGGAGAGGAGAGGAAATGGGGAGGGGGGGGGGGGGGGGGGGGGGGGGGGGTGGAAAAAAAAAGAAAGAAAGGGTAATGGTTATGTGGTGTAGTACTTACTAAAAAGGAAGAAAGGACGACCAAGCCACCCCCAAAAAAAGAGGCTATTGTATAAAAAAACGGTTATAATAAATCTGCATTGAGGATGACAAAAAAAGGGGGATATATCATTATCAATCTAAATCTAAATCTAAATATAAATGTAAATATAAATATAAATATGATTAAAAATATATATGGTGAGTACTGGTATAAAAAAAAAATATATATATAAAAATTATATATATATGCAGTTTTAAAGGGAAAAGGGGGGGTGGGGAAAGGGAAAAAAATAAGACTATAAAAGGAGTGTAGTAGATAACATTATCGATGCTGGTCCAACAACAAAAAGAGAGAGAAAGAGAGAGAGAGGGAGAGGGGGACGGGGGGGGGGGGGGGGGGGGGTTTAAATGTGTGGTGGTTCTGAAAAATGGTAATGTGGAGAGGTAACTGGAAATAGATAAACATAATAATAATGATAGTGAGAATAATAACAACAATAATATTATCATAAAATTGTGGCGATCTCAATCCCTTCGTTTAAACCACCGGGAGAGAGGACGTCAAGGGAGTAGATCCAGAACGTCTCTCTAGCGCACAGTTTTTTGAAACGTTCAGCAGGGGTGAGTGTCTTAGAGATTTGTTCTATGACCCAAACTCTTAAACCTGTGGTGGACTTTTGGTGATGTTCAGCAAAATGTCGCGGGACACTATGTTGGTCCCTTCCACCTTCTATAAGTCTGCGATGTTGGCCGAAACGTTGTCTGAGTGGACATATGGTTCGGCCAACATATATTAGGCCGCATGGGCATGTAAGGCCGTATACCACAAAATCAGAAGAGCAGTTGAAAAATTGATCTAACGTATATGTTTTGCCTTTGGAGGAAAAAGATTTTTGGCCGTGTAGTACAAAGGAACAGGTCTTACAACGGCTTTTCTTACACTGATACATCCCGGCAAGGGGTATAAGGACTGACGGAGTAGAGTTGAGGGGTGTGGTTTTGAGTTTACTCTGAGCAATTTTATTTTTGAGATTGGGTGCTCTCCGATATGTGATCCTGGGTGTGGGCGGAATACTGTTTTTTAGGAGAGGATCCTGTAACAGGATGCCCCAGTGTCTTTTGAGGATGTTCTCCATTTTTTTGTATTGGAAATTGAAGGTGGTGATAAATCTGGTAGAGTGGTCTATATTACTCTTCTCCTTTTTGGGAGGTTTGCCATTTGCGAAGAGTGTATAAGCCCTATCGACAAGTTCCTCAGGGTAGTTTTTGTCCGCAAATTTTTTCTTTAATAGAGTGCTAGAGGTTACATAGTCACTATCTAGTGTGCAATTCTGTCTCAAGCGGCAGAACTGTCCCTTTGGTATGTTCTGTGTCCATTTTGGATAATGACAACTGCTAAAATGAAGGAAAGAATTGCCGGAAGTGGGTTTAACGTAATTCTTAGCTGTTATATTGTTGTCTGTATGACCAAGTTCAAGATCCAGGAAGGCTAGGGATGTGGGGTCACACACATGGGTAAAAGCAAGTCCATATGGGTTCTTATTGCAGTGATCTAAAAAGGAGGAGATTAAAAGAGCAGGGCCATCCCAGATGATTATGATATCGTCGATATAGCGCCCGAAAAAAACAATATTGGCGGAGAAAGGGTTATCATGCCAAATAAGGTTTTTCTCCCAATAGCCCATGGCTAGGTTTGCATAGGAGGGTGCGAAATTCGCCCCCATAGCAGTGCCTTGGATTTGCAGGTAAAAGTCGCCATCAAAATTAAAATTATTATGTGTTAGGCAAAAACTGGTGGCTTCAAGGATAAAAGCAGCTTGTCTCGGGTTAATAAGAGGATCCTGTGCCAGGTAAAATTCTAATGCTAAAAGGCCAAAGTGGTGTGGGATAGAAGTGTAGAGGGACGTGACGTCCAGGGAGAGCCACATGTAGGTGGGCTCCCATCTATAGGTTTTTAGTAATTCAAGTAGGTGAATACCGTCTCTGATGTAGGATGCTAGTTGTTGTACTAAGGGTTGCAAGTATAGATCGATGTATTGGCTAAAACCAGTCGTAACACTGTCCATGGCAGCTACAATGGGTCTACCAGGGGGAGATGTAAGGCTTTTGTGTATTTTGGGAAGGTGGTAAAAATAAGGGATTTGGTAAAAGCTTTTTCGAAGAAAAGATGTTTCCATTTTATTGATTACTTTCTTGTCAAAGGCTGACTGGATCAAGAGGCTGGCCTCAGTAGCGTATTCACTGGTGGGGTCTTTGGTTAGTTTTTTGTATGTGGTTTTATCAGAGAGTAGTCTGTGAGCCTCCTTGATGTAGTCCATTCTGTTGAGTATGACTATACCACCACCTTTGTCTGCTGATTTGATGATGACATTGGTATTGTTAGTGAGGGAATCCAAGGCCTGGGTTTCTGCAAAGGATATATTGTGTTTATGTGGTGGGATGGAGGAGGAGGATTGACAGAGTTTTAAAAAATCTGCATATACGGTACGATAAAAACTTTCCAGATAGGGGCCTTTGGATTGAGCAGGGTAAAAAACAGATTTGGGTTTAAACGAGGAGTGTACTATGGGTGGGGAAGTGGCTAGATGTTGGGTAAAAAGGTCTAAAATATCCTCTTCCTCATCATTAAAAAGTTCTAGAGCATCTATGATGTCGCCATCATATTCAAAAAAATTCTCCAGAGGGAGTACAGTGGATTGGGGAGGAGTAGTATGATTAGTTGTGGACTTATTAAGTTTAGCTTGAAAAAAACGTTTTAAAGTTAAGTTACGTATGTATCTATTGAGGTCTTTAAATAGAAGGAATGGGTTAGGTTTATTGATGGGGGCAAAATTGAGTCCTCTACTGAGCAAGCTAGTGTCGGCAGCTGTGAGTTTTAGTGAGGATAAATTAAATATTTTTATAGTTTGCGAACTTTCAGTGAGGTTTTTTGTAGACTTTTTTCGTCCCCCTCTGCAGCCTCTCCGGTGAATTTTCTTTTTCTCAGGTTGGCTTGAGGGGGACTGGGCACTAAAAAAGAAGGAGAATCAGTGTGGGGAGAGGGACAGGGGACACCAGTATTGGTGAGCCTTGGGCGGTTACCAATATTAGGTATGGGTAGGTGTGTAGACACAGGGGGACTAGATAGGTGACCCTCTTGGACTTCCATGTCTCCACTTTCAATGTGAAGGGTGGGTGTAATAGGCTTGATAATGGTGTTATCGTTGTTTTCATTATTGTTATTTCTATTGTTACTAATGTAGGATGGTCTGTTGTAGAATTTGTAGAGATCAGCTAGTAAACGATGGGATTTAGGGGTGGGATTTTGTGGAAGAATGCCAAAATTATTGGATGGAGTATTATGTGGCCTAGTGAGGTTTCTACTTTTTTTGGGGATCTTGGGGAATTTTATTCCCATAAGGGGCAGGGGAGGGGGATGATGTTGCGAGGGTAATGGACGAGTAGAGGACTGTATGGAAAAGGGGGGTGGAGCATGAGAAAGCCCATGTGAAAGGGCTGAACTATAGGGGGAAAACGTATGCTGTTACTGGGTGGTGTGGGTTTTAATTTCCAATTGAAGACATGGTCAGAATTGAAATCATCCAGGTCCCGCTTGAATTTACCCAATTTGGTTTTTATTAAGGAATCTTCATCGGACTTAGTATTTTTCTTAAGGATGTTTAGCCAGGAGAGGGGAACCGAAGTTTTTTGGTCTATGATTTCTTGAATTAATGTTGATATTTCAGTTTTAAGTTTTTCAAAAAGGTGTAGTCTATGTTCGACCAAGATTTCCATCCATTTGGAGGTACAGAACTCGGAAATACTTTCCCATTCTTTTTTACTTGTAGTGTTAAGGAAGGGGCATTCCTTAGTCACCCTCAAACCTCTGGGTGAAATTTTTGTGGCTAGATATTTTTCTAAGAAAAACTTGTCCCACCATTGTTGGTTGGTGTGTTTAAACAGTCTTTCGAGATGTTTAAATTTTCCACAGAGACTGAATCTGGTAGTACCGGATAGTTTTATGTCTCGGGAAAAAGTAATGGGAGATAATGTGGAGTAGAGGTCTTCTAGTGAATTATATCTAAGAGCCTCTATATCTGTAAGAAGATCCATATTGAGAATAAGTGGTAATAAAAAATAGTAATAAAGATAAGGTTAAATAAAATGCAGTGCAAATATAGAATAATAAAAAAAAATGTATTAAACCCCCCCCCCTCCCCCCGTCCCTCCCTCTCCCTCTCTCCTTTTTCGCTGTCAGACCAGCATCTACTACACTCTTTTTATAGTCTCATTTATATATATATTTATTTTGTTGTTTTTTTCCCCCCTTTCCCCCTCCCCTTTTTTTCTTCTTAAACTACATATATATGTATATATATTTTATATATATTTTTTATATATATATTTTTTATACCAGTACTTACCAGATATATATATTTTTAACCATATTTTTATTAATAGTTATATTTATATTTAAATTTAGATTGATAATGATACATCCCTTTTTTGTCATCCTCAATGCAGATTTATTATAACCGTTTTTATACAATAGACCTTTTTTTGGGGGTGGCTTGGTCGTCCTTTCCTCCTTTTTAGTAAGTACCATACCACATAACCATTACCCCTTCCTCTTTTTTCCTCTTCCCCCCCGTGTTCTTTCCCCCCCCCTCCCCATTTCCTCTCCTCTCCCTTCTCTCTCTCCCCCCCCCCCCTTTTTTTCCCTCCCCCCCCTCGTCCTCTACTAACAATCCCATGTCATATTATATCTGTGCTTCCAATTTAATTTCTTATGTATATTTCTTTATATGGTCTTATATATTTATGCATATAATTACATTTCTGTGCATCTATGTACCCACTTACGTACCCCTATTTAGCTATACATATGCATATGGGTGGTCTTTTTTTCCCATGCTGTCATTCTCATATGTTGGTATATGTATATCCATCATCATCTATGCATATATGCTGATATATACATGTACATGTTGCTATATATTCATATATGTATCCCTGTATCTAAATTTATATGTACCAACACAATTACGTGATGTTTATATCTATATTTATTTATATTCTAACTTGTCCATTCGGTTATTCCCCTATCCCCTTTCTTTATACATATTCATTTGCCTACGTGTATGTTTGCACCAGTTCAGGTATGCACGTACCTATTTATCTATTCATCTATCGATATTTATCCTTAGTTTCATTTTGCATATACTGGATATAGCCAATGCTGCCCCCCCCCCACACCTTTAATATGGTCACTGCCCCCACACCCTGCACATAGCCATGCCCGTTCTGCAGTATTTTTCATCTTCCCCCTTGTACTCCATCAGTAGCATCACGTAGCCCTGTCCCTTTGCTCACCAAGCCTCCACAATCAGTCCCTCATCTCCATCATAGCAACAGTCTCCTTTTATATACATTATTCAATACCCCTGTCTGTTAGCCTTTACCCTCAGTTCTGTTATAACTCTTTATATATATACAGGGTTTCCTATATATATATAACTCCTTTTTTCTTCCCCATCCCCACCCCCTCTGTATATGGCGAATAATATATATATATTTTTGCTATTTATCCTTTGTTTTATATGTCGTTTTTATTTAATGGTCCCATGCCTAATCTCATGTCACTTTCCCTACTTTGTATTATTTTAATTCTCCGTGCCTGTTTTTAATTACACTGCTAATTACACTTCTAACCACCGTTACTTTTACTATATACAGACATTTCTCCTTCTTTCTATCTTTAATTATACTCCGCCCCCCGGCCCATCCCCTCCCGATCTAATAAATTCCGCCCCTTCCCCTGCCCCCACATCCCCCTTGCTTGAGAAAGGAGCGCCGTTATACTTACCATCTATAGCGTAGCTAGCTCAGAAACGCGTCGCAGAGACATGACGTCACGCCTCGGCGCCTAGTATTGTTTGCACTCCAAGCCTCGTTCTGATACCGGAGACACGGCCGTGCCTATACACATCCTGGTAACGAACCCGGCCGTACAGACACCGCAGCAGCAGACTACTAGGCTACTGGGTTTGAAACGTCCTCCCACCCTCCATCCCTTCTTCCTCCCCGGGAAACCATTTTTTAACCCTATACAGAGACTCTTTTCCCCTATCTCACCACCTGGAACCCTCTTTTTTGAACTCCAAAGAGCTGTGATACTCTAACCTGACGTCTCTTGGAACTGTTGTTATCACCCCTCTGGAGGACCCAAAAGAGGAAACACCCCCACCTGCTACACCAATCTGCCTATTCATCTCCCTTTGGACATGAGAAGGACGACAGCTTCTGGGCAAACCTCCTGTGACTTGCAGTCCTGCTGGCCCTCCATCCACAGAGATGTCTGAATGCAACACTACTTTCTAAGATGTGAGTGGATATTGTTTTTTTCAATAAATGTTTATATGATATATACTCAGAGGCGCCCCTCTCCTTGTTTTTTTCCTTCAGCTCCTATTGGACCCGGCTTCAAGCCTTTTCGGTGGCAGCCCTGACGACCCCTTATGCCCCATTGTGTATATCGTACATACACATCCCGTCACTTTTCATTCCCCCCCCCCCGTGTTTTTTTTCCCCCCCTCCTTGTTCTCTGGACTATCAGGAAACCTCTTGCATAAATACGAGGTATTGTGACTATGCGCCTTTTTTACTTGTTTGTCAAAATCGCCATTGCCTCTGAAGCCTAAGGCTAGACTCCGGTGGCCACTGACAGGCAGTGAGGAAGCGATGGGATGCCTGTCTCCTGTTTTAACCCAATTCTTGCCAACAAATGCATGCAGTTGTGGGGCATTTGTGGCACTTTCCCATTAATTTGAATGTGTAGCGTTCGGCAGGCAGCATCGCTACAAATCAGTTCTAATTTGCCACAGGCACAAAGCATCGAAGCCCCAGCATATAAGCACTCCTATCCACTGCCTATTGCAGCTTGAGGGGTGTGGTTGGTGGGTGGCAGAAACATAGCTCAATTGTGCATTTTTTCTGCCCCCAACTGTAAGTCTAAACAAATCCTAAGGCCTTGTTCACGTGTGGCATACTACTACAGGGCCGTATTTAGTTGCAGAGGGATACACAGGTGTTCCATGCATCCCATACAGGCAGTCCCATTGATGTCATTTTGGAAACAGTAGCTGCTTAGGAATGCACAGGTGTTCTGTGCATCCCCATGCAGGCAGTCCCATTCATGTCAATTGAGATGCAGCAGCTGCAAGGCCACTGCTTCCAACTTGACATGTGTGTGAGTGCATGTCCCTGAACTCACACTGTCTGCATTTGGGTCCATGCATCTACACATGGTCCCGCATGGTTGTCAGATCTGTCCTTGCAGCTGCTGCATTCCAATTGACAAAAATAGGACTGCCTACACAGGGATGCACAGAATACCCGTTCATCCCTGTGGAGTAAAACACATCGCTCCATGGGCGTACGCTTTGGTATACCTCACTAAATGAGGCCTTAGTAGGAATTTAGCAGGAATTACGCAAGTTATATTGTGTTTATGTGTTCAAATAATGATTTTTAGTGTTTTTTTTTGTGAAAATAGTGATTTGAGAGACATTTTAAAAAATCGAGGGGGGCCTTAAAAATCAGTAGCACCTTCTTTTTATTCTACTGGTCATTGGCTTCAAGAAAATATATGATTTGGGGGGTTCTTTTACAAACTCTGAAAGCTGTAGATGAAAAATTAGAATTTTTTTTGTGTATGTTCGATTTTCACCATTTTGCAAAAAGGCGCAATTTTAAATTTACAAATATTTGTTATTTATTAACTCAAAACAGGTTAAGCTTTTATATTTAGTAGGAATTTAGCCAGACTTTTGTTAAATTTGCTGTGTTTATATTTGCTAATAATGATTTTAGTTTATTTTTAGCGAAAATATTGTTTTGATGAACATTTGCACACATACTGTGGGGCCTTTAAAATCAGTAGCACCTTCTTTTTATTCTAGAGGTCACGTGCTTTCCGAAAATATATGGTTTGGGGTTCTTTCACAAATTCTTAAAGCTGTAAGGGAAAAATTAATACCTTCAGATTTTTATAGAAGATTGGCTTTGGACTCAAAAGTTACAAATATTTGTTATTTATTAACTCAATACAAGTTAAACATTTATATTAAGTAGGGATTTAGCAGGAATTTTGTAAAATTAGCTGTGTTTTTATCTGCTAATAATGATTTTAGTGTATTTTTATCCAAAATATTGTTTTGATAAAAATTTGCGCAATATCGTGGGGCCTTAAAAATCAGTAGTACCTGCTTTTTATTCTGCAGGTCATGTGCTTTCAGAAAATGTACTGAACCTCCTAAGCTATCTGACTATGAAATATGGTGCTCTAATAACTCGGATCAGAGAGGTGGCATATCAATTATCTATTTCTCCCTGGCAAGGGCCCAGAATAAAACAATTTATGCCCAACTCTGGGAAGAGGATCTGGAGGAAGAACGGGACCTTGACAACTGGTACCAATGCTTTCAACGTTCAAGGGTTTAGTGAACATCTCCTTGATGGAGGCCAACGTCAAAATATTCACATGAGGGTACTGGGTTCCCCCTCAACTTGCAAAAATCTACCCTGACTCTTACCCAATGTGCTTCAGGGGCTGCAATCACTTGGGCTCTCTATACCACATCTGGTGGTCATTACCACAAATTTGTGGCTTCTGGAACAGATTTTTTTCCTTGCTGAGCAAGGTTACATGATTGTCCATTCCTCAGAACCCCAAATTAGTGCTCCTCAATCACAAGTAGCATACGCTCGGGCCAAACTTTAGCTGTTTGGACGTTCGACGAACAGCCGAACAAACGGGTTGTTTGACCGTTTGTTAGCACCCCTGAACTGAAGCAGTGAAAGCTTCAGCCAATTAGGGCAAAAAGCACTGTCAGAGTCATGATTGGACACTGTCATCATGACTTTATCCAATCATGGCTCATTCCCGCCCCACAGTATAAAAGTATTCTTTCTATGGCAGCCATTTTCAGTGTGATTTCAGCATGGAGAGAGATAGAACAGGGCTCTGCTCAGTGCTATTAGTTAGTTAGTGTGCTATACTGTGCTATTTTGCTTCAATTGTCAGTGTAGAATATTAGTTTAGTGTGAGTCTAGGGATAGTGTAGTGAAGAGGACCATCGTTCAGCTTTGCATAGTGTGCAGCTAGAGTAGGGATAGCTCAGATGGTTTCACTGTAGTGTAGTGAGACTGTTTCATTCATACATACATTAGTGTAGAGTAGGGACAGTTCAGATAGTTTCAGTGTAGTGTAGTGAGACTGTCAGTGATCTTTACATTAGTGTATAGTTAGAGTAGAGACAGTTTAGATAGCATCAGTGTAGTGACAAATGGACACTATATGATTGCGTTACTGCCAGTTTAACGCCATATAGTTTTGTGTGCGTTACTGCCAATTTAACGGCATATAGTTCTGTGTGCGCTACTGACAGTTTAACACCATATAGTTTTGTGCATTACTGCCAGTTTAACGCCATTTACTTCTGTGTGTGTTACTGCCATTTTAACGCCATATCTGTGTGCGTTACTGCGAGTTTAACACCATATAGTTCTATGTGCGTTACTGTGAGTTTAGCGTCATATCATTTTGTGCATTATTGCCAGTTTATTGCCATTTACTTCTGTGTGTGTTACTGCCAGTTTAACGCCATATAGTTCTGTGTGCATTACTGCCAGTTTAACGCCATATCCTTTTGTTTGTGTTACTGCCAGTTTAACGCCATATCGTTTTGTGTTTGTTACTGCCAGTTTAACGCCATATAGTTCTGTGTGCAGTACTGCCAATTTAACGCCATATAGTTTTGTGCGTTACTGCAAGTTTAACGCCATTTACTTTTGTGTGAGTTACTGCCAGTTTAACGCCATATAGTTCTATGTGTCAATGTACGTTTGGCGCATTATATTGCAGTATATTATAGTGTATCCGTGGAGTATGTCTGTGTAGTGTGAGTACTCAAATGAAAGTGCACCAAACACCGCTTTAAATTGATTAAAGCGCATCCACGTACAGATTTCAACTTCTTCTTTACATTTTCTTATAAGTACCACCCCCTCCCTCTCAATAATGTCTGGGAGGACAACAAGGAGAGGCAGACGTTCCCTTGGCACTGTAAGGGGTGGACGTGGTGGACAGTCCTCAGGCAGGGCATCATTTCCTCTGTTTAGTGAGTTTGCCCATGCTATCCAGCCACAGCATACAGAGGAGGTGGTGGACTGGCTTACTAAACCTTCCTCATCCTCTGTCATGCAAGCAGAGACAAGTGTGCAGTCCCCTGCAGTTGCCAGAGTGGATAAACCTGCCTCCTTGAAGAGAATTGGCGCAATTCTCTTCATATACCATAATTATAACCAAAGTAACTGGACAGTTAGTTCTCTTACTATTTAGATTGCAGCCTTTCATATGCGTAAACTAATATAAGACATAGAGTTGGTGCCGGTACCTTTTTGTATTTATATTTTAAACCTGCCTCCTTGTCCACATCTAAACCTGCCATAGCCCCAACATCAGCCATTAAGGAGTCAGCTTAGTTATTTGACCACAGCATCAGCCACTTGAGCCTTGATTATACCCAGCCAATACTGGATTCAGATGTTGGTTCTGAGGTTGAGGATGATAGGAACATGAGCCTAGAGAGAGGGGGGAACACTGTTAGACAAATTGGCATTCATGTTCCCCAAGCCGCAGCGTATTGCCAAGTTGTCTCCAGTGGTAATGATGAAGATGGAGGAGATGGAGATGATGATGAGGTCACTGATGTGACTTGGGTGCCAGATAGAGCAGAGGAGGAAACTGAAGGTGAGGGCGACACAACCCCAAGGAGGCTGACATCAAGAAAGAGTAGAGAGCAGCCACCCTATTCCATCACATTCTGCAGCTGTTATCTCCTGGCCCACTCCCCAAAGCTCAGCTGTCTGGGCTTTTTTCAGCACATCTGCTGCAAATCGCACTGTTGTTATCTGCAAACTGTGTCTCAGGCACATGAAACGTGGCAAAAACACCAACCATATGCATATCAGCTGATGGACGGGGCAGCTGTTTCCTGATGTTTTCTGGGGGAAATTGTTCAAGATTTGGGCGCAGAAACCTGGCAGGGCACCGGCACCTTTATCATTGCCTTCTGCTAGTTTCTACCAGTGACTTCCACATCCTCTGTCTGTGCACATCCTGCAAGGCAGAGCTAGTGGTTTGATTTTATTTTTATTTTATTTTATATTTCTTCTTTATTAACCCTTTTGGATTACCTGGCCTTCTGTCCTGGCGGCGGTGACGGCACGTGGAAGTGGCACAGCGCCCCTTTAAAAGGGAGACAAACTCCTTGTCTACAACCGGCATACTCCATGCTGTGGAGGATTCCTTGCTCTCTGACCGCAGTATATGCTTCCCCAATCTGGAATTGTGGTAAGGAGACACCCTATCTAATGAGAGTGCATGCTAGCTGGTTTGTGTTTTCCCTTTGGTAAGGAGGCACTTTATAAGATTTTTTTAGTTTTTATAGATCACACGGATGCACTTCACTGCTCTGAATTAAGTGGGAGATCTTTTGGAAAGGACCTTCTGATTTATTTGTGTGTTTTTTTCTCTGGCATCTGGTAAGGAGGCCCTCTAAAAGGTGGTGGTGCACATTCAAACTTTTTGTCACGGGTGTCTTTCAAAATCTGGCACTCAATCTATTCACTCAGTCTTTTTGTGACACATTCCCTGCAAAGTGTAGCAGTATTATGCTATGGTATATTTTCTGTTTTTTCGGTAATGCGTAACCATATCCTGTGAGCACCACATTTGGGACGAGACGAGTACTACACTACATTTCTTGCTGTGTTTTCTTCTAAAACAACCTGGATCATCAACCCAGGCTGGGTTAAAGCCATATGCAATTTGGCTTACATCTGGTAAGCATGCTTATTCATAAGAGCAGGGTTCAATACTGCTGAAAAATATTTCTACTGAGGGATATCATCTTCACTAAAAGAAGCTTTTTTTGGATTGGTTTACATTTCCTATCTTCATATGGACTCCATGAGCGCGATTTTTTTCTTTATATTATAAACCATATGCATATCATTGCATTTTTCTTGCCTTCATCAAGGGCACCTCTATAGGTTTACGGTGGGAAGGCGCCCCCAACACCCAAAGAGTGATTTTTCTTCACCTGTTGGACAGGTGCATATCATTGCAATTTTTTACAGCAAGGCCAATTCTTGCTTTCATCAAGAGTACCTCTATAGGGTTACATTGGGAAGGCACCACCAACACCCAAAGACCAATTTTTACGCACCCGTTACTTCTATACAAAGTCAAAGTGACACCAGAATGTATCCAAAAAATCTATAATCTTGTTCCCAGTGCACTACATTGTGGCCTCATCATACACACTGGCTCCCCAGCTGTTGCTGAGCAAAATAAAGGCAACTTGCAGGGAAAATGTAATTTTTTGGGGGCTTTGTAAATGCAATTATTGCTGCAGCAGATTCTAGACATGGTACAGATCTTCCACTTTACAGGTAGACCAAGGGGACTCCCCAGGCACTATATTGGAAGGAATTTTTCATTTTTAGACTTTCAAAAAATCACTGCTCATTTAAAAATTATGTTTTTCACAAACTTTTTTTATTGATACATATCCCCCAGGGCAGGACCCAGACCCCTATAACCATTGTATGCCAAATTACTTGCATATAAGCCTTAAAAATGTGCATATTTGATTTTCGGGTCCCATTGACTTTAATGGGGTTCGTTATTCGGGTCTGAATTTTCAATGTGTTCAGAAATTCTGGTGCGAACCGAACAGGGGACCTTTCAGCCCATCCCTAATAACAAGATGGAGAAGACACCTAAACATATCCAAGCACTGATTTTTTATATGCTTCTACGTGCCAAAATCACCATCGCAAGACACAAAAAGGATGTCAGTCCAAATTCCCCAGTTAAACACCAACTCTCACGAATTATGGCTCAGGAGAAAATAGTGAGCAAGATAATATCCACAATTTTGAACTGATCTGGGAACCTTGGGCTGTCTACACCCACATACCTATTTACCCTGGAGCCCTTACCATGCAACCGACACAACCCTAGGTGATCCTTTAAGTCTCTCTCTTTTCTACTATCTGTCCTTCCACTCTTTCCTCCCTCTTCTACCCGCCCTGAGACAACCTGTCCCTCTCTCGCTCTTTTCCTTCTTAGTATTACTTTTGGGAATAACAAGATTTATCATGTCAAGTCACAGGGACTTTAGAAATCCATAAACAGATGTATATCTATCCTAATCTGATAGATATCTGGGATAAGATGTGTTTATAGGTTCGTGCTAACACCAGATATATGCTACTCTCTGTTCGATTGTCAGCATTTTCGCAAAAAAGCGCAATTTAAAAGTTACAAATATTTGTTATTTATTAATTTAATACAGGTTACGCTTTTATATTTAGTAAGAATTTAGTAGGATTTGTAAAATGTGCTGTCTTTTGATCTACTAAACATGAGTTTACTGTATTTGTTTGCAAAAATATTGTTTTGATAAACATTTACGCAAATATTGTGGGGCCTTAAAAATCAGTATAACGTGATAAGTGATGAAGCAGCACTAAATATGTCTTTAAAAATTGTATTAATAAAGTGCTGGTACTATTCCTGAGTACCCCAGAAACAATCTTGAACAGATGTAGAGTGCTAATAATAAAGCACAATTTCTAATGCAGATAATAACTTATAAGAATCCTTTCTCCAATCCACACCCTGTAAGTTATAGCCTCTCACCTCAAGGGAAGACCCCAAATGGGTCTATTTGTGCATCAACAGATCAAACAATGTCCTTTTCCTCCTCCTTGGGTAGATCTTAAACAGATGGTCACAGATGGTCCAGCCAGCTGAGTTTAAAAGTGGAGCGCGGGGCCTGGCAGCAAAAAGGTTAAAATAATTATTTCACAGTACTTTAACTTATGTGAAAATCCTATACATTTTACATTTAGGGGTGTAGAACACAAAACATGAACCTTAGAATCCCCTTGCTCCGTTCGTCGGAGCTGTAACTGTGACTTTTGACTTTTGGTACAGTTGCCTTATTACCTATGGCTTTTTTTACAATGTATACAGTATGCCTGTGCCAATATAGTTTGAAATCTGCAGTCATTTGACTCCATAAATGACCAGCCCCTGACAGAAAAAGGAACAGATGCCCTATACAGATAGATTGTTCAAACTTTTTTTTAACAATTACTAAATGTTAATTTCATGCAAAACATCTGCTTTACGGTGTACTGCTACATTCTCTATGACTAAATGCATAATAAAACAGGATGTTAATGAAAAATATTTATTAAAGTACACTTTTGTTCTCTTTAACAAGCATGCTTAGCAATGCTTGACTAATAAATCTTAAAGCAATTTTGTCACGCAAATATCACACGCTGCTAGAATAATGTGTATGTTTACTTCTCAAATTTAAAGTACAGCTTTACTATAACTAAATAATTTGTTGGTCAAGATGGTACAAGCAAACTCTTTCCTTTACATAATGATATAGCCTCTGTGTGTGCTGTTATATGTTGTTAAAATACTAGCTACATGTCTATGCCATTTAGGAGAAGTCTTGTCTTCATCCAGGCATCATGCACTGACCTCTCCATCTATTATTAAAAATACAAGGCTTCTCCTGAATGGCGGAGACACATTCAAGCTAAAATTAGTTCCAGCAGCAGATGGAAAGTCACCTGTACTGCTGCCAGAAAACAGGGTCACTTACTGTATGTAGCTCATGCTACAATAGTATATTACAGTGAACACAGCAGCCAAATAGTTATGTAAAGGAAATAGATTGTTTGACACAACATGGTCCAAAGGAACTATTCAAAGTCATTGTAAAACTGAAACTTCTACTTTAAAATGTTCCATAAATGTCTCAAATAAATATAGTATACTTACAACAACACTCTTTTTGTTAGAGTGGTCATGGTAGAACATACCTTAACCTTATAAAAAATGTATAACATGTTTTAAATTAAAAGGATAAGTTCACCTTTCACAACATGTTACGCCCATGCTCAGGGTGTAACATGAAACCTGTTACAGATGCAGCAGCCCACGCAGCCCCCTCCCCCCGATTCCCATTGTGACAGCGAGCTGTGGATCTTTGACGCACCTGGCTGCATCATTCATTTGCAGAGTTCTGTGAATGTGAGAACTACAAGTACTGACAGCCTTTTTGGCTGTCGGTTTGTAGTTCTCAATGAACTACCAGCGCTCAAGGTAGTTCATTGATGCTTCCTGTCAGTGTGTAACTGTCTGCTCGATAGAGGTATGAGCAGACAGCTTACACTGACAGTCTGTAAGAGCAGTGCTTTGCACCCATGATCTGCTGCAAAAAGAGTGAGATGTAGATTCAAACTGGTAGAATCTCTGTAAATTACTACAGATCTAACAGTATCATGCTTCAAGTATGAAAGATAAGTATAGCATATGGGAAGATTTTCAGCAAAAATCTAGACATGGTCAAATTGGAGGAAGCAGGTAGAAGATACATATATGTTGGATACTAAGATTTCTCATTTCGGTCGGGGCGTGGCCGAGAGCGGCATGTGAGAAGACGTGCATCACGGAGCTCCCGCTCAGATCCTGCAACGATCCTCTTCCCAGCCAGAAACTTCGCCCTGCACGGGGCACAGCTAAATCCGGGGACACCTCCAGCACCCCCCGGACCTCACACCCGCCGAATTCACGGTTATGCAGACCCGCAAGGCCGCGGAGACCGGGCCGCCGGATTTTCAACATGGCGCCACCGCGCCATCTTCACAGCGCACACGCGGCTGGGAGAAGCCCAAGGAACAGGGTAAGCCTCCTAAAACCCCCAAAGGTGCTGCCAAAGAGCCCCCCAGGGACATGCTGTACTTTACTCAGAAGCTGACAGCCCCAGTAGCCCAGGATAAGGGGGAAGATATGACGGCCACCCCTGCAGCGTTCCATACGCAACAGGAGGATGAGACACAGTCACTAGGCCCAACACCCTCTCCCAGCCAGAGTCTCCCAGAAGCAGAGGAGGAGGACGAGGAGATAGCACAGCCGTCACTAGCTGACATACTGAGGGCAGTGCAAAAATGCACAGCCTCGGTGCACATATTGCAAGATAAATTTGGAGGACTAAAGGAGGAGCTGGGGTTTATCAGACATGATTTACAGAAGACAAGGGAGCGCACCACTGCTGCTGAAGGCCGCATCAGTGCGATAGAAGACAGGCTGACACCCCTGATGAGAGAGGCCCAAATCACAGCCAGGATTACTAAAGCAAACGAAATTAAAACAGATGAAATTGAAAACCGTTTGAGGAGAAACAACATCCGTATAGTGGGGCTCCCCGAGAAGTCGGAGGGCCGGGACCCCACAGACTTTGTTGAGCAATGGCTGATACAAGCATTTGGCAAGGAGGTATTTACCCCGCTATATTCGGTGGAACGCGCACACAGGGTGCCGTCCCGGCCCCTTCCACCAGGCCACCCACCACGCACCATGATAGCCAGGATTTTTAACTACAAAGATAAAGAGATCATCCTGCGCCAGGCAAGAGAGCAACGTAATATACAGTATAATGGAGCCCGGATCTCATTCTATCCTGATTACTCAGCTGGAGTACAAAAACGGAGGGCCAGATTTGCTGATGTCAAGAAAAGGCTTCAGAGGCTGGGGGCCAAATACGCTATGCTGTACCCGGCAAAACTCCGGATCACGGCGGGGGGCCAGGCCCACTTTTTTGAAGGAGCCGCAGAGGCCTCAGCGTGGCTGGACGCCAACGAGCACTCTGTTAGACAGATGGGCAGGGACGCAGCACCCGGGGACTGACTCCCTGTCCTCACATCGGGGCCAAGGCCCATTCAGGTTTGAAACCCCTTTGGCTGGGAAGCCACTATCCTATGCATTCGACAAGAGATGAGAGCAAGTGAAATAACTTTACAACACAGTTCAGTGAACTACTACTTTGCACTACTATACAAGTTCAAGCCGCAGTTTGGGCGGCAGTTGGGAGGCCAGGGTAATTGAACATTCCAATGCTTTATGTTCTTATTATGCCTCCCCCATGTTATGTTCAACTAGATGACTGTATCCTCCTTCATATGAAGAGGGGGGCTCTCTCCTCCCCACGTTGGGGCCTCCGCTCCCTAGATGGCAGCCGTGATGGGAGAGCCCCCTGGGTACGTTCCCTAGTGATGCACTTTTTTTTCCTTTTTCTTTTACCTTATTTTGCACCACAGCTCAACCTCAGACGGATCAAGTCACGTGAACAGGAAGGACTGGGACTTACATAACCCCATCTCCCGGGACACACTCAGGTATTACTCTCGGAGTACAGGTACCTGGTTTCCTCTTTTTTTGTCACACTTGGCGCATTGCAGCTTTACACTCCCTACGGCGCCTAGGGTACACATGACATTATACCCTGTGAATATTGTGATATGTCTTGATAAATGGGTACTGTGTATGTAATGTCTTGGAATATTAGGGGACTTCAGAGCCCCCTGAAGCGCACAATGGTAACCACTATTCTTAAAAAACACTCCCCTGCCATATATGCTCTCCAGGAGACTCACCTCACTCCGGAGACGGCCTCATGTCTGGGCTTCTCGTGGGTGGCGAGCGCGTACCATTCCACTCACACCTCCTTTTCAAGGGGGGTGAGCGTACTGGTGCACCGGGCCGTTCCCTTCCAGCTGTTGGATAAACTGATTGATGTGGAGGGACGTTATGTGCTATTACTATGCAAGGTCTATCAACTACAGTGTATAATTGCTGCTGTGTACATACCCCCCCCCTTTTCCACAGATGTTTTACGGGTACTACTGGAGTTCCAGCTGGGGCATCCAGGGGTCCCGTTTATTCTGGTGGGCGATCTGAACTGTTACATGGATCCTGTCTTAGACAAACATCCACCTCCCCCGGCTTCCCGCACCAGGGCCCGAACGGCATTGCGGAAGTTCGCGGAAGAGTTAGGATGGGTAGATCCGTGGCGCAGCCGCAATCCCCTCCAGAAACAATTTTCGTGTTTCTCAAAATCCTACCTCTCCCTCTCCCGGATTGATGTGTGCCTCTGCACGCCTCAGACAGAGCGCCTGCTGGGGGACATTGCTTATCTGGTGAGGGGGGTGTCGGACCACTCGCCACTGTTGGTCTCCCTGCTCGCCGGGCAGGCGGTACCACTACAAAGGGCGCCATGGAAGCTCAATGCTTTTTGGCTTAACTTGTTTCCCTCCCATGAACGGGTGGCAGATGAAATCTCAGATTTCTGGAGGCGCCATGCTGACCATCCTGATCCCATACTGACCTGGGAAACGTTTAAGGCGTTTCTCAGGGGCATTATGATTACAGAAGTGACAACCATTAAAGACAGAACACATGCCATACGAGAACAGGCAGACCGCCTGGCGAGCCGATTAGAAGCAGAATACATTGCTGACCCCTCAGACGCGGCCAGAGACGCATGGGTAGCTGCTCAAGAGGCGGTTACTCGAATCTCAGGGGAAACAGCCGACCGGAAAAGATTCTTTAATAGACAGGCCTTCTATGAGGAGGGTGAACAGACAGGCCGCCTGTTGGCCAAAATAGCACAGGCTTCTCAGATGTCCCCGTCCATTGGGGCCCTACGTACAGAGGGTGGGAGAGTGGTAAACGGACAGTCACAGATCATGACAGAACTGGTGAGATTTTACTCAGAACTTTACCGATCTAGGGCGACCTACACTTCAACTGACCTAGAGACATACCTGGGGGACATTGGACTGCCTGGACTGTCCGACTCTCAGCGCAAACTCCTGGACTCCCCTATAAGTCTGGAAGAATTACAGGGCGCCCTTAGCCTCTTTCCTAATTCCAAAGCACCGGGAGACGACGGGCTCCCAATGGAAGTGTTTAAACAGTATGCAGAGGTAATTCTACCTCGCCTCCTAATAGTACTCAATCATGCAAGGGAAACCCAGAGACTACCCGAATCCATGACCAGAGCCAGTATCGTCCTCATTTTAAAACCGGGGAAAGACCCTTTAGATCCAGGATCCTACAGACCAATATCGCTCCTGCAGTGCGATATCAAAATTTTGGCCAAGGTTTTGGCAGTCAGACTTAATGGTGCCATTTCCACCATTATACACCCGGATCAGGCAGGTTTTATGCCCCAAAAATCCACGGCCATTAATCTACGTAGGCTATACCTAAATATGCAAACTCTGTCCGAAAATATGGGGGATAGAGCCTTGCTTTCACTGGACGCCCAAAAGGCGTTTGATAGCGTGGAGTGGGATTATCTCTGGGCTGTCATGGGTAAGTTTGGCTTCGGCGAGGGGTTTCTGTCCTGGGTGAAGCTGCTGTACTGCTCGCCCCGGGCAACCATTCGAGAGGCGGGACGTATCTCCGATACTTTCCCCCTGCACAGAGGCACCCGTCAAGGCTGCCCCCTATCTCCTCTCCTCTTCGCCATCGCCATCGAGCCCATGGCAGCCCTGATTAGAGCGAGCCCGGCGGTCAGGGGGTTCCAATATGGAACCATTCAGGAAAAAGTCATGCTCTATGCGGACGATGCCATGCTCCTACTGGGAGATACCGCGGACTCTCTCAGGGGGGCCATGGACATAATCCGGAACTTTGGCATCTATTCGGGCCTGACCATCAACTGGTCGAAATCAGCACTGCTGCTGCTTGATGACACCTCAGATACAACTAAGCGGACGCTTCATGATATACCAGTCTCTACTGGGGTGAAGTACTTGGGCATACGAGTAACGCGGGACCCGCTTGAGTACATCATACTCAACCTGACCCCGCTGTTGAATAAGTTCCGGGATAGGATCAAAATATGGTCAAAACTTAAAATGTCACTAGTGGGTAGGATTAACTTAATAAAGATGATTTTCATGCCTCAGCTCCTGTACATCCTTCACAACACCCCTATGGTGATCCCCCTCAAGCTGTTTAGAATCATTAATTCGCTATTTAGAGGTTTTATATGGTTGGACAAACCCCCACGGATAAAACTGGAACAGCTTCAAAAGCCCAAGGAGGCAGGAGGCCTTGCCCTCCCCAACCCTTGGGTGTACTACCTAGCTGCCCAGGCGCAACACATTGCCAGAGCCATGGGGACTATAGAAGAGGGGGTGACCCCACCCCCTCAGCCCGACCCCACCAGGGAACTGATGTGTCTGGCCTCTGGTCATGCTGAGATTCCCGAGGGCATGGAGGCCCTAGCGTATGCTAAATCAAATAAGCGATACCCCACTTATACATTAATGCAGAAAGTTTGGAACAAGCTTAGGCAGATACAGGGGGTGGAGGGGTATACTGAATACAGCCCAATATGGGACAATAAATATTTTGAGGAATTGCTCTCACTGGACTCTGGGGAGCGGTGGAAGAGACACGGAGTTACACACCTGAGACATATTTTTGAGGCGGGTAGCCTGATACCATTTGTGGCGCTGAGGGAGAGGTTTCAGCTCCCTCAGACGATGCTTTTCTACTACTTACAATTACAACATGCGGTGCGGACACAGTTCGGTGGTGCACCGTGGACTCTTTCACCGGCCCCCATTTTCAGAATGATGGGGGATGTTGTGCAGTTTCGGGGGTTCATATCAAGGATTTACTCGCTGGTTTTACACACTCACCTTGAGGGGTTCCCACAGACAGCTTATGCGAAATGGGAGGAGGACGTAGGCACGTTTGAAAGTGAGCAATGGGAGGAGGCTCTCCAGGCGGTCCAATTATGTTCGCTCAATGTGGCTCAGAGACTGTCCCAACTTTACCTGTTACTCAGAGTTCACCTTACGCCCGCTAGACTTCACAGGATGGGGATACGACAGGACGATAAATGCCCTAGGTGTGCAAGGGATCATGGGGACCTGATCCACCTACTATGGAGATGCCCCAAGCTTCACTTGTTCTGGACAGGAGTGGTGGCCACGATTAATGGAGCATATCGTCTTAACATACCAATTGACCCTAAACCCTGTATACTCGGAATACTAGACGACATACCTATGACACCTAAGAACAGGCAGGCGGTCGCCAGGGCCTTGTTTCAGGCACGAAAAATGATTCTCAGGCACTGGAAGGACTCAGAGCCCCCGGCCCTGGGAGAATGGATAAAACAAATGGGGGATACTATTAGGATGGAGAAGTATATCTTTCAACACAGGGGTTGCCCAGAGAAATACGAGAGTCTATGGGCTCCCTGGTTGGACACACCAGGACTGTCGCCGATTGACTTGATACTAGACCGATTACTGTAGAAAGAATAGGTGGGCTAGAGGACCGCTTGGGAAATAATTACTGGATGTGTACGGGCTGGGGCGGCCCAGAGATGATGATAGAAGGTGTTTTGTACCAACAAATGTATGAGTATGGGAGATGGGGGAATAACGAAGCTGAATTATTGATGAGCCTTCCTGCAGAAATGAATGTACCCTTCGGATCTGTAACTATGAACCTGTCTGAGTTTGGTGCTGAAAAAATTGTACTTAATGTTCATTCTGTATTTCTTTGGTTTTGTATTTGTTCAATAAAAACATCATTGATTTAAAAAAATTTTTTTATTGCTCAGTTTTCAGTGTAGAGCCAGTGGGGGACAGCTGCAGCTGGGTGAGCATGTATGTTTTTATTTTTATTTTTTTTCCATTAAAGACTTTATTGGCAAAAGTTTCAATACAGAATAGATATGAAACAAAATAATGCCAAGATTTTTAAGATATATTTATCACAATTAGCACAATTCTTACTGCATTCAGAGAGGAATTCAGACAGCATTTTCAGAAGTCATGCATTACAGAGTAAGTAAGGAAATTTCTTAAGATGGTACATGCACTTATTGAAAAATAAACAAAAATGTTGTAATTGTATGTTATACATAGAGAAAACAAAACATGAAACACACTGAAAACAAAGAGTTGATAGATGTAAGAAAAAGGACCTAGCTATCCCTCGTCAAATGGTTTGTAAATAACCTCTACAGATTGATACAAATGATGAACTTTACTGGGGTCCAAACAGAAAGTTATGGTCTCCTACCCGCTATGTAACCTAGCATAGGAATTAGAATATTTAAACTCATTTTTTGAAACTTATTTGTACTTCTATTTGCTATGGTTATTGTTTCCTCCATGTCGCCAATAGTCTCAACTGCACACAACCACTCCTTGGTTTACGGCGTAATCAATGACTTCCAGTGGCGCGGTATAATGAATTTGGCTGCATTCAACAGGTGTCTAACTAATGACTTTTTGTAATTTTTCAAAGAATAATTTGAAATGTAAAGCAAACAGCACTCTGGTGTAAGTTTCAGTTTGGTCTCAGTGATTTTGTATGTTAGGTCACATACAGTTTCCAAAAGGTCTTTATATCAGGGCATTCTCACCAAATATGGAAAATAGTCCCCTTGCATTGGTTACAGTGCCCACCAGCTATTAAGTTTAGTGGCTGGGACATACCAAATTGTCAATAGTTTGTAAGAGGTCTCCTGAAAACTGGTGCCAATAGAGCATTTATGTGCCAAAATGCAGGCATTAGATCATTGTTCATCGGCAACAGTAATAGCATGGGCTGATTCCCATTGTAGTCTAAATCTATTGCTGTCACCAGCTTCAGGAGATTGTAACCAGCTGTAGAGCAAAGTGGTTGTCTTATCCACTTCTTTAAGCGACTCAAAAGGAGTTAGTGATCTAAGCAGTTCTGACCTCTGTCTTGAGGAGTATATAGAACTATAAAATTGTAGATCGCTCCAGTAAGTCAGAGATTGAGGAGCAAGCTCCTCTTTGAGCAGTGCAAATTATTTTAATCTAATCTAATGCACACGATGAGGGGATCTTGTCATCTCTTGGTACAGACAACTTTGAAGATTGGCGGTGGGGGCGGTGTTTTGGTAGGAAATCTGGGTTGTCTAACAGGGGAGTTAGGGGCCCAGGAGAGGAGGTTAGTTTGCTGCTCTTAGCTATGTTATGGAATACTTTTAACCTCACCCCAATTAAAGGATGCAGTTTAAGGTGGGATGAGCATTGCATTTTCCTGGGGTGACCAAGGGTAGAAAGCCAACTTGACCCTTGTTTACAGAGTGGCAATTCTAGACGATGATTCTGGGCAGATGGAATGCATGGTAATAATGTAAAAGTAGGAAGTCCAATACCTCTGGCAATATTTGGCTTGTACAAAATAAGGTTATAATTGCGCTACCAAGAAAAAAATTTGCGCTTAAATCCATACCACGTAGCCAACTGCTACGCATTAGGAGAAACTGCACCGACCTTCCAGATTTTCTTCTGCAAGCCGACATTTTGAAATCTCGATTTTTTGATAAGGGTTACCTTCCCAATGCTATCGATTATGAGATTCGTTGTGTGTCTGCATTGGATAGGTCTACCCTTACTAGTGCACAAACCACACGTAAGGTAGACACCAAATTTAAATGGTCCTTTGTCACTCATTTTACCACACAATCTAAAGGTATTTTCAATCGTCATTGAGACGCTTTGAAGAATGACCCTTTTTTGGGTCCTGTTCTACCAGAGAAAGCAGGGGTCATCTATAGGGGGCACCATCTCTCAGAAATCGGATTGCCCCAAATGTGATTAACCCCCCACTGAAAACTTAATTTTTACAGGAGTTGAAAGGTTTTCATCCATGTTAAGCCCCATACACACGCTCGGACAATCCGCGGACAAGGTCGGTCGGACTTTGTCCGACGTACTTTGTCCGATGTTGTCGTTGCGTACACACGGTCGGACTACGTTGTCGGAATATCCGGTCCGGAAGAACGTTGTGACGTAAGTCGTCGTCCACGAGATTACAAAAGGGAAGTTCAGCACCACGTCAGGCACCCGTTGGGCTCCTTCTGCTGATCCCGTGTTTATCGAGAGTTAGTGGAAGTTTGGTGACTTAAGATTCGCGCTTCTCAGTTTTCTGACTCAGATCGTTACTGCTCTTCAGTTTGTGCTTGTCGTGCGTATCTGTTTATTAGTGCGTGTAGTCAGTTCGCATTTGTTGGTCATTGCGGCCTATATCTTGATATAGGACGCTTTGATTTGCACTGCTTATTGTCTGCTCGTTGCTGGTATTCACTTCGTTCTTTCAGGCCTTGCTGTTTATCGGTGCTTTCTGTTTGTCCGTTCTGACCAGCCGACCTTTTGTGACCTTCTGAGCGATGTTTCCCGTGCGTACTCGTCGCCGAGTTCGTGCTGTACGCGGAATTGGTGTCGGGCTTTTAGCTTTGACCCAAGACCCGTCCATGAACAGAGTGATGAGGAGTATGTGGACCAAGAATTGGTTGCTTCAGCGTGACCAGTTCTCGCACATGCCTTTGCTTCGTGAGATCCGGGAGAATAATCCTGATGATTTCAGGAACTTTCTCAGGATGACGGACCCCGATTTTCACCGTCTTTTGGCTTTGCTGACCCCCTTTATCAGCCGGCAGGATACCTGCATGAGACAAGCCATTACTCCGGAGCAGAGGCTTGTTGCCACGTTGAGGTACTTGGCGACAGGGAGAAGTCTTCAGGATTTGAAGTTCTCTTCAGGTATCTCTCCCCAGGCCCTGGGAATCATTATTCCAGAGACCTGTTCTGCCATCATTCAGGTCCTGCAGGAGGACTATATTAAGGTAACATTTCTACTTTACTATTCCCTTCTATGTATGCTCTGTTTGCTAATGACTTGTATTTTTGACCTCCTTCCCTAATTACCATGATTGCAATATGTTCTAATATGCTGTGCCCCTTTTCTCCTTCATGCATTTTTCCCTTCACTTACCTCACCAGCATGCTCTTCTGCCCCAATAGACACCTATGGCCTACTCACTTAAGCAATGTCTTTTGTCTGCTGCATAGTATTGTTTGCCCCAAAACACCCCCTAAAATATGCACAAATGTTTGCTGTGTGGTTTACTTCATGTAGAGCCCCCTTTTTTTGTTCTTTTGGTGGGGGGGGGGGGGGGCAAACTCATTAGGAACCCCCTCCCCCAACTGCTCTGTCAGATGGTACCAATCCTTTATCTGCTGGCTTTCCCAAGGTCCATACACACTATATACCTACCTCTTTATAGTGCGCATCTTTAGGGATGAATTCAGCAAAGCATGTAGTGCAAGGGACTGCCTCCATACATTCCATTTCCTATTTTTTTGTCTTCTTTCCCTCCTATTAGCTTGCTTGGTAATTTAATAATGTCACACTGTGCCTGCCTTTTTTGGGGGGGGGGGGGGGGGGGGCAATGTTATTTGATCTTTCCTGTGGCCTGCCAATAGTGTTAAGTACAGAGGGTCTGGCCAAACTAGGCCACATTATTGAGCCATTTGCCAATCAATGAAGTGCAGAGGGTTACCTGTCCACCACCCCCCCCCCCCCCCAAAACCATAGTTATTGCCAATGTCCCATCAGAAGTGGGGGGATTGATGGGGGGGTGAGTAATCTGTGAAGGGGAGCCTCTACTTTTCTGTGTAAATACTTTCCAGCCTCCAATTTTATACAATGCTCTTGTTCCAAGATGTTGATTGTCTAATCTGCTTGCAATGTTTAGGTGCAAAGTGACTAATTTTTTTTTCTTGTTTCACTCCACAGTTCCCTTCCACGCCACAGGAATGGCAGACTGTGGCCTCCCACTTTGCCAGCCGTTGGGACTTTCCTAACTGCGGAGGGGCAATTGATGGGAAACACGTCCGCATCGTCCCACCGCCCAACTCGGGGTCCTACTATTATAATTATAAAGGGTTTAATAGTGTAGTGATGTTGGCGGTGGTGTCGGCAACATACGAGTTTATGTATGTGGACGTGGGGATGAACGGCCGGATATCGGATGGTGGGGCCATTACGCACACGGAGTTCTACTGGCGTCTCCAAAGTGGCAGTCTGTGCTTGCCACCTCCAGAGGAGAATGCCGAAGGACTCCCCTTCGTCTTTGTCGCAGATGAAGCGTTTGCGCTGACTCCCCATGTGATGAGGCCGTTCCCGATGAGGACCCTCACCCCGGACCAGAGGGTCTTCAACTACAGGCTGTCCAGAGCCAGAAGAGTGGTGGAGAACGCTTTTGGCATCCTGGCCAGCCGCTTCCGCCTGTTCCTGACGGCATTTAACTTGGCGGAATACAAACTGAACCACATAGTTCTTGCCTGTTGCATATTGCACAACTTCCTCAAAAGACATAACAGGAACTATGTGGTGCCCGTTGGCCCAGATGTGGAGGGCCCTCCAAATGCGGACCTCACAGCCCTTCGAGTGGCACGTCCAGGCTTGCCCCCTCTCAATGCCCGCGTGGTCCGGGACCAATATATGGAATACTTTGTGGGTAGGGGGGCCATTGCTCTGCCTGACGATGTGTGAGAGGCATTTTTTAATAAATCTGATATTTTAACCAACCTCTGATTTCTTGTCATTTCAGTCTTCTTTTTAGCTTATTTTACTTTGACATTTTTTCCCTTTGCCTTCGACAGTGGTAATGCACTTTCTGGGCAAAAGGAGGTAACAGTCTCTTCTTCCCAAAAAGATTATTCTCATGTGTGTTTGCTACCTAATCTTTGGTCTAGAGAAGGTTTGTCCTGCATAACTGACACCCAAAATACTCCTTTTCAGCACCAGGTGTGACATGTGTGTATTCTCCAAAATGCTGTGCTCCGTGTTTTCGTACAAAGCACTGTGGGTGTCATTTCCATAAGTCAAATCCGCTATGCTCTACAAGTGCATTGAAAAAGTTCCCTGGGAAAGGAAATTGCAGTGCAAAGTGGATTTGCCTTTAGTAAATAACACCCATTGCCCCCCATATCCTTTACATTTTACATACATAATGCATTGTTTTATTTAAATAAGGAAGCCACACATTTTGAAAAATAAAAAAGTTTACTTGGAAAACATTCACAAGTGCGTTTACAATCTTCACGCCAAAACTGACAACATCTTGGTTATTTACAACATTATTTACAAAGATTACGCAATTTGTAAAACCAGGCATGGAGCTAAGCAGAACCTATGAAGTAGGAAAGTTCAACTTTGTAAAGTGAAGACAAGATCAGACATGACTATATGTTCAAAGTGTGTTTGATCTTGCCTTCATCACATGGGGGGGGCACCCCCGAAAAGTGGAAATTTGGAACATGCACACAATTTGGTTCTGAAAATGGTCATTAGATGGTAAAACACATGCCTAGAAGCTTCAAAAGTGCCATTTTCCATCATGGGGATGAATGGACGTTTTTTGGGGGTGCAACCCCTTCACCACAACCACTTTCGTAGTTCGTAAAGTGTTTGCACCCCCAAAAAAACGTTGCCATTCATCCACCATGATGGGAGCTAGCACATGTGGACACAATGTGTGCATGTTCCAAATTTCACACAGTTTTTAAGTTGCAAATGTGTTCAGAAGCTGGCACAAATGTGTGTAAATTACTTGGTGCTTTTTCATATTTTTCCTAAAACATCAATGATGTTCTTCAATTTTTGTTGAACATCATTGATGTTTTGCTTTATGTAATCTAGATCTCGATTGCAGACCATTATCTCTCCGATGAGTACGTGGGCACTCTCTGTGGTAAAGTGCGATTTTTCTTCCACAACATCCACGTCACCTAAAAACCACAAACAAAAAAAATGGGGTGTTGGAAATGAGGCAGCCATACATGGATTAGCTTACCAGTAGCTGTGTTCTCCCACACTCACCTGTTGTGGTGACAATTTCTCCAAGTTCGATGATCTCTCCTTCCTCCTCCTCCTCCTCTGCTTCTGCTCTTTCCCCTTTTTTGGGAGGTGTTGGTTTGGGGGTTTCCTCAGACGGCCCAAGTTTTCGCTCCCCTATGAGAATGTCCAAAAGGAAGATTTAGCAACACAAACTATTGAGGGCAGAAATAGGAAATGACAAACATTGCTTGAAAGTGACGGACACTATTTTAGTTTGGCCAGTTACAAATGTCAACTACATGAATGTAGTCACTTTGTAAAGGTGCTAAACTGACTAGCTTTTTGGTAGAAGTTTGTGTGATGGAGACCCCCCTCTAGTATCCACTGGAGCACATGTGTGGAAAAGGCTAATAAAAAGGGGGTTTGGGTGTCCCAGCACTAGTGCTCTCGAGTCCAGATGGGTAAACACCTACTGGGTGACCTCTCCTTTACATTGAATAAATTGCCTTTACATTCTGGATGACATTTCTAGGGAGAACAAACTTCCTTTCCCCCAAAAAAACACCAAACATCGTATTATAAGTGGCCGCACGATCGAGGTTGCGTACGATCGAATGGACACACACACGACCATGACAGTGGCAGAAAGATCGAGGCTGAGTACGATCGAATGCACAGACGAACATGAAAGTGGCCATTTTGGAATGTACAACTTTGTAAAAATCAAACCACATGGAGCAGTATGCAAGCAAGAAATCAAACACAAAACACAACTACTTACTTTTTTGAAGAATTCTCTTGATCTTTCTGTACTGATCGGCCTCCCTCAGTTTCAGGTCTGACCAGCGTTTCCTCAGTTGCTCCTTGGATCGTTGTACCCCAAAATGATTGTACAGCCTCCTCACAACTTTAGACATGATCTTGGCCTTGCGGACATTGGGGTTGAGGTAAGGCCCATACTTCCCATCATAGTCGCTCCTCTTTAATATGTCCACCATCTCCAACATTTCTCCAAATGACATATTGGAGGCCTTGAATTTCAGGCTCCGGGATCGGGACGTTTCTGCCTCCGGCCTTTCCTCGTCCTCCTCCTCGTTGGGGGGATATTTGGGGCGCACCTGCTGTGTCCCCGCCATGTGCTCTCCCCACTGCGCCGTAAAGAGAAGGGGTGGGGAATAGACGAGAAAGATCGTCAGGGGCGGGCGGAGTTTGACGCATGCGCACTGTATATAAAACGTCACACGCCTGTGTCGTAGCCACGATCTGGGAGACGAGGGGAGAGAAAGCTCACGCACGAGACGATCGCTACAAACGAAGGTACAATTTGACGTTGGTACATAACTAGCCTAGACTGATTAGAACTTGAGGCTTCTTTATGGAGAAGATTAGGAGTGTTTAGGCTGACATTATTTATATTGTTTTGTGTGGCGTTGTGTCTTGCAGAGGTGATGGAGGCGTTCTACAACGTGAGCTTTCTCCCACACTTCATTGATAAATACCGGCAATTCCCCCTCTTATGGCAGGCAAAACACAGGGATTATAGCAACAGACCAAAGAGGTACGCAGCCCTGCTGAAACTGGTGGCATTTGTAAAGCCTACCCTGCCCATGGCAACCGTCGCAAACTTAAAAGTGAAGATAAACAACATGAAGACTACCTATTTCCGGGAGCGCAATAAGGTCCTGAAGTCACAAGCATCTGGAGCTGCAGCAGCTGATGTCCATGTCCCCACGCTCTGGTACTATGACAGGCTCCACTTTCTCAAAGACCAGGCTACTGTCAGGAAGTCACTCTCGACTCTTCCTTGCACGCGTCCTTCCACGCACGCCACCCCTGATGAGGCTTCCGAGGACCAACCTGGGCCTTCCAGTCAGGAATATGTGCAGGTGCCCAGCTTGTTCCAGGTATAGTAGTTTTGGAACCAGTTTGTTGAATAATGAATGATGTTCAGTTAATTCAGGATCCCCAATTGCTTATTTCCTAACGTGATTGACATATCAACAGACAGTGGTGTGGGAGACATTTTTGGGAAGAATCTAAACTGCAGGGCTGAGAATTGTATGGTTTTGTATTTGAAAACATTTTGCAACAGTCACTAGATGAGAATTGTGTGTGTTTGATGAACAAATAACTGAAACTATGTCCCTTTTTCAGACACAGGAAGACCTCAGCCAGGAGGTGGCTGTGGAAGGTGGCAGTCAGGAGGAGGCAGGGGGTAGTGGCAGCCAAGAGGGGGGTAGGCGTAGGAGCCTGACTGTCTCCCAAGTCTCTCCCCTCCGCCTTCCCTACAGAAGGGCGAAAAACATGGGGGAGGTGGGAGAGTCAGCGCTCCAGCTGATAAAAGATGCCTCAGCCTCCCTCTATGCCACACCCACCTACGAGGAGGCCTTTGCCTCCTTGGTTACAAGTAAATTTACGGGTATGGAGGCGGGGCAACGCAGCATGTGTGAGGAGGTCATCCTCAAAATCCTAAATGAGGGGATGGCTGGGGAGATGACTCCCCTCACACATGTTTGCGAGAGTGACCTTGCTCCGCCTCCTCCTCCTCCTTCTGCCACCCCACCAGCACCAGCACCACGGCGTGGAAGGAAGCGTACAAGGAAGACAAGAGAGTGACAACCTGGACTCAGTCTGGTCTGAGAGAAGATGGAGCCTCTCGTAGTACCAGAGCCTGGGGACCTAGATGGCATCTGCTGCAGTTCCGGATGTTTTGGACTTCAGGACCAGATTGCGCTCCCTTATTATTTAGATAGGTAGTCTTCATGCCCCCAATTGTTTAAGTCTGTAAAATGATGGTTGCCATGGGTGTCCAAGGCTTTGCAAATTCCCCAAGTTTCACCATGGCTGCGTTCCTCTTTGGTCTGTTGCTGAGACCTAAATAAAGGTTTTTTTGCTTTGAAATAATCATTGACTATTGTGTTTTACTTTTCTACAATGACAGTTTTTCTTTGAGTAGGCAGGTACATTTCACTAATCCTAGAATTAACAAGGGGCACCAACAACCAACAAACTCCTAGTAAATGTAAGCAAGAAATACAAATGTTAATAATGTGGTTTTGCTAAGTTGAGACATACAAACCCCCTCCAAAAAAAAAAAAACCTCCTTCAAATATGTATTCCCCCAAAAAAAAAAAATCTGGGTAAAAAAATAAGAAAGATTGTATTACGATCTGAGTAAAAATAAACATGTAGTGTATAAATGCTGCAAAGTAATAAAGAAGTAAGTTTGTGAGAAGTGCGGGTGAATAGGAGCAGCTAAAAGATGTCATTCTTGTTGCATTTTAAAGAAAAAGAGAATGCGCTGCATTAAAGACATTTTAACATTGCAGCGTGACGAATGTGCTGTGTCGATTAGGAAAGGTAGTTTTACCTGACCGAGCGCTTCCGTCACAGAATTTCTTCTGAGCATGCGTAGCACTTTGTCCGTCGGACAAGCGTACACACGCTCGGATTTGGTGTGATCGGACCGGGTTGACGGAAATCTTTCCAGCAGGAGATAAGACTTTGTCCGACGGACAAACCGACGAACACTGTCCGATGGTGCATACACACGGTCTGATTTTTCAACAACCTTGTCCGATCGGACCAAATTGATGAAAAAGTCCGACCGTGTGTATGGGGCTTTAGGGATCTACCATTTTAAGTGTTATTCCCCTTTCGGGTTGAACCAGGATTGAGACATTAACGCGTTCATCAATAAATCTTAAATGGTAGATTGAGACATTAACACGTTCATCAATAAATCTTAAATGGTAGATTGATTCGCTTTGGGTTTTCTCCCTGTAATTTTTAGAATATTCGAAACGCTGCAATCTATGCCTTTTATATTCTTTGTAGAAAGGTTGATTTAGTTCAGAGAGTCTGCTCGCCTTTCTGTGTTTTTTTCACAGTTTAGTCGGGGAAGGCTCTCAGCGTTTCTGAAGCATGTTTATGATGTCGATTTTTTTAGATAGTTTAGCCTTATGGTGTATCTCATACCCCTATGGCTATTTGTTATGGTCTCTTTTCTTATTTTATAATTATTTTCTGTCTTTAATATTTGTCTATATACTTTGGGGTGTCAAGCCCATAGTTGTTATATAAGAATGTTTATGGCTGTCAACATTATAATTAAATATATCAGCTGTTCGGGTATATTTTTTTCATGGCTTTTTTATATACATGCAGTTATATATTTTAGCCACAAGATGGGAGTGTTTGGTATCTTGTTGTTGCTGTTTCAGCATTGAACGACCTTTGTCCTTAGCTGTTACCCATCTGCCCAGCGCTGTCTTTACTCTTTCCTCTGTAAGTGTGTTCAGAGTGATGCTTGGAGTGCACCGCCCTTCACGGCGATGCGCGATGATACACGGCAATGACGCTCGGCTCTGCAGATTGCATTGGAGTTTTCCTCCCCCTTTTAGAGACGGTCATGTATCGTTATGTCGCAGCCCCGCCCCGTTAACGGTGGTCTCCTGTGATTGGAGACTCGGACGGCACTTCGGAGCGTATTCACAGGTATGCGATGAAGTCATGGCGGTGGCATGCGAACGCACTGACACCTCTCCTTTTCCCTTTTTATTGATTGGCTGTCACTTTTCTAGTGTCAGCAATGTATGTCATAAGCTATGCTTCTAATTGTCTTATTGGACATAGTTTGCCGCCAATAGTTTAAATTGGAGTCTATTAAGTATACTATATTTATAGTGTGGGATCTTAAAGCAGGTTTATGCCCCAGTTGAAGCACGTTAGTGTGAAACATGTCGGGTACATTGCCTGCTTGCCGGATCTACTACGCTTTTTTAATACTGTTATGTTGGTACTCATCTTCATTGATGCTTTGTACTAAGAGATATTTTTATATGACTTTTTACTTTGAATATATTTTTTACCGCAGTGACCTGCTCCATGTGGAGGCTTTTTTTCTTTTCTTTTTACTTTTTCTTCTCATACACTCACCTGTATGTGGGTGCCCATTGCCATCTTTGGAGTCAAAGTCGGTGAGATCCTACATCCTGGTTGCTTGGTTCATCGTGTGTTATTGGGTGTATGCTACATTCCAGTATCTTCGGTGAAGGATTGATTGCTGCATAGTCGCATTCAACATCGAGTGCCGTCTGGTGCGTCTGGCGTTCCATCACCCCCATTGGAGGATCGATTGCAGCCAATATAACTTCACGCTTGATCGACTCACCACCAAGGTGTGTGGGTCAACACCTTCGGGTAAGAGTGTTTTTAAAAAAAAAGAAATATCTTTCTACATGAAGGCTTATTGGGTGTTGTTTTGAAGATTTGTGCAATTTTATTCTATGCATTTACAGTCCCGTACTCCTTCCAGGAATTTTGCCCATCTATCATCTAGGATTGATTATTCATTGATGAAGGGACGCTTTTTTCTTCTATATGGTTGTGCCTGCACACAGGTTTTAATCTATTCAGGTGGATCCATTTGTTAGAACTATGGACTTTTCACTTACTTTCATGGATTTTGATCTTTTCACTTTTGTTATTACATATTTGGCTCTGTGTTATTGGGCTATTTCTATCACAGTTTCACTATTCTAATTTTTCTTAGTGAGTTGTTTCACTTAGCGCTGCATTTTTCGTTTACAATATTTGGTTTGGCCAAAAGACGTAGGCTTGAGTGTGATTGTTTTTAAAACCATATAAAATTGTGAACTATTGAATGTAATTGTTTAACAAATCTGTGAGGTAGAGTATTGGCAAAGTATGGGGAAAGTATAGCACTATGGGTAAAATAGTAATTTTTTATCACTGCAGTTTAGCCGAACCAAGAAAAGGGTTTCCCCATCCAATCATTGAGGTCTTGGGTGAGTCTGTTGAGAAGTGGTTTAAAAGTTGGAATAGGTCTGTTAATTGAGGTGGGAGCCAAACTCCAAAATATTTAGGAGCATTGGATATCCATTTAAAGGCGCAATTTTCTTATGTATTCCTTAAAATCGCTGGTAAGACAGATATATTAAGGGCCTCGGATTTATTGTAATTAATTATTAGGTTGGATACATATCCATATATTTAAAATGCATTCTGCAAGTTGGGAAGAGAGACGTGTGGATGTGTGAGGAAAAATATTTAGGTCATCCGCATAAGCCACAATTTTATATTGTTTAGGCCCTACTCTAATCCTCTAATAGGGGTGTTATTGTTTACAATACAGATAAATGGTTCTAGGGTGATGATAAATTACATGGGTGATAGTGGACAGCCTTGTTTCGTGCCATTGTTAATTACCACAGTGTTTTATAGGGTACCATTTATTTTCAATTTAGCTGAGGGGTTCTGATACAAAGATAAGAGCCATGTGAGCATGTGGGGCCCCAGGCCAGTATGAGTGCATAATCTTCATTGCCAGGACAGAGATTGTTTTTTCAGAGGCTATTTTGTGTTGGTGGGCTAAGTTTATTAGTTCTCCTCATATTACATGTTTATGAGCTTCCCATTATTAGAAACCATGAAATCAGACTGAGACAGAAGTACAGTTAAATCACACTTGTTTAATAATAAAAGTAAAAAGAACAAACGTAGTCAAAACATAGCCAAAGTTCAGTAACCGGAATGGATAGTCAGCCAAGCCAGAAGTCAGGGATCAACGTAGTGAAACAGCAAGAAGGATCTGAAAACAGCAGGGATGTCAGCAAAGCAAGTCTTTAAACAGGAATGCAGGAGATCGTCTCTGTGATGTTGACCAAGGCGAAGGCAGAGATCCTCTGGACTGGACGGCTTAAGTAGGCAGGACTGACGAGCAATTAGCCGACAGTTGAGTGGCCAGCTCCGAGAAGGAAGAGCTGAGCCCAGCCCTGACACCCATATCATTAATGGGGAGATTTAATCAGTAGTGTTTTCTAGAAAAAATCTAAGTGCTGTTGTGATGTGATTCACGTAAGTAGGGTCTGTTAACAAGGGGGGGTTTAGTCTCCAGTTGCAAAGTTTACTGGGGACCTCAGGTAAACATAGATGAATAGACATGATCATAGATAGTGCATGGTCTAAATGCAACTGAATGCTTATAGTGCCATCCAATAGCAGTGGTATGGCTCACTGAGAAACACACATTTTGTAAATTCTAGAATATTTGTTATTTACCACAGAGTAGAAAGTAAAATCTCACCCTGAGGGACACAGTGTGCCAACAATCAACCAGAGTTAATGAGCTCAAAAGGATCTTGATCCTTTTCAAAATATTGTAGAAAATTGATGATTTACCATTGGAAGTATCTTGAATAGGATCTAAAGGGATATTGAAATCTCCACCCAGGAGTATACACCCCGAAGCAAACCAAGTGAGCTTGTCAACTATTTCATGGCAAAATGAGATATGTGCAGTATTTGGAAAGTACACACTTGCCAGTGTGATTTGTTTACCATCAGGGTGAGCTAGTTCTTGTAATTCAAAACAAGAGTCTCTTCCTACTAAAACTGAAACTGCCTTAGATTACCCTGATGGATTAAAAGCATGATAAGCCTAAGCGAAGACCTTATTTGTCAGACTGGGTATTTATTAGTGTAGCGCACTACCCCCTTGGGAGCTGCAGTGTTGTTCATTACCTTTTTTCAAATAAACCCGCTCCCATGCAATTTCAAGACGCCAGACAATTTTGAAGTTTATGATGCTTTATTCTGGGGTACATCAGGGAGCAACTAGATGGAATATATGAGATGCCCCATTTCTGAATCCAAAAGTACTTGTTTTAGTATCACGTTGTAATTTAGTCTCTTCTAGTGATCCCCTCCTGCTTTCTCTTACTGTTTCAGGCCTTGAACACTCCCAATATGGACCGACCAGCATCACTCTGAATAATCCTGTGAACTTAGACTCCAAAGTCACAGGCCACACTGCCTATTTCCATGACTCTTGACCTCAAATCCCTGTCAGTCCTGGAAAGTGTATAATACTGCAGTCCTTGGACATATAGCATGTTTACGGAAAAGCACTACTGGGTTGCACTCCCTTTGCTCAATCCCAATCAACAGTCCATGTTACCCACAGAAAGCCGATTCCCAGCTTTCCTCCGTCCACTTAGCTCCTAAGTCCTTCTCCTTGATGTCCGATACATCCCTGCATGGGTCGCCCAGTATTCTTTAAGTTCTACATGGTGACATTTTTCCAGGTGCCAGACATTGGCCAACCTGGACTCCTCCTCCGGTTATCCGGCTCCAGGGTCTCTGAACCCCCAGGCCTTCAAACCTCCTCCCGGAGGCTCCAGGGTCTCTGAACCCCCGGCCCTCCGGCCCTCAAACTCCTTCTTTTTCTCCTCTCTCCTTTTTCTCCTCTCCCCTTTTTCTCCTCCCCAGAAGCATGTGACCTTCCCTTTTTATAAGAGAGACTCCCATTGACCAAGAGATTTAACCATTGGTCAATTCCCTCACATGGGTTTCCTGTCACTCAGGCCTCACTCCTTCCTCACTTTGCAGTCCAACTCACTGTCCAGCAGAGGAGGTATCCCTGAGCCTAAATGCGACCACACTCCCTGCTACTCTAACACTCCCCAAATAAACAACCAGGCCCAAGAAAAAGAGAATAAGGCCCTGGCCAATTTTACCTATATACAACCTACACTATCAAAAACCCACACTAAGCACCTACCTGAACGTAGGGGGCGCTACATTAGAAGAAGGTCGAGGGAGTCAAGAAAGGTTACTATTAACAACCACAGATAATTAATACCTATAGATCATACATAGTGATGTGTGAGGGAAGCTAGGCAACAGTAGTTACCCTCGCTCAACGTGTTATGCAGTAGTAAATGAGCAATAAACAGCAACAATGTATAATAAACAAATATCTTTCAGAGGCAAGAGCCTCTCGTGTCTGGGTTAATATATGCCAGAAGATTGAACCTTCAAGCAATAAGTAAATCGTTTTTTAAACTGATTCTTAACAGCATATCATGCATGTGACATATATATATAGAGGAGGTCTAGATACCTAGAAGACCTGTAAATAAACATTATAAGAGGCCATGAGGTATATTTGCAATTTATCATCTACAGTCATATTTAAGTGGGGTTATGCAGTCCTGTTAAGCGGTAGCAATAACTGACATCCAACCAAACAAAACCATGTAACTGCCACAAAAGTGTGATTGGACAAGACAAGAACATATGAACACGGGAGAGCTGCACTGCTTGAACTTGAAATGGAAGTGAAGGAAATTATTCTACTAATTCCAGTGGGAAAGTACGATGACTTCCATTACCATGGATACTTGCTCAGCACAGGACATTTAAAAGTCAGTCTTAAACAAATACTGCAGCTGCTGACTTTTAATAAATAGACACTTACCTGTTCCAGGTTCTAGCGATGTCAGCAGAAGATGAAGATCGTCTCTCGGCTGCCCCCGCCGCCATCCTCTGTCAGGGAATCAGGAAGTGAAGCTTGCGGCTTCACTGCCCGGTTCCCTACTGTCTTTATTGGTCCCTGTTGTGTCCTGGGAACTGTGTGTTTCCCAAGACACAACGGGCATCTTCGGATAGGGGTGGGCCACCTCAGATAGGGGCGGGGCAGCTGCGGCTAGCTAGTCCCGGAAGCGGGTGCAGATACCTGTATTATACCGGTATCTGCACCCCACTCCCCCCTGAAAGGTGCCAATTGTGGCACCAGAGGGGGGGGGGAAATCCGATAAGTGGAAGTTCCACTTTAGGGTGGAGCTCTGCTTTAATCTCAAACTTTGTGGTTCCCAGGATAAGCTGGGGAGTTAGAGGAACGTGGTGTTTGATGTTTGCACTACTTTTTTTTTGAGGGTGAAGATTTGGGAGTACCCATCAAGCTTAAAGCCGGAGGAGGATGTAGAAATTCTTGGTACCAGTCTGGTAACTCCACAAGTGGAATCTGAATGTTCTCGCAGAACTGTGGTAATTCATCCAGGTTTTTCAGGTGGAATTGCTTCCCTTGGTAAGTAGCATTAAGAATGAAAGGGAAATGGCCTTTTTATAAGTTATGCTTTTGTTGCAGATGGTTTACAATAGGCGGCATAATGCTCTCCTGTTATTCAATATTATAGGTGAAAGATCCCGAAACAGTGCTACTGCATGATCGTTAAATGTAATAAGGGCATTTTGGCTGGCTTTGTCAAAAATGTCTCCTTCAGGGTGAAATTAGACAGCATATTATGTCCCTGGGTGGTGTGATGTCTGCTGGATACGCCCGTAGAGCCCTATGTTATTCACAGGTCTTTCCATTAGGTTGTTAAAAATGGATTGCAGGGTGGACTCAGTCTTGTGTTGTTTGATGAAAGTGTGGGTGACCTTCGCGCTGTTGATAAACTAGATCGTATGCACACACTCGATAGTGTATAATAAATATACAGTGAATAAACCAATAAAACGTGACAAACGTGGAAAAATATTCCTAAAAGAGCTGCAAAATCTAGCGGTGAAACACAATCCCATAAAATTATACTGTTAAAGTGATTTCGTGCTCAAGTGTAATAGATAAATAAATAAATAAAACTACTGTAACACAATCCTAATTGATCAATACACATAACAATCCTACACCAAGTGCTAAAAGTGTATAAAAGTGTTCAAAATATTGAATAAATGTAATAAATAAATATTTTGTGAACCAAGTGAGTGAAAAACCAAATCACTACTAACAAGGTGCCGAATAGGCTAATGTCCACAAACGAGTGATAAAACCAAGCCCATACGGGCTATAAGTGTGTGAATAAAAATGAGAGATGTACAAAGTCTAATATTGGACTGGAATAATAAAATCCAAAAGGTGACAAGTGCTGTTCGTAGGCGTAGGACACAGTTTTCACACTCTATGAGAGGAAATGTAATATGGCCCAACGGAAATGGTGAAATGGTTGAAGTTCCACATTAAGGTGTAGTGGATGTGTGGGGATGGAATCCTTAAGCGTGCTCTCTAGACTCTTACCTGAAAGCACGCATTCAAAAGCGTGAGTGGGTATAAGTGGATGCCTTTTCTCAACTGGAATCAATGGCACAAAGCACTTTACGTAACAATTCAATATATAACCCACAAGTTACAAATAACCATTATATTGAAGTGTTCAAAAAGCTGGTATTAGAAGACCTGGAATCACTAGAAATCAAGAAGATATCAGACCCGATTAATATCCGTAAAGGGCTACAATCTTTACAAAAACGTAAGGATATAGTAATTAGGCCCGCAGATAAAGGAGGAGCTGTGGTTGTTCAGTCCAAAGAACAATACTTACAAGAATTAGACAGGCAACTGGAAGATGCGAATACATACATCAAACTAACAAGCAATCCCACGCAACAGTATAAAAAGGAATTAAAATTGGTGGTTAACCTAGGCATCAAGAAAGAGATACTAAACAAAAAGGAGGCTAAGTATCTAATTCCGGAAGCATGCAGGATTCCAATTATCTATACGATTCCGAAGATCCACAAGAACAAAGAATCACCCCCCTGGTAGACCCATAGTTAATGGGATAGATTCACTAACCTCCAGAATGGGGGAATATATCGATTACTTTATACAGCCTGCAGTGCAAAACACGAAAGCATATCTGAAAGATACGAAGCACGTATTACAACTGTTAAAGGAAGTGCCAGTACTTGAAGGGAGAACATTTTTAGCAACGGCCGATGTATCGTCCTTATACACTATAGTTCCCCACCATGAGGCATGTACGGCCACCAAGTGGCTTTTAAGAGCACATAGCACTTTAGCATGTAAGCAAAGAAAGTTTTTAATTAAGTGCTTGGACTTCTGCTTAAAGTGTAGTTATTTTTGGCATAACCAACTCTATTACAAACAGGCGATAGGAATTGCCATGGGGGCAAAGTTTGCCCCCAGCGTCGCTAACGCATTTATGGCTCATTGGGAAGAGGAGTCGGTATATGCCAATATGCCATCAGAACTAGTACTTTATAAAAGATACATTGACGACTTGGTGATAATATGGAACGGGAGCAAGACATCGTTAGAACAGTTCTTGAACGATCTTAATAAGAATGACAAAAATATCAAGCTAGTGTGGAATATAGATGCTTATAGCATTGATTTCCTAGATCTAAATATAACAATACAGGCTGATAAAATTGTCACTAAAACTCATTTCAAGAATGTTGATGCCAACAGCTATTTATCTATGCACAGTTGTCACTTTAAACCGTGGCTTTACAACATCCCAAAAGGACAACTGGTAAGAATACGGAGAAATTGTACTAGGGATGAAGACTTTAGAATGCAGGCTGAAATGATTGGCACCAGATTTAAGGAAAAGGGGTACGAAGAATCGTGGATAAAAAAACAAATAACCCAGGTAGAAAGTATGAATAGGATGAAGATGCTGGAAGACAAACCCACTAATAATGCATCATATGGCAACCAAGCTCCATGCCTAATACTTGATTTTAATGTACAACACAAACAGGTGGCCAAACTAATACAGAAGCATTGGCACGTACTGACAAGTGATAAGGATCTTCAAACCATCCTCCCTGTAAAACCTAAAATTGTATACAAAAGAGCTCCTACAGTTAGGGATATGGTGGTTAAATCTGTGGTGGAACCACCACCCAAAAGGGGATATACCTTCTTCACTGGGAAGGGTTTTTACCCCTGTAGGAATTGCTTTGCATGCCGTAAAGCGAAAAAATTCCAGAACAAAAGAATGGAATTTACGGCAACCACTACAGGGCAAACGTATACAATCAAAGACTTCATAGGTTGCCGGACTGAGGGTGTAGTGTACTGTTTACAATGCACTTGTAACCTTCAATACATTGGCAGGACTAAAAGGGAACTTAGAATACGGATTGGTGAACATATCAGGAATATAAGAAAGGGATTCCCTAAACATAGTGTGTCACGCCATTTTGCTCTAGTACACAACAAGGACCCAAATCATTTACAATTTTGGGGAATAGAGCGATATAATCCATCATGGCGAGGCAGTCATAAAGTTAGAGTGATCAGCCAGAAGGAATCTATGTGGATTCACTCTATGAGGACATTGGTCCCAGAAGGGTTAAACGTGGACTTTGATTTAAATTGCTTTTTAAGCAATTTTTAATCTGACCACATGCCCCATAGTCAGTATAACATAATGATGGACTAAATATAATATAATAGTCACCAGAATAAGTGTTCAGCTATAAGTTTATTTGAATGGATATAGGAACTGGCACAATATTATGGATTTATTTTAACCCAATATTTTGATGTGATAACTTTGTATTGTGGAAGTCATATACAAAATTTCCGGAAACTAGTGTAGTGGAGGGAGGAGTATTGATGGAGGTATCAGTCATACACTACAGTTAGATAAAATTCCCCCACAACACCAGGCAACATATGACATTGCCATTGTCATCGTCTTAACGATTACTGTCGGGATACCACTTATAATTGATTTTACTTTGTTTTTATATTATCCTGCTATTAAAACAGATAAAATAATTTTTTACAATGATAACTTTTAGAATGGTCCTGAATATAATATTTTTAACGTTTTAGAAATAATTGTGGATCTTTAAGCCTATAAGACTATCGATTCCATAATTTAGTAATTTTAGCTTTTTGCGTTTTATGTTATTTCATAGTTTAGTGACACGAGTTGTCATGATTCCTCTCCCAAACATGGAATTATACATTATTATGATTTTTCATGTCTATAGTTTCATGTTTAAAACAGATACTGATATATTTAATTTTATATAAATAATTGATTAGGTTATATCTAATGCTACATGTTGCACGAACCCCATTCATGAAGACGGTAATTTTAGGTATTTATCTCTATTAGATCTCGGAGGGATCACCGAGATCTATATATTTAATAATTAGTTCCTTTGTTGCGTCTTGGCATTTATCTCATTACCATTATTTAGAGAGTGTTGCCATCGACGGGTTAAGATTTGACGGACCCGTCTATATTATATATCTTTATCCACGGGGCGCTTTGATTGGAATGTTTGTCCTTTGTTTTCAGCATTTATTGCATGACAGCCAGCTAACTGTCAGCAAGGGATGTCGGAATGGCATGAATATTCACATCAAAAATGGCGCTGGTTGACCATAGACAATGGGCCACTTGAAAATGGCTACAGGGTTAATGGTTTCCGTTCCTTCTTTCCCTTACTTGTTAAATATCTCCGATACTATCATATACATAGGAAGGGTTGATGTACCCTGATTGATTGAGATTATCTCGGAGCGATTGATCCATACATATATCTAGGGACGTGTAGATGCCTCTACTCAGATGCGGGATGTATCTTATCAACACAAGACTACTACAAAAATACACATGTTTGACAAGTGGACCACGGCAAAATGGCCGCTAATCTACTTCCGGTCTCACCAAATAAATAGAAGTGTAGTCCAGCCAATCAGGTTACCCTGATGAAGTCACGTGCATGTGACGAAACGTAGGGAGTGGCCGGACCAGATACCGGAAGCATTGTGAGACTAGCATCTACCCGCTGTCAGCTGCTGTCATCATTTCGTTTTAATGTAAGAATTTTTTTATTTATTAAATATTGTGTTGAAGACGTACTTCACTATTGGGCTCCCTCCTTTTTATTTTTATCCCTCACTGATTGACGGATCGATCGGGCTGGAAAGCCCACGCTTACCTATTGAGCCCCAGGTGATGATTCCTGTCCATTAGAGTAACCAAGGATAATCTAAGGAGGATAGTGGAGACCGTATATTTCCTGATGGTTGAAATCGTTGGATCTGAGGAACAAAGTTGAGAAAAGGCATCCACTTATACCCACTCACGCTTTTGAATGCGTGCTTTCAGGTAAGAGTCTAGAGAGCACGCTTAAGGATTCCATCCCCACACATCCACTACACCTTAATGTGGAACTTCAACCATTTCACCATTTCCGTTGGGCCATATTACATTTCCTCTCATAGAGTGTGAAAACTGTGTCCTACGCCTACGAACAGCACTTGTCACCTTTTGGATTTTATTATTCCAGTCCAATATTAGACTTTGTACATCTCTCATTTTTATTCACACACTTATAGCCCGTATGGGCTTGGTTTTATCACTCGTTTGTGGACATTAGCCTATTCGGCACCTTGTTAGTAGTGATTTGGTTTTTCACTCACTTGGTTCACAAAATATTTATTTATTACATTTATTCAATATTTTGAACACTTTTATACACTTTTAGCACTTGGTGTAGGATTGTTATGTGTATTGATCAATTAGGATTGTGTTACAGTAGTTTTATTTATTTATTTATCTATTACACTTGAGCGCGAAATCACTTTAACAGTATTGTGTTGTTTGATGGTTTCAGGAACTCCTCTCGCCCTTATATTATGCCCCCTGGCCCTGTTATCAAGGTTTTCTAAGTGTCGGTTGATGTGCAGAGTGAGAGCTTGTAACTTTTTCTAAGCGAGTAATTGCTGTATAACGTCTGTCTCCTGCTTTCTCCGCTCCTGCCATTTTCTCAGAGAGAGCCAGTATATCAGCTTTAAGTTCTGTAATAGCTGAATAAAATGTGCTTTTTAAATCAGCTGCTATTTTAGTCATGTCGAATAGAGTTAAGGGATGATCAAGAGCATCCATGCCGCTTACCATGTCCTCAGAGGTGGAATTGTGCCATCTTGGATTTGAAGAGATCTGAGATACAACTGGCACCGGAGATCGATGATGAGTCGTGGGAACGAGAGCCAGAGGAATATCTGTTCAGTTTGGTTATTTCAAAGCCTGTAGGGCTGCCGCATGAGCTAAAGAAGCTGTGGACTGCATGGAGCTTTCCTATCTAGCTGCCATCTCCGCTGCGTGCCAAGCCATGCCCCCGTTTACTTTTTTCTATTTCCAAACGTCTCTTTTAACAGGTTGTATTCTATGAATGTTTAACAAAAAATGGGGCTCCCAGATACCACCTCCCCATGTGAATGAGTAAGGGGTACATAGTACTCCTACTCAATCACAGAAAAAGTATGTTGTAAAAAAAAACACATACACACAGTTTTTGATAAGTCTTTAATGAAAAAATGTCCCATGTACATA